>LR738711.1:723619091-723829147 GCA_902687465.1 Secale cereale
TAGGGTCAATCAAAAAATGTAACATATGCAATGTGTGTGAAATAGAGTCATGGATATGTCATATATATAGAGGGGGCGATCCACGAGAAGAGAGTGGAGGTATCATCGGCTTGAGGTGTCCATAGAATCGAAGAGAGGGATGATGTGTGTGCGCGCGCTCGCGATCGATAAAGAGTGCCATCGAATTTGTGTGTGCCCACGTCAAAGATATAGAGTGGCTGGCCTACGGGAACGTGAGAGGGGACATGTGCCTACCTACATCGCTCTACTATCGGTGTGTGGTGGTGGGGGGGAGGGAGGCCTAATTAACTATAGAGGTACAATGGCTGGTATATGTGTGGAGGAGGAGAGAGTCCTACCTCGTGTATTAAGGAAGATCGATCTACCTCATGTATTAAGGGAGATCGACTGGCATCCATGCATATGTGTAGGAGAGGAATAAGCTTGGGAGAGAGACAGAGCTAGAGTGTTGGAGGGGGTGGTAGTGGAGTTGCTTCTAACAAATGGTGGGCTAGGCTCGCTAGACAACCGGAGGGCACGCCTGCAATATCAATAAGAGAGGGGATGGCTTCCTGTATGTGCACGTGCAAGTGAGAGACAGGTCAGGAGGCATGCCCGAATGATGAGGGGGAAGGGCGATATGGTTGTGGTAAGCAGACATAACTACATAGGAAGATCAATCATCCCTTGTCAGAGAAAGGAGAGACATAACTTTTGAGGTACGTCGATCGATGGGGGGATAGTTAAAGTCGACCTAGGTATATGTTGGGAGATCGATCAGTATACATGCATGTGTGTGTTAGAAGCAAATGAGGCATGGGGAGAAGGATAGATAGAGAGAGGGATGCGTCTAGGAGGTGGTGCGAGAGTCATACTATATCGAGGGGGGAAGAGTGTGCGAGTACGAGATCGATGAAGAGAGTGGTGGGAGTGAGGCATGGAAGGTGATAACAGAAGAGAGGAAGCTTGTGTTTTGTGCTAGGCACACCTGGCTAGAGAGGCATATCGATCGATGTGTGCAATAAAGAAGGAGCTGGAGGGCCTACACACACCGTGGGTGAACGACCTAAAGTGAAAAGACGAATTTGCGCGATGGAGCTAGAGAATGCTGAGGGAGGGTGAGAGGGATGCGGGCGTCTACATGCACGAGAGAAAGTTAGCGCAAGCTAGCTACAAAGATAAGAGGATTGTGTGGGTGTAAAAGACGAATAGAGATCATACTTCATTATAAAAAGCGAATTCGGATATTTGAAGAATTTATCATAGTGTTTTAAACTGGCGCATGTGTGAATATATATAACGGTGATACACATGGTGTGGTTATGAACATGTTATACTACATATAATATATTTTATCTCTACTCTTATAAAAAATGGAGTTGTTGATGATGGTGCCATCCTGCAATATAAGCCGTCCGATTTATATCTGACGGATAGGAAGGAAACTATGGCAATTTTGAAAAAAGATACCCACACCCCTCTCCATATTTGCAAATTAGGCCTCCCCTTGATCATGTTGATGTTCTATGGAACGCATGGGCATCTTGCTAGTACTACGTATAACATATAGAACATTGATCATAATTTGGGCTAATGTGTGGCTTTTGCAGCTCAGGTCTAAATACTTGTCATAATGTAGGGGGCGGGGCACTATACTATGTGTGATAAACACAGTGTATACATATGGAACATGGTTTAGATTATGAATATATAGTTAGTACATCAAATGCACTATTATTTGGAATCAACATCAAGTGTATTCCAAAAATAGAATTCGAGTTCATGTAGTACACATAGTTCATATCTATCTCTATAGTAATCATGTGGTGCGTTATTAAGGTAATACACGGACGATGGTTGAAGTTGGCAACAATCACGATTGTAGATTGTTATTGAAATAGATAAACGAATTCAAATTCAGTTCGAATTACAGCGGTAGTATAGACATTTGGAATGCACTAAAATGTTGGTATGAGTAGGTTACATGCATTATACAGCAAGCGAAAAAATTTAATTCGACATAACATGGATTCATACTACCGAATAGCATTTAATTGCACTAAATTGTTGGTATGAGTACCTTTAAATAGCATTTTTATAGTAAAATGGGGCAAGACTCTCTCTTTGTGTGGTGTGAATAGTTTTATTTTTTCGTTTTCTTTTTCGTTGAGGGAAGTGCGAATTGATTTGGTACGTACAAGTACAATATTACACGTTAAGCTTGTCCCTAAAATTCAACCCGCACCTTGTTATATCCCAAAAATTCAGATATCTTGCTCCCAAAACTGGCGCCTTCACAACCCGCGCCTTGCTATCCCGAAATTACAATGCACGCGAATACTCCCTCCGGCTGCCAAATCCCGACACGCGAAATCCCCCATTATAACCCTGAGCCGAAAGCTCCGCTAGTTCAAATCGGTGGGGGATACTTTTGTAACACACTCTACGTTTTGGACAAGCGCGTCTCCATCGCCTCCTTTCTGCAATTCAAAATTCCAGGCCGCCATAACCTCTCCGCTCCAGCCGCGAAACACCACCCTCCTCCGTCCGCCACCTCACCGCTGCCCCGCCGGAGCCTCTTCCCCGACGACGTCGTCCACTGCAACAGCTCGACGTCCCTCGTCCACCTCCCCGGATGAGGATCCGTCGTCCATCTTGTCGTCCCGTCGGTCCAGCCGCCCCGTCCTCCACCTCCAAGGAGCTGCTCCGACGATCACCTCGTCTATCACGGCTGCTCCATCCCCACAGCGCCGCCTTAAGCTGCTCCACCGGAACCGCAGCATCCTCACCGACTCCTCGGACGAAGCCGAGGCCTACTCGGCGCCACCAAAGAGGTTGTACACTCATCGCATCGCACCTTCTCCTTAGCTCGACCTCCCGGCACCGATGGTGCTCCATCCCGCACCCCCATGGAGCGGCTACCTTGAAGCCGGTGCCGCGGGCGACGTCTCCACGGCGGCTCTCCCCCAGTGCGAGGCCCGTCCGGCGACGCCGCCATATTAGCCGGATCTGCTGCTGCTCCGGCTCTCGCTCGCTCGCTCGCGCTGTTGCTGCTGCTCCGGCTCTCGCTCGATCGCTCGTTCGCCCACCTGATGTTGCTCCGGCTCTCGCTCGCTCGCTCGCGTTGCTGCTGCTGCTCCCCCCCTCGCTCATGCTGCTGCTCTGCTCTGATTTAGCTACACTTCAGTCGACTGAATCGACTTTTGGGTCCATCGATTTTCAGGGGGTGGGGGGCTCGCCGGAGTTAAGGAAGAACCACCCGCAGCGGTGACGGGGGCTCGCTGGAGAGGTACCCCACTATCTATCTTAGGGTTCAGGGTGGGGGCGGGGGCATATAGGGCTGGCCGGGGCAGCGGCGGACCGGCGGTGGGAAGTTGTTTCGAGGCGGCGAGGCGGCGCTAGGGCCGGCGGTTCGTCCGGTGGTGGCTGGCGGCTGAGGGGGGTGCAGGTTGAAGATGAACTGTAGGCCCTCCCTAAACTACATGTCAAGTGCCTCTCTGCTACCATTGCGTTCAGTTTTGCCAGTAACATTCAGATTCCACAGTAAATTTCAGTTTCGACAGTTAAGTTCAGAGTCAACAGTTTTTACCTCATCTGTTGTAGTCAGGTGGTTTTTGGTGATGTAACTTTTACATCTATTTTACATCATCTATTGGAGATGCTATTAGAATCCCACTTGAGATTGACAATGTATGTCTTGTGCTGCTTCAGCCTTGACGTCTTACAGCTCACCGGGGCTGCTTCAACGACAGAACGAACCATCACAATAGAGCAGTGCCCTGGACGCCGTATACAGATTCCTCACATCTTCCTCCACACCTACGACAGCCACCTCTGCCTCAACTGCTTCAGCGACCAACCCAATGATGCTGAGGTCGAGACGGCTACGGCTAAGAGGTTGTACACTTGTTGCATCACTTATTACTATACATTCATGTCGATCCATTTGGGCTATTTTGGTTCGATGGAAAAACATAGCAATAGGGAATTTTCCAATGGCACTCTACTATTCAATTATTCATGCATTTTTTTGAAAGGAATGAAGCAAAACATCCACCTGGGCCTACTTTTCGAAATCCTATGCATGGAAACAAGACCAAGTGCATTAGTGGCAGAATAACATTCTAACTGTACACGCTTTCATATGGTTTCACTTTATTTTGGCCATGTTTCTTTGCATTCCTCTGCTCTTCCAATTCCTCTAAACCAAACACCCAAGTTGACAGAAATCCTGTGTTTTCAAATGCTCTGTTTACCATGTGCATTCCTATCCTATTCCGGTGTTTTTCCTATCCCTGCGTTTTTAGAATCATGCAAGCCAAATGAGCCCTTACAGAATTACTTTAGTTACAGGTAGGTGTCGAAGGGAACTTTGTGTGGTTTGTCCTACTCCTGCCGCGACATCGTCCACCTCACCTAAGGTGCTCCATCGACAGAAACATCCACCAAACCAGACATCACGACTTTTGATCGTCTTTCGCCGCCTCAGATCTCCTTCCCTGCCACCGGCACCCACCGCAACGGCATCACCATCATCGACTAAGCAGATGAACCTGAGGAGTACACGGGTCCACAAGAGAGGTCGCACTCTTTTGATTCTGCTTATGTTATGCATTGCTTAAAATTACCTACTACTTTATCGTCATGTTCACCTCTTAGACTCCAAGTCAGGTCCAAATTAATAATCAAACTTGAGTTCTAAATTAGTTTCAGGGCACATATCAAGGAAGCAATGAATAGTATCTCTATCTAATATCTGGTTCACCTAGGGTATGCCTATGTTGTTCATCTTGGGTGGGAAACAAATAGTAAAGCAATCATCATCTGTCTTTTTATTATATTAAAGCAATCAACAGCCTGCTATCATTATTTTTGGATCCATACTGGTTGTTACCATCACTCTAAATTTCTGCATGCTCTCCTTACATAATTTCACCATATTTTTTTCGTATGAATGTCAGATATTGTACACAGTCATGCTGAACATGTAGAGAAAAAGAGAAGAGTTTTGCGCGGCAATACAATGTCATGCAGACATCGCTCCATGGAGGGTTCAATGGCAAACCCTCCCCACCCCTCTCCAGATTGTAATCCGGAGGAAGATATCTATTCTGAGGCGAATTCATACGCCGCTGACCACTCCTATTTACCCCCCAAAGTGTTTGCCCTAGCTTGGCATGATGATGTTAGTCATATCATGCATATGTTGCCTTGGAGTGCCTACTTTTGACATCATATGTGTCATCTACTTAGTTTAGACATGTTCTATCGCCACCTGTTTAGTTTCTATATCATATATGGGAATTATGCAGTCTCATGTCTTTTAGCCAGCCATAATATATGTGTGCAATGCCATCCTGTTTAACCAGGCATCATATATTTGAATGATATCTTGCCCATACTTTTCTTCATAACATTTCCATTTGTCGACAATGTTTGTACATTAAACTACTCTTCCTATGAATCATCCATTTGGGTGGGAGATTGAAAAAACTGGAGTGAAAACAAGGCCTTTAGAGCAGGCAGTGCTACCTGTCGAAGCAGATCTCTTGTTGGGTCCCGATAGCTTCTCGGAGATGGATTCAGAGACAGATGACCAGTCTTATCCCCCCCCCCCCACCGAGGTGTATGCTCTAACTTGGCACGACTTTTTAGTTATTCATCATATCTTTGAATTATGTTATGCTATGCTATCCAGTTTAGATAGACATCATATATGTGAAATTATGTCATGTTATCCGTTTTAGTTAAACAATATACATGTCAACTATTTCATGTCCTCTTTTTTCCACACTATCTATTGCATCTGTCTCTCATACAATGTCTGTACATTCAACTATGTTTCCTGTTTATCAGCCATTTGAATTGGAGTGGGTGATGCCAGCATCTAGCGGACTAAAAACACGGTCTTCAAATAAACAGTGCTACCTCTTGGTGGAGATAGCACCCCGGCTGTACATGCACGAGAACCGTCCCTACCCCACATAACCCAAACTCTCGCAGATTGTACCCCTACTGCAATGGACAGAGAACCAGCTTCACCCAATCTAACCACAACCCCAGCATATAGTAACCCAGTTCCTGTTGACACAACACCATCTCCACCACAGAGCTCCCAAACAAGAGCAGTTAGTAAGGCAGCTCCAGTGCCCCAAGGGCCAGTACTACCACAGAGAACCCCAACTCCACTAGTTAGTACGCCTATTCCTGTGGTGGAAGCACAACCAGCTAGTCGTACTTTAGCTTCTATCGCATTTGATGTTGTTAAATCGTATGTGCGTATCTTCCCATCTTGGAAATATTATACTGAAGATGAAGGAAAATGCCAGTTGCAGGTGTTTGTCCAGGAGTTATGTGTAAGTAATGTTATTCATGGCAATTACTTTGCTTTGTCCCATACATCCTACCTCCATGATGGTTATAATACAACAAATTTTCCCATTTTTCTCTATAGAGAAGGACCGATTTGGAAACTCAGGATGAGGTAACCTGTGCTAATACCTCTGCTATCTTCAAGAATGCTTGGTGGCAGTATCGGAATTACCTGAAGAAAACGTACTTCACAGGCAAAGAAACTCATCAAATTCCCTTACGTTCTCCTGAGACACATTTACTGGACGATGACTGGGAACGCCTTGTTCTGTACTGGTCCCGAACCAAGAATGTGGTAAGGTCTATGAGCTCATTTTCTATTTTTAAGTACTATATTCATGCGTCGTACTGTACTCTGTTCATGTAGAACAAGTGCCTAAACCTGAAGAACAATTGTTCCAATTTAAGATTCCATTGCTAATTTGCTATCATGCATACTAGTTTGCTCTTGTATCACTGTATTTACTCATACAAACTTATTTATAAATTGAAGTATCGAATCAGACTCCAATGGCACATCAGGTATGTTCACGCATGTTTCTTTAACAGGCTTGCTCTTATCAACAGCTCTGTTGATTTCAATTTCAATTGTGTATACAGTTGACTTCTCATATCATGCACATTACTAGCATCACAACACAGCAAATAGTGTTGTTGTACATGTAGACCCGTGGTACCCATCTGAAATCTTGTTGTGCCGTGTAGTTTCCCACACATTGTATTCTTTCACTGCTACTTTGTCTTGAACTGATATGATTTGAACCGTGTCTCTATTTTGATTTGGCAAGACAATGCAGTGACCATAGGACATAGATATATGTTTGTTTGATGATGTTATCATGTACTAGTACTTGGCAATAGAAGACTTGGTAGTTTAACCCTGCCCACCTTACTAATGAACTGGTTCACCAAAATGAGTTTCATATACTAGTACATGCTAAACTGTTATGTGTCTGCTTGTTTCTTCTTTTAGAATGCTGACAGAATATTGGGGAATAGTGCCTTATTAAGCAATGGTAAAGGAAGTAATGCAGATAAGGTTCAGGATAGTGACACATCCTTGTTGGTCTCCAACAAAGCTGATAAAACAGCTAAGGAAGACTATCTCGAAGACAGTGAGACAACCCCAAAGTCCTGTCTTGGTTTAGTGTTGGAGTTACTGGCCACTACCACTTGCACAAGCTATTCAAACTCACTGTCTGAATCAGTTCAGTTCCTTGAGTCTCAACTACAAGCTGAAAGACATCGATCAGCTGTGTTGCGACAAGAAGCGGAAGGACTGCAGAAGTCCCTGGAGCATCCAGATGCATACTTTCTGGTGCAACAACAAGCGTTGGATGATTTTAGTGCCAAACAGGACAAAGCTAATAAGCATGCTAAGCTTATTGCCAGCATGGTGGATACCACATTTCTTGAGCTCTTCTGAAGTTGTTTCAGTTATGATCATGTTTTGCTGCAACGTTTATTTGCACTAGTGACCAATTTTGACGGCCAGTGTATGTAATATGCTGCTTTGTTCCCTATATTTGCACTCGTGGCGAAGTTTGATGTCCAGTGGATGTAATATGTATAATAGCGGTAATAGGCTAGCGTTAATTGCTTGCTTATTTATTTCCTTATTATCTTGTTTATTTGTTTTCTTGTAGTCAGTGCAGTTATTTTTCCGCGGTTTGCTAGTGGCCGGAATAACCTATTTTTTAAAACTAGGCCACATTAACAATGGGCTACATATTTACTGTAGTTAACATGGGCCTCCTACGGGCCGTAGAAACAATGGGCCTTCTAAGGGCCGTAGAAACAATGGGCCTTCTACGTGTCGTTGACACAATGGGCCTTCTACGGGTCGTATCATCAATGGGCCTTCTACGGGCCATATGATCGGTTGGCCAAACATGGGCCAATAACGGACCACATTATGGCCGTAAATGGGCTAGAGTCGAAATCGTACGTTCATGGGCCGACCATAAAGGGCCGTCGTTAATAGGCCGTAATTGATGACGCTATGAGAACGGCCCAACGTATTAACGGGCCACAAACGGGCCGACTGTAACCACGGGCTGTATTTAGCCCACAAGCAGAAAATGACAGTACGGGCCGAAAGTAAACGAATGCTGGAAATGAGCCCAAGAATAAACGTGCCGTCTTTGATGACGCTATGAAAACGGCCCAACGTATTAACGGGCCACAAACGGGCCGACTGTAACCACGGGCTGTATTTGGCCCAAGCAAAAAATGACAGTAACGGGCCAAAAGTAAACGAATGCTGGAAATGAGCCCAAGAATAAATGGGCCCTGAGAAGGCCGAAAGATAACATGGGCTGGAAACGGCCCAACGGAATAATGGGCCGTTAATGGGTATAAAGTGATACACTGTTCATTACGGGCCAGTTTTACCACGGGCCGTTAATGGGCCGAAAGTAATAAGGGCCTCATATGGGCCGAAAGACGTCATGGGCCATACATGGGCCGAAAGTTAAAACGGGCTGGAATTATATTGGACAGCCCAGATGACGCTACTGGGCCTAATTCGGATAGGCCGTAAACGGGCCCTGGTTAGCGGGCTCCAAATTGGCTATGTGCGAACAAGCCGTTAACAGGCTTGCTGTGGGCCGGCCCGCCACCTTTTGACCAAGTAAAACGGGCCGGCCTTTTCATAGAAATGGGCCTCTGTTGGGCCGTGCCACGTGTCGACATATCATAGGCGCTTTGGGTCCAATGAGTGGATGACATCTGTCCCAACGGTGAGCCGGCACGTGTTTCCTACAGCCAATGATGATTTTACACGTGGAAAATCCCCATTGGTCGGGGTTGTTAACGGGTTATCAGATCCAAAACCGGACCCAATAGATTAACGGCGTTCCGTTACGGTGGATGCCACGTGTCGGTAACCCTTGACAAAAGCACTTCTATGACACGCGATTTATCGTCATGGAAGTGGACACTTCCGTGATGATAATTTTGGAAATGTCATGGAACACTTCTACGACAGCACAGGTATGACTATCTCGATTTTGTCATAAATTTGTCATGGATGTACATGCATGACAGAAAATGTGACCCACTGTGACACACACGTATCATCACGGAAGTGTATTTTTTTTTGTAGTGCATACAGGCAAAAGATAACATCGATCATATCTTGGTGAATTGTACTTATGCTCAGGAGGTGTGGCATAGAGTGTTTGCGGCCTTGCAGATCAATGTGGCCGTCCCGGTACAGACGGATGTGTTCTCAGCATGGTGGCTCGCAGTGCGCACGGGATTTAGCAGAGCGGACAGAAGAGGCTTCGACACAATGGTGACTGCAGTAGCGTGGGCCTTGTGGAAACAGAGAAATGCTAGAGTTTTCAACAGGAGTACCGAGCAGAGGACAGCGCCTGAACTACCACCCATGATCCTTGATGAAATCTCGGAGTGGAGTAAGGCGCGCGTAGGTGTTGGAGGTCTACAACGTTTCGTGAGAAGTTAGGTTAGATTAGAGTGGAGTTGGTCTGGCGTTGTACCCCGTACATCGTGTTCGCGCTTTGGACGGCAACCTTGTAAATATATTTCTCCCTTCTATAAAGCTATGGTACGCTTTTGGCGTACTCTCGAAAAAAAACTAGACTTATTCGGTGGGTTCTCTTGCTACAAGAATTTGATTTGCATATCACTGATAGAAAAGGAGCTGATAACCCCGTAGCTGATAACTTGTCTAGACTTGAAAATTTGCTTGATGACCCACTACCTATTGATGATAGTTTTCCTGATGAGAAGTTAGCTACAATAAATATTACTAATAATACTCCTTGGTATGCTGACTATGCTAATTACATTGTTGGTAAATATCTACCACCTAGTTTTACATACCAACAAAAGAAAAAGTTCTTCTATGATTTAAGACATTACTTTTGGGATGACCCACATCTTTATAAAGAAGGAGTAGATGGTATTATTAGACGTTGTGTACCTGAGCATGAACAGGGACAAATCCTTCGGAAATGTCACTCTGAAGCATTTGGAGGACATCATGCTGGAGATAGAACTGCACACAAGGTATTGCGGTCTAGATTTTATTGGCCTACTCTCTTCAAAGATGCCCGTAAGTTCATCTCATCCCGTGATGAATGTCAAAGAATAGGTAATATCTGTAAGCGTCATGAAATGCCTATGAATTATTCACTTGCTGTTGAACCATTTGATGTTTGAGGATTTGATTACATGGAACCTTTTCCTTCCTCTAATAAGTATACACATATTTTGGTTGTTGTTGATTATGTTACTAAATGGGTAGAAGCTATTCCAACCAGTAGTGCTGATCACAACACATCTATTAAAATGCTCAAGGAAGTTATTTTCCCAAGGTTTGGAGTCCCCACATATTTAATGACTGATGGTGGTTCACACTTTATTCATGGTGCTTTCCGTAAAATGCTTTCTCAATATGATGTTAACCATAGAATTGCATCACCTTATCATCCTCAGTCTAATGGTCAAGTTGAGCTTAGTAATAGAGAAATAAAATTAATTTTGCAAAAGAGTGTCAATAGGTCTAGGAAGAATTGCTCTAAGAAATTAGATGATGCACTTTGGGCTTATAGAACAACTTACAAAAATCCTATGGGTATGTCTCCTTATAAAATGGTTTGTGGTAAAGCTTTTCATTTGCCTCTTCAGTTAGAACATAAAGCATATTGGGCAATCAAGGAACTCAATTATGATTTCAAACTTGCTGGTGAAAAGAGGTTATTTGATATTAGCTCACTAGATGAATGGAGAACCCAAGCTTATGAAATTGCCAAGTTATTTAAAGAAAAAGTTAAAACATGGCATGATAAAAGAATCCAAAAGCGTGAGTTCAAAGTCAGAGAATATGTTCTTTTGTACAACTCTCGTTTCAGGTTCTTTGCAGGCAAACTCCACTCTAAATGGGAAGGCCCCTATGTCATCGACGAGGTTTATCGGTCTGGAGCTATCAAAATAAATAATGCCGAAGGTACTAACCCGAAGGTTGTTAATGGGCAACTAATAAAGCATTATATCTCAGGTAAGCCCATTAATGTTGAAAGCAATATTATCCAAACTTTGACACCGGAAGAACACATAAAAGAGTCCTTCCGGAACACTCCAGAATCATGAAAATAAGGAGGTACGTGATACGGTAAGAAAACAGACTCCGAAAAATCCGCAAATATATTTTTTTATCAATTTTGGAATATTAACAAAAATAAGAAAATAAGAAACTACCAAGAAGCGTACCCTGGTGGGCACAAGACACCAGGGCACGCCAGGCATGCCTGGCGCGCCCAGGTGGGTTGTGCCCACCTGGGGCACCTTCCAGACTCCGTTTTACTTCCGTTTGCTTGTTTCCCAAGATAAAAATTCTTTATATACCCCCCGAACCTATTGGCCACCGTATCGCGGAGAAATCTTCTGTTCTCTTTTCTTGCTGTTTTCGGTCAGATCTATCAAGCCCAGTATTATCTCTTCCTCGTCCTCCAACCCAATGGAAGTAGATGCTTAGGTAATGAAGATTGGGCTGAAGAAGGAGGTGGCCATGGATGCCATCATAGGAGGCAAGGGCAAGGAGGATACTATAGATCCATCCTCGATGGTGGAACAAGCACTGCTGGCCGAGGAGGAAGAAGAAGATCTCCTTAAGCCTTACCTTGCTCATCTAACCCCTACTGAAATTTCAGCCTTCCGGATCATCTAAACGGTTCGTGTGCAGAATAAATACCACACTCGTGAAAATATTCCGCATCAAGGGCACATCACCTTCCTTCGGAGTGTCATACGTAGATTGGAAAATCTCTTGACCTTGAAGGACAAGATCGCATCTACTTCTCCACCACCACCATCTACTTCATCACCGAACGGAAATTGAGTATCGGGTATAGGCACCCCCCCTTGGCTTTCGCCAAGCTTGGGGGAGGTGCCCCGGTATCGTATCATCCCCACTATCCTTTTACCTTTACTTATTTTAGTTCGATCTTTTGTTTTAGAATAAATGAAAGTTTAGTTTGATCCTTTATTTTCGAGAGTTTGCTTAGTGATCTATCCTTGTAATCGTGTGCAAGTTATATAATAAAGTTTAGTTTGAGTTTTGCTTTCTTTACTTTCATGTTGCAATAAAAGAATGGAAATAAATTGAGAATATCATATGCTAATCCTATGGTATGTGATAGCACCACATAAGGAAAAGTATAAGTAGAAAATTTTATTAGAGATTGACAAGCATAGCATTGGTTAAAGATGCAACTCATAAAAGAATTAATAAGGGAAGAGAAGATTCACATATAAATATACTATTCTAAAAATCTTCTATGATATTGAGCCCCCATCAAAATATTATATGCCAAAATTGTTGACATTGGACAAGGAAGACAACTTAATGATTTATGTTTGTTCATATTCACATAGAAGTCATATTGTCATAGATCATTTAACATGTGGTGCTTGCTCAATATCTTTTCTAGCCAAAAATTCCGCACTAAGTAGAGATACTACTTGTGCATCAAAAAACCCTTAAACCCAAACCTTTTTTGAGAGTCCACCATACCTACAAATGGATTGAGTAAGATCCTTCAAGTAAGTTGTCATCAGTGCAAAAAGGGCAATAAAAATTGCTTCTAAAAGTGTGAGATCATTTAGTGTAAGGGACAATTGAGCGTTGTACGAACTTGTGATGGCAAAGTAATAAAAGCGACATACTGCATAATAAAGTTTGCTATCACAAGGGGCAATATAACGTGACGTTCCTTTGCATTAAGGGGTTGAGCATACAAACAAATAAGTGCATGACAACCTCTGCCTCCCTCTGCGAAGGGCCTATCTTTTACTTTTATGCAAAGAGTCAAAGTTTTCTCTCTATTCCTTTTTTATTTTATCGTTTGGCAAGCATCATGTGGTGAGGAAAGATATAGGCACATATGTCCAGTTGAATATGTGTGGCATGAGTTATTATCGTTGACATCACCCTTGAGGTGAATACGTTGGGAGGCGAAACTATAAGCCCCTATCTTTCTATGTGTCCGGTTGAAACGTTTTTCTCATGTGTATGCGGTGAGTGTTAGCAATCATAGAAGACTAAACGATGGTTGAGTATGTGGACTTGCCTAAAGGCTCTGATACGCGACCCTTCCTGAAAAGATTATGAATTGTAGTTGCAAATTTGACTAAAAACATAGTTTTTTGGTTTCTAATAGAGTTTATGCTTTACACTTCAATTGTGTGATGAACTATTACTTGTTCATGACAAGTTTATGATACAAGTCCTCTGATAAAAGTCTTATGTTTAAATTTGTTGATGTTAAAATAATCAACATGATGCTTCTATGTCCGTATTTTGTTTTTATCGACACCTCTCTCTCAAAGCATGTGGACATTTTTTCGATTTTGTTTTACACTTGAGGACAAGCGAGGTCTAAGCTTGCGGGAGTTGATACGTCCATTTTGCATCATGTTTCCTTGCTGTTAGTTATGTTGTTATTATGCGTAATAATGCTTTTTGGAGTAACTCTAATGTCTTTTCTCTCATAATTTGCAAGGAATGCACCAAGAGGGAGAATTCTGGCAGCTGGAAACCTGGACCTAAAAAGTTACGCCAGGCCACCTATTCTGCACAACTCCAAACAAGCTGAAACTTCACGGAGATTTTTTATGGAATATATGAAAAATACTGAAGCTGATAACCACTAGAGGGGGCCCACCAGGTGGGCACAACCCACCTGGGCGCGCCAGGCCCCCCAGGCGCGCCCTGGAGGGTTGTGCTCACCCAGGTCCACCTCTGTTGCTCATCTTCTGGTATATAAGCCATTCTGACCTAGAAAAAATAAGGAGGAGACTTTCGGGACGGAGCGCTGCCGTCTCGAGGCGAAACTTGGGCAGGAGCACTTTTGCCCTCTGGCGGAGCGATTCTGCCGGGGGAACTTCCCTCCTGGAGGGGGAAATCATCATCATCATCATCACCAACAACTATCCATATTGGGGAAATCTACCTTCATCAACAACTTCATCAGCACCATCTCACCTCAAACCCCAGTTTATGCGCTATTTCGTAAGGGACCGATTGGATCCAAAAGTTTAATGCTATGGTTAGAATTTATTCTTAATACTATTCTCGTAGCTGCGGACGCTTGCGGGAGGGTTAATCATAAGTAGGACGTTTGTTCAAGTAAGAACAACACCTAAGCACCGATCCAGCCACATATCAAATTATCAAAGTAGCGAACACGAATTGAACCAACATGATGAAAGTGACTAGATGAAATTCTCATGTACCCTCAAGAACGCTTTGCTTATTATAAGAGACAATCTTTGCATGTCCTTTGCCTCAAAAGGATTGGGCTATCTTGCTGCACTTTTGCTACTACTATTGTTACTTGCTCGTTACAAAATTATCTTGCTATCAAACTAATTTACTACTTACAATTTCAGCACTTGCAGACATTACCTTACTGAAAAACACTTGTCATTTCCTTCTGCTCATCGTTGGGTCGACACTCTTACTTATCGAAAAGAGCTACAATTGATCCCCTATACTCGTGGGTCATCACACCTCGATAAGGATTTTACCGAAGCAGCTTTCAACATTCAAAGTAAAGAGCAATCCAAGATTCGCATCGCAAGTTAGTGGGAGAAACTTTTGCTCGGTACTACTGAAAAATCTCAGTTCAACAACATCGGCAGGGCTCCACCCATATGAAGAATTTTGGAGCACCGTGAGCAAATCTTTGATCGACATACTTGTTTCTACCACCTTCGGATAAAAAAAAATCCAGTAATCATATGCGGTTTTGTACCGCGTGGCACACTAACTTCCATCCTAACCGCCAGTCGGAGAGCAAGCGCATGATCAATCCTATTCAATTCAAATAAGGAAAGTTGCAGTTAGGACGGGAACAATTCTACAAAATTTGATTGATTCACGCGACTAGTTGTCAAATAGGGCCAAATTTATGAATCAGCAAATCAGTTGGAAGGGAATCGACGCTTACCCAGGTGTAATCCATGAATTACCCGCCATCGATTCGACCCAATTCTCTCGACGGTCGATGGGCTTGAGAGCCTGCTCCCCCGACATCACTGCTTAATCCCGAGGGGGTGTGGGGGTAGATCTGGCAGAGGGCACGACGGCGGTGGAGGCAAAATGGGGTTAGAGGTTGGAGGGCACGACGGTGGCGGAGGCTACGCGACGGCGGTGGAGGGGGCAGAGCGGCGTGGTGCCATAGTGGCTAGAGCTAGACGTTTAGACAAGCCCATCCGACGTGTCTCAATGCGGCCCCACACGTATCAACGGTGAAAGGAGGACCCGTTCCGACGCGGCCCCACTCGTCAAGTCCAACGGGCCACAGAGTCCAGTGTGGCCCCACTCGTCAGATTTAACTGTCAATGGTTTGACTCGACGGCATCCTCTGTTGTGACCATTTCAGAGGGTTTTGAACAAGGGAGTGGGGAAGTGAGCAAAAGTTAAGAGCATGTGGATGAATGAGTAGAGCTAAGGAACCAGGGGCACAAATAACAAAATCCCTATATTTCATTATGGTGCTGTCCTATGGTGCCCTCCATGTCGCGCAAATGTGAGGGGTCCCCACTGTAGGGTGTTGCAATACGTTCATGATTCTCTAATAGTGGGTGGCGTGAGTGACAGAAACACATACCCGAGTAAGGAGGTTGTTACGTATGGGAGTAAAGAGGGCTTGATACTTAAGGCTATGGTTGGGTTTTACCTTAATGATATTTATTAGTAGTTGATTCTTGCTAGAGTTCCTATCATAAGTGCATATGATCAAAGTACGGAAACTATGTTAGCTCTTGCTTCTCCTTCATATAAAATTCCAATAATGATTACCAATCTAGCTATAGATTGCCTAGGGACAAATCTTTCTCTTGTGTTACAAAAATATTTCTACTACACTACTAAGTTTATTATCTTGTAATTTATTCTTATAATTATTCTCGCAAAGTACTTCTAGTTTTATTCTGTTTTAGGTAAAGCCAACGTTAAGTGTGCGCAGAGTTGTATCGGTGGTCGATAGAACTTGAGGGGATATTTGTTCTACTTCTACCTTTAGCTCCTCGTTGGGTTCGACACTCTTACTTATTGAAAAAGGCTACAAACGATCCCCTACACTTGTGGGTTATCAAGACCTTTTTCTTGCGCCGTTGCCGAGGAGCAATAGTGTGGGGTCAATATTCTCGTCTGTGCTTGTTTGCTTTATCACTAAGTAGATTTTATTTATGTTCTAAGTTGTTCTCTATCTTTATTTATGGATATGGAACACCAAATACCAAAAAAATAGTTGTACTTGCTACTCATGAATATGGGTAACCTCCTAAACCCCCGATGCACGTGATGTGAAAAATATTAAACGCTACTAATCCTGAGAAAGCCCCATTCAACTTGATAATGGGAGACACGTTGGATCAACGTGAATACTTTAGGGATTAGAGCTTGACTCAAAAAGGGAAGCTTTTATGGGATCAAATTGAAATGTTGCATTGGTATGCTTGGAATTTATGTGAAGGATGAAGGCTAGACACCTTCCCTTTTCATGTTAATTTAATGATAATGAAACCTTGGCTTCTTATGATAATGGTAGATATGATTACTATGATGTGGAAGGAATAGAAGATTTTTTTTGCTTTTAAGGGTGCTTCTATAATTGAATTTTTGTTTAAAGAGTATGAAAATTATGGTGATGTTGTTAACAGACCTGAAATTTTTGCTATACTTAAATATTTCTATGATAATTATGAATAAAATGCCGATATTGATGCATTTATTGAGAAAGTCTCCGCTGTCCATGAAGAGACTAATATTTTTGCAGGAATCTACGCGGGAAGAAATTGATGACACTGTGAGCTCATCAGATGAAAAAGATGAGGATGAGAGCGAAGAACAAAAGGAGGTAGAATGGATTAGCTACCCGTGCCCACCTTCTGATGAGAGAAACCCCTCAAATCATACATTGTTTAATTTCCCTTCATGCTTACCGAAGAATGAATGCTATGATCCCTTGTACTCGTTTGAAATATCCCTTTTGATGATGCTTGCTATGCTTGTGGCCATGATGCCATTATGAATTATGCTTGTGGAGATGAACTTGCAACAGTTCCTTATGTTAAGAATGAAATTGTTGCTATTGCACCCACACATGATAGTCCTATTATCTTTTTAAATTCACCCCAACTACACTATATCAAAAAAGTTTGCTCTTATTAAGGATTATATTGGTCAGTTGCGTTTTACTACTACACATGATGATTTTGATAAATATAATATGCATGTGCTTGCTTCTCCTACTTGCAATTATTATGAGGGAGGAACTACCTCTATATTTTTCAAACACGGTAAAATTGCAAAAACTATTTATACTATGCATTGGCCTTTACACTATGTGCATGAATTGTTCTTTTATGACATGCTGATGCATAGGAAGAGAGTTAGACTTCGTCATTGCATGATATATGTTGCTTTGTGCTCATTACTAAATTAAAAATCATTGTTAATTAAAATTGGCTTTAATATACCTTGGGATCCGGGTGGATCCATTACTTGAGCACTATATGCCTAGCTTAATGGCTTTTTAAAAAGCGGCAAGGAGATAGCCCAGAATTTTTAGAGAGTCGTTTATTTCTGTTGAGTACTTTTAAATGGTTTAAAAACAAAAAAAATATAGAGGGAAACCTAAAACTTTTCAAAAAGAAAAGTGAAAGTATGAAAGACGACCACCGTTGAAGTGAGGGAGCTCCTCGAAATTTGTTCATGCCCATGGAAGCCTTCCGAATCTTGAATACAAAAACTTTTCAACAAAAATAATTATCCCCTTGTACAAATCCATTGTATTATAAAAATAATGTGCCAATATTTTCCTTTAGGATGATTGGATTGCTTGTTTGGTATGTGCGGTGCAAAAACCAGAAACTTTGGCTGTAGTGCGTAAATTTGCATTTTATACTGGAACGCCAAAAGTTTCTAAAAATTTTACACAATACTTCTGTACAAACTGTTTATTTTTCCTAATGTTTCAGAATTTTTAGAGTTACAGAAGTATAGTCAATGTTCAATATGCTACAGACTGTTCTGTTTTTGACAGATTCAGTTTTTGTTGCATTGTTTTACTTGTTTTGATGAATCTATCAATTGTATCAGAGGGTATAAGCCATGGTGAAGTTAGGATACTGTAGGTATAATGCAAAAATAAAATATTAATTGGTTTGCTACAATACTTAAAGTAGTGATTTGCATTATTATACTAACGGATCTCGCGAGTTTTCTGTTAAGTTTTGTGTGGATGATGTTCAAAGATTGGGGAGGTTTTGATATGAGAAGAAGGAGGAGAGGCAAAAGTTCAAGCTTGGGGATTCCCAAGGCACCCAAAGTAAATATTCAAGGAGACTCAAGCGTCTAAGCTTGGGGGTGCCCCGGAAGGCATCCTATCTTTCTTCAACAAGTATCGGTATGTTTTGGTTTTTGTTCTATTCACATGACATGCATAAATTCTTGGAGCGTATTTTGTGTTTATTTTTCTCTTTTCTTTTATTCACCATGCTAGTATGAGACATTCCTTGTTTGATTTATAGAATTCTCTTTGCACTTCACTTAAATCTTTTGAGTATGGATTTATGAAATGATTCATGTGCTTCACTTATATCATTTGAAGTTTGGATTGCATGTTTCTCTACATCTAGAAAACCATTATTTGTAGAATGATCTTTTGCTTCACTTATATTTGTTAGAGTATGATCTTTTGTAGAAAGAATTTTACTCTCTTGCTTCACTTGTATATATTTAGAGAGTCAACAGGAATTGGTCATTCACATGGTTAGTCATAAAATCCTACACAGAACTTATGGATCACTGGATATTATATGTTTGATTCCTTGCAATAGTTTTGCTATATAGAGACGATAATATGTGGGAGGTACTAGTGGATAGTTTTTTTAGTAGGAATATTGGTGTTAAGGTTTGTGGTTCCTGAAGCATGCACGTATAGTTTCCCGTTATGCCAGGAAGTTGGAGCGCAATTTATCCTTGATTGTCTATCTTTGTATGAAGGTCGGGGCGCGGGATGGTTAACTCCTACCAACCTCCCCCCTAGGAGCATGCATAGTAGTACTTTTCTTAGAGGGCTAATAAACTTTTGCAATAAGTATGTGAGTTCTTTATGACTAATGTGAGTCCATGGAATATGCAAACTCTCACCTTTCCACAATTTGCTAGCCTCCACGTTACCATGCATTGCCCTTTCTCACCTCGAGATGTGCTGCAAACTTTGCTGGTGCAACCAAACCCCATGATATGATACACCTATCACACATAAGCCTTATTATATCTTCCTCATAATAGCCACCATACCTACCTATTATGGCATTTCCATAGCCATTCTGAGATATATTGCCGCCATGCAACTTCCATCATCATATACATGACTTGAGCATTCATTTTCATATTGCTTTGCATGGTCGTAAGATAGCTAGCATGATATTTTCATGATTTATCTGTTTATATCTTTGCTACGCTAGATCATTGCACATCCTGGTACACCGCCATACTCATTCATATAGAGTCATATTGTTGTACGTATCGACTTGTAATTTTTTGAGTTGTAAGTAAATAGAAGTGTGATGATCATCATTATTCATTATTAGAGCATGTCCCAGTGAGGAAAGGATGATGGAGACTATGATTCCCCCACAAAGTCAAGATGAGACTCTAGACAAAAATGAAAAGAAAAAAAAGTGAGGCGAAAAAGAGCCCAAAGAAAAATAAGAAAAAGGAGAGAAAAGAGAGAAGGGGTATTGCTACTATCCTTTACCACACTTGTGCTTCAAAGTAGCACCATTTTTTTCATATAGAGAGTCTCCTATGCTTTTACTTTCATATACTAGTGGTAATTTTTCATTATAGAACTTGGATTGTATATTCCGATGATGGGCTTCCTCAAAGGCCCGAGGTCTTTGAGCAAGCAAGTTGGATGCACATCCACTTATTTTTCAGCTTGAGCTTTCATACAATTATAGCTCTTAGTGCATCTGTTGCATGCAAATCCCTTCTCCTTGCATTGACATCAATTGAGGCGCATCTCCATAGCCCATTGATTAGCCACGTCAATGTGAGACTATCTTCCTTTTTGTCTTCTCTATATTAATGTCTACCGCCGTATTCTATTCCACTCATAGTGTTATATCCATGGCTTGCACTCATGTATTGCGTGAGAGTTGAAAATGCAGAAGCGTGTTAAAAAAGTATGTACCAATTGCTTGGCTGACACCGGGGTAGTGCATAATTACTCTTTGTGTTAAGAAGACGGAGCATGACAAGACTATGATTTTGTTGGGATAGCGTTCTTTAGCCTTGATATTTTGAAAGACATGATTGTTCGTTGGGATGCCTGAGTATTAATCTCTTTATGTCAAATTATAGACTATTGCTTTGAATCACTCATGTCTTAATATTCATGCCATGATTAGATTATATGATCAAGACTATGCTAGGTAGCATTCCACATCAAAACTTATCATCTTGTCATTTACCTACTTGAGGATGAGCAGGAATTAAGCTTGGCGATGCTGATACGTCTCCGTCGTATCTTTAATTTTTGATTATTTCATGCCAATATTATACAACTTTTATACACTTTTGGCAACATTTTATATTATTTCTGGGACTAACGTATTGATCCGGTGCCAAGTGAAAGTTCCTGTTTGTTGCACGTTTTTTTGTTTTGTATCCATATCAAATGACGTCCAAACGCGATAAAAATTGATGGAGAATTAGTTTGGAATATATGTTATTTTTTGGAGGTGGAATCAACGCAAACAGAGGCCCATGGCCTCCACAAGATACCAGGGCGTGGCCTCCCCCTGGCGTGTGGTGGTGCCTTGTGGGTACCCCGTAAGTTGGTTAGGGCTCTACTACGGGCGCAATGAAGCTTATATCCAGAAAAACCCGTGTTAAAATTTCAGCTCAATTGGAGTTACGGATCTCCGGATATTTAAGAAATGGTGAAAGGCCAGATCCGAGGGTCACGAAACAGAAGAGAGGCAGAGAGACATATCCAATCATGGAGGGGCTCTCGCCCCTCCGCCGGCATAGAGGCCATGGAACTGAGGGGAAACCCTCCTCCCATCTAGGTAGGAGGCCAAGGAAGAAGAAGAAGAAGGAGGAGGAGGAGGAGGGGGCTCACTCCCACTCTCTCTGCCGGTGGCGCTTGAGTGCCGTCGGGGCAAGGATCGTGACGGCGATCTACATCAACAATCTTGCTACCGTCAACACCAACTTTCTCCCCCTCTATGCAGCGGTCAAACCTCTCTATTCCCGCTGTAATTCTATACTTAAAAATGATGCTTGATATGATATATTATTATCCAATGATATGTGGTTATCCTATGATATTTGAGTATATCTATTTTCTCCCATTGGTTAATTGACGATCGTGGTTGGTATGAGTTGTATATTTTATTATGGTGCTGTCCTACGATGCCCTCCGAGTCGCGCAAACGCGAGGGTCCCCGCTGTAGGGTGTTGCAATACGTTTATGACTCTTTTATAATGGGTGGTGTGAGTGACAGAAACACATACCCGAGTAAGGGTTTTTTTTTGCGTATGGGAGTAAAGAGGACTTGATACTTAAGGCTATGGTTGGGTTTTACCTTAATGATTTTTAGTAGTTGTAGATGCTTGCTAGAGTTCCAATCATAAATGCATATGATCCAACTATGGAAAGTACGTTAGCTCATGCCTCTCCCTCATATAAAATTGCAATAGTGATTACCAGATTGCCTAGTGACAAATCTTTCTCTTGTGTTACAAAAAGATATCTACTACACTACTCAATTTATTATCTTGTAATTCATTCTTAGATTTATTCTCGCAAAGCACTTCTAATTTTATTCCTATTTTAGGTAAAGCAAACGTTAAATGTGCGTAGAGTTGTATCGGTTGTCGATTGAACTTGAGGGGATATTTGTTCTACCTTAGCTCCTCGTTGGGTTCGACACTCTTACTTATCGAAAAAGGCTACAAACGCCCCCCTACAATTGTGGGTTATCGGGACGCGCCCGAGGGGGCGCCCTGGTGCCTTGTGGGCGCTTGGGTGGCCCTCTCTTGTATTTCTTTACTCCACTAATTTTATCGATTCCAAAATAAATATCTGTGAAATTTTAGCTCATTTGGAGATGTGCATAATAGATATCTCAGACATAGCTTTTTCAGGTCTAGAATTTCAGCTGCCGGCAACATCCCTCTTCATGTAAATCTTCCAAATCAAGAGCAAAAAGGCATTAGACTTTCTCCGTAAAGTATTATATTAGTCAAAAACATCATAAATAACAGTAGAGAAAAGGCAAAATGGACGTAATAATGATTGTTCGATTGTGTGTTGTCCATTCGAGCGTCACCTGTCATCTATTTATGAGGCAGTTGGACTTCCCGTACAATAAAAGGACTCCGTCCCATCCAAATCTTGCCAAAAATACCGAAGTCTGATTTAGGTAAGTCTAAGAAATTAGTTTTGCTTTTGGGTCTCACAGACCACAAACTACCACTGATGAAAAAACGCTCAAAAGAAAATTTACCTGTTCCGGTGAGACGAACAACTTTCATGTTGATCGTTTTTCGATTCAAGGTCATCTTGAAGGCCAAATAGCTGACGCAAAACAAGCAATTATTAGCGGTACCCATCAGATATCAGCTATATGACTGTCTGATGGGGCGCGCCACTTTTTAACTCGTGATAGGGCCGAACTCTAGTGGCTCTAACTTTTGCATATGACCTCGGTTTGAGACGATTTGATATCAAAATCGATTGTTTCAACTAGACGATAATAGTCCGTGTATAAACTTTTCTCATATGAGGATGTCTTGGAGGCACAACTTCAGCCCACGTGATGAGATCCGATGGCGATGACCCAAACTTCAAAGATGTTCATGATGACAATACAAAACTTTTTCATACATATCACTTCTCCATTTGAGCCATCATAATTGGGTTTTTGACCATGGCAAAATCTTGTGTCAACAGGACCATAAGGAAATCTAAGGGATATTAAGGCCTACTTTTAATAGACAACCGGGACAAAGCATTAATACACAGTTAATAGATGAACTCCTCGCTGTACAGCCATCCATAGAAAGCATCCCAATTATTGTCACCTTGGGGTTTACGGTTCAGAACAATAACAAATGCATATAGCTAGCAGATAAGATCAAGAACACAAATATATTCATGAAAAAAGGTTCAGATCTGAAATCATGGCACTCAGGTCCTAGTGACAAGCATTAAGCTAGAAAAGTCACAGGAACATCAATCTTAGAACATAGTGGACACTAGGGATCAAGCCCTATCAAATTGATTCAATTACATGACAAATCTCATCCAACTCCATCACCGTCCAGCAAGCCTACAAAGAAATTACTCACTCCCGGTGGTCAACATTGATGAAGAAAGGTTGATGATGACGACGATGATGAACCCCCCTCTTCGAAGCCCCGAACAGACTCTAGATGACCAGATTAGCCCTCCCGATGAAGAACAAGAGTTGGCGGTGGCTCCATATCGTAAAACACGATGAAACTTTCTCTCTGATTTTTTTCTCCATGAGACAGTACTTATGGACTTGGAAGTAGGGCAATTGGAGGTTCGAGGGGCCCACAAGCTCAGGTGGCGCGCTCTAGGGGGCACCACCTGAGCTTGTGGCTCTGTGGTGCCCCCTCCAGAAGATATTTTCGCCATCATTTTTTATATATTCCGGAAAATTTCTCCGTAATTTTCGGGCCAATCCGATAACTTTTGTTTCTCCACAAAAAAACACCATGGTAATTCTGCCGAAAACAGCGCCAGTCCGGGTTAGTTTCATTCAAATTATCCAAATTAGAGTCGAAAACAAGAGCAGAAGTGTCTGAAAAAGTAAATACATTTGAGACATACCATGGTCTCGCCGGAGGGATAACTGGGGCACACGGGGCGGGGAGGGGAGGAGCGGGTTCAGAGCCGTTGGGAGCCATCTAATCTCCAAGAGTTAGCTAGCTAGCTTAAGTTCCTTCCTTGTACTTTCTCTGTTTCTTCTTTTAGTGAAAAGATTCACAAGCTTTGCATATCCGCGAAAAAGTTTCAGCACTTGAAACTTGATGAACTCTTAAAAACTTATCAAAAAGTTCTTACTTGGAAGTCCTCGTCACAAGAAACACAAATACACAAACGTAACTTAAATTTGGACTTTCGCTTCAAAAGATACAAAAATTCAAAATTGAAAGCAAAAAAATTGGGTTGGCGCCTCTGACCATGTGTGCCACAAATACTCTTTTGTAGCTGCCTTGCAGTTAAAAATGGAAATGCAAAAAATTAACCATTTTTAGGATCTCCACGACAAAATTAATTGGTAGAAAAATATTTTACAAAATGACCCTCTTTAATGACGTCCGGGGCTGGGACGCCATGTTAGGGCATCTCCAACATTGATCATCAAATATGCTCCGGCATCCGTCCTCGGACATGGGGACCTGTCCGTGAACACTTATACGGGAGCCGACCATCCAAAGCTGCCCGCATACCATTCATCACCTATTTGAAGTAACTGCATGAAATTCATGCAAAGAAGGCGGATTTCAACAAAGATGAATATAATTTAAGTAAACAAACGATATTTTTTATGGTTTTACTAAAAACTATAAAAAAACTAAACCCTCTACCGGACGACCACCTCGTATGCGTGGCCGCCAAGTCCTGCCACACCACCGTTGTCGCCGATGCCAAGGCTGTCGGAGGGCCACGTCCCTCTAGGGACACAAGGCTGTCGGAGGGCCACGTCAGCCTTGTTCGATGGTTGGCTGCCGCTCACAGAGGAGCCGATCCACCTCGTGTTGCGCAATGCAGAGGACCAACATGGCCACTCCTGACGGCGTCGACAGAGCCCTGGCGGCGGCCTTGCCACTGCTGGCGTTGGCGGAGTAGTCTCTAAGCGACCACTCGCTGATCTTGGCGAGCTCGCCATCAAGGCAGCGATGGCTGGCGGTCGTCCTTGTTGTGGTGACGAAGCGGTTGAGCGCCGACGTGGCGGCAAGGTCAATGTCGTTGCGGACCCATTCTGGCGCCTCGCCCATCTTGGCGAACGTGGAGTGGCGAGCGGCATTTCGCCGGTCATACATTGCATGCCGCCTCGGATAGCACAACCCTTGAGCCATAACCGCCTCCTCCGAGGTAGTGGAGGAGGCAGCCACGCACCATGGTGATCGCGGGCGGTATATGCTCTTTTATCGAGTAGCGGTGGTGGCGTGGTGGCGACGTGGGACTGTCAATTAGCGCATTCCAGCTATGTGGCGGGGGCGACGCAGGCTCGTGCTTGACGCAGCGAAGGCGTCGGGGGGACTCCGGCTCCTTCAGGCGACCTCCGATGTGAAGGCCGCGGTTGCGCGGCGGGGACACCCGTTCGTCCTTCACCTGGCGGAGCTGGGAGCTGGCTCCCGCTACACGCAGACGCACGTCGGGGAATGTGGCTCCTCCTTCACTTGCACCAGCGATGGTGGCAGGCGCTCCGTCATGATCGTCATCTGACGGACAAATTCTTCGTTCGCAAGAGCCGCCTCCGAGAGGAGACATGGCAACTGCTGCGGCTGCTGGTCCTCCTCGTTGCTGGAGGAGCCCGCCGCTGTGAATGGAAATGGGACCGGAGAGCGAGGGCGGCGACGCCACGATCCGTCTAAAGAGGAACTTCCACCGGTTTTGCCTGCCGGCGTGAAGAACCAGGACTTCGGCATCACCGCTGGGTTTGGGAAGGAGGAAGGGCTCTGGGATGGTGACGGCATGGGGAGGGGAATGATGCTTGGGGAGGGGGTGTGCCTCTGTTCATCGCCGACGCACGGCTTAAATAGCTCCGACCAGGCCACGCGAAGGGGCGGTTAACCCGTTTCAATGTGGCGTAGCGGCCGAATTATCTTTCTCGGGGCGTAACAGCCGAAGTTGTTTTCTCCGGACACGCCGGCGCCCGAGATCGCGGGCATCAATGTTGGCCGTTACATGCACTGGACCGACATGAATGCAACGTGATAGATGGGATTTTCCGGTGGGCCGGGATGGTCAGGAGCGGACGTGGCAGTGGTCCGGATGCCCACAAAGACCCCGTAGTTTGTCTTCGGTTTGCGGGATAAAGGACATCCAGATTGCTCGGCAGACCGATATAAACCCGCATAGGATGGCACAACACGTTCAGACGAGCGGTCCGGATGTATGCAAGCGATTTGATGATCGGGGTTTGAGATGTCCTTAGATAGCATATGACGCTTTGGACTGGAACGTCATGCTAGACAACATGACGTCCTCGATGAACGTAGTTGTCGTGCCATCAAGCATGGTGCCCCAGGCCGGGCGCCATACTACCTAGCATGACCGCCAAGCCTGAGGCGTCATGCAAACAGGGCCAGTTTGTGATTTTTTTTTTTTAAATTGTGGTCATTTTGAGCGCAAATTTAGAGCAAGGTCAAATCTATCCATTTTTCACCAGTAAAAAGATGGTCCATCACACTCTGCAGGTCAATGAAGACTTGTGTACCTAGTCACACCCACCTCAGCCAATCATTCCATACCGGTTCAAAAAAATTCGAATCATGCATGCCTGCCACCGTGTTGGAAAATGAAAACTGAAGGGAAGGACAAAGGCATGTCCTAGCAGCCAGGACTGTGATGTAAGTCTAGACAAGACCTTTTCTCTCCGGAGACTCTACGTGGCTAAAAGTGAGCCTACAGCTTGCCATGCGAGTAAAAAGGTGGCCAAAAGGACGGAAATTTTTGAAATGAAACGAATAGAAACGAGCGACCTACCCCCAGTCCGCAGTATGGGCTGTTTCGTCTCGGCACAGCCGCACGTACAGGTCATCGCTACAGTGGCAACAAACTTGGTTCTGAATTTTGCATGGACTAGGCATAGCTACGTATTGGTAGTGTGGTGGACTGGTGGTGGTGCTAAGAGCATCTTGAGCTGCGCCTCCAAGAAGGCCCCCAGGTGATTTTTCGGTCGTCGGCATCAAAAAATCGGCCCAGTCGTGTCTCAAGAGCCCAGTTTCGCCGGCTCGGGTCGAAATTGGCGCCGGCGGACCCAACCCGAACCCGGCGCGCCGTGGGTCACTCGGGGGCGTTGGGTGAATCGTTTTTGGCGTGAAGAGCCGCGGGCCCGCCGCGTCAGCGACTCGACTCTCTTCTCGCCGCTTCGTCGTCCTCATCGCCTCGTTTCCCGCGGCGAATCAATGCCAAAGCTGCGCGCGCTGACGCGCCGGTCAGCCTCCATTGATGCTTCACGGTCGGCGCAGTGAAGGCCGGGCGACGCGCGTCCCCTCGGCCGCCACGCCATCACGCCACGCGTAACGCGCCGGCCAAGCCTACCACGCGGCGCCTCCGTATATATAAGCCGTCCGCCAGCGCGCCGGAGACTCGCACAGATACTCCACCGCCGACGCGCTCATTTCTCCCCCCTTCCTCCTCTCGCCGTCTCCAGTTGAGAAGAATGGCCGAGCGCTTTCCAGGCGACGGCGCGGCGGCGAATGGCTTCGGGCGCCGCCATCTTCACTAGGACGAGGCTCGCCTCCTTTTCGAGGTCGAGTACCCGGTCCCGCCGGACATGCGGGTGCCCGGGGCTTGGAGGATCAGCGCCGGCGGCGTGCCGGTGCCCCCGCCACCCCCGAGGCGGCGCGGCGTGCGGAGATCGCACGTATCCGCGCGTCCCTGCCGCGTGCGGCGAGGGAGGGGCCCCAGTACGTCCCCGACAACCCAATCTGGGAGCCCTACTTCCGCCACCGTCACGCCGAGCAGCTCGAGGCCACCAACGGCGTCGTGCCCTCCGGCAGGCTCAACTCCGAGGGTCGGCGCCGGTGGTGGGGCATGCCCGGCCGCACGTTGGAGTCCGTCCTCGAGTACATCGAGGGCGGCAACACGCCGCGCCTCGAGTACCCCGCTCCCCCGTCCTTCTCACGCCGCCGTGGAAGCTCCTGGACGCCGAGGCGCATGGAGCCCGGGGCGTCCTCCTCCTCGTCCGGCCGCTCGTCGAGCTCTCCCTGCCTCCGCCCCGTCAAGCCGGAGCCCAAGGACACGCCTGTCAGCGCACGTACCCGCAGCTCCGGCGTCCTCGTCGAGCCCAAGTCGGAGCCCGGCCTCCCCGCGGAGTACGAGGAGATAGCCCGGCGCGGCTTCTCCGACGAGGACGCCCTGCGGTGGTCGCGGGACGACCACCTCCGCGACGAGATGGTCCGGCAGTGCCGGGCCCTGGAGGAGATCGCCGCCCGCAAACGTGGGCGCGAGGACGAGCACGGCGTCGTGGTCCTCGATAGCGACGACGACGACAATGCCCCCGGACCGTCCAACCCGCCGCGCCAACCGGGGGAGGGATGCAGCAGGGACGGCGGAGGCGGGGACGACGACGACGACGGCGGCGGCGACTACACGCGGTTCTACCGCCTCCTCGGCATGTAGAACTGCAAAAGCGGACGGCGGGCGGCGAGGTAGACGGCGAGGAGCGGCGATGGAGACGGCGGGGGCAGCCCGTGCTAGTTTTTTTAAATATGTTTAAATTTGAACGAACTCGCCGATGTTTGCGTTAAATTTGAGCCATGTTTGCGCCGTTAATGACTTTTTCAAAAAAACCTGGACGCCGCGACTGGGGGGCATCACGCCCTCAGTGCGCGGTTTAGCTCCGATGTGCCCTTAGGGGGCGATTTTTAGCCCCTCCTGGGGGCCAACGGCTGGAGATGCTCTAAGGCCAACTCCAACAATAGTTCACGGACGTTCGTTTGAGTTGAAACTTGGCCCAACGCTAGATCTCAAACGGATAAAGTTGTTTGCAGATGTCCATTTTGATCTGGCCGACAAATAAATATTGGGTCACAAATGCGTCTGTGCGGACGCAAACGAATACTCTCGCGGGTTGCTCCTGTCCGCTGCAGCCGCCCGCTGGATCACAAATCAGTGATTGCCTTCAACCCCGCTCGATGCGAACACTGCCGCGCATGCTCGCGTGCTCCGCTCCCGCGTTGCCGCAACCCCACCGCCGCCTGCTAACCCCGCTCTCGCGCCGCCATCGTCCGCCGCCGCGCTACGCCGTATGCGTGCGCGCCCTCATGGCCTCCACCACGCCATGCCTCTGCATCGCCGGCCGACACACTTGGCGGAGCAGCAACCAACGAACGGACGAAGACCATGGTGAAGGTGAAGCTCCTCGCCGTCCTGGCCCTCGTGCCACCACGTCGTTCCTTTGCGTTGCGGCCAGGTACACGTCCCCGTAGGCTGTCGGGTCGAGGCAGTCAAAACTTCTGATGTTCGTGGTGGGCGTGGCGGCGACGGGGTCTGACGTCGGGCAGGGAGAGTTGGTGTACAATGAGCCAACGCGGCCGGTGTACGAGGAGGAGGTGTGCGGGGTCGAGACGGGACGGGGCTGCTGCAGCAACGGCGAGGCGGGGCTAGACGTCCGTCTAGGGTCCGAACAACTTCTGCGCGTTGGTTGCCGATGCTCCCAACGACCATCTGCTCCCCCCACCCCCACCCCATCACGTTCGCCTCAATCGCATCCCAAATGAAAAAAAACGGATGTCCGTTCGGGGTCTAGCATTGGAGTTGGCCTAAGCTATGCCTACAATGCAGGCCTTGTGAGTTGTCACCTTCCTAGGAAAGGAGGGGACGCCGGGAGCTGCTCTGGAGCTCGGTTATGGCATTCTCAGCGGCTGCATTGCTCGGTCGGGAGAATATTATAAGGAAACCGACATTCGACGGAAACCGATGAAAACTATGTGAAAATGATGTTTTGGAGAATTTCAAGTTTAAACACATTACGGGATGTGAGATATGAAAATGACTAAATCAACATTCAATAGTGTTAATTCAATGCTGATTTTCTCATGTTCATAGCTCACGTCTCATAATGTGTTTCAACTTGGAATTTTGCTTGGCAATAAAACGTCACCACCTAAAATCCCATATTTTCTTCAGATTGTATCAAAAAATTCAAATGTGGTTTCCACAATGTTTTTATTGAATGTTGGTTCCGTATGATATTCTGCCCGCTCGGAAACATGAAATGCGATCAAGGGTTTTGCAGCGCAATGAACCACGAGGCAACATGCGGCTTTAACCGATGATTCCATGCTGAGTAACTAGTGATTGAAATTGTTTTTGCCTTCTGCTGGGATTGTACGCGTGCCTTTCATGGTTATCTTCCCTACATGTCTAGTTCATGCATGTCGGCCGTTGGGATCCACCCTACACGTCTAGTTCATGTACCACTAGCAGGGCAAATGATGCGTAATGTGATTTTCTTTACGTTGCTATATGGTTAAAGCAACGCCAGCGGACAGGTCCGGCCACACGCCGTCAGTAAAAAGGGCGGTGGCGGGACTTTGTTCGAACAAAGAAAGAGGCCAGGGCCAGACACTCACACTGGCACACTGCTCAGCTCAGAGGATGCAACAACCAAGAGCCGTAGCCGTAGCCCGTAGGCATGCAACATTTGCAGCAGAGAAAAGAGGGCAAAAGCCGGCACGCCAGGCACAGGCCCCACCCAATCACCAACAACCAGGGTGCCACCCTTTTCCCGCAATGCGCGCGTGTCTGCAGCCTCTGCAGCTCTGCCCCCGCTGCTCTCTCCGTTCACCGGGAAAAGGAATGGGAAGGCAGGGCACGCACGCACGCACGCACGCAAAGACGAGGGGCGAGTTTGCGCCGTGGCCTCGTGGAATGGGGTCTCAGGAGTTTCGCCCGTGTGGCCAGGCCCGGGATCACGCCTGCCGGTGCCGGCCCCCGCTCTCCTCCTCGATCGGTGATTTCCCTTTGGTTTCGTCTCACTTTCTGTTCCCAAAGTTGCACTCCTCCTGTCCTGCTCCACGCCGAGCCATGTCCCATTGTCCCTCATGCCAGCGCTAAGCCGGCGTTGTGTTGACAGCATCCAAATCGATCTCCTCGTCGTAATCTCTAGTAGATAAAGACTATCAAGATCTGGGTAAGCACAACAAAAGTCATACAGCAGGGCAGTGTACTACAGTGGTATTAGCATGTCGTGAAAGGCTGCACTACTGTACTGCGAGGGACACGGCAAACATGATGTGGTGTACTAGAGTACTAAACAATCAACTTAAACATCTAGCGTCAATCACGCAAATCAACCGGCCAAAATGCACGGTGCATGCATGCATGCATGCAAAAGAAATTAAAGCTCTAGGTCCCAGCTTTGAACTTTCAAACATCATACCCGTAGCTTGGCCGCGAAAGCCCCCGCCCTTTAAATAACCCATAGCGCCTGACTCTTCTCTCCTCACACTGCAAGCTCACATAGTAATAACCAAGCTCACCAAGAACACCGAGAGGGAAACCAGCAGATAGCCATGAGATGGTGGGGGCTGAAAACCAAGCAGCGGCAGCTGCCGCAAGACCAGGCGCATGAAGAGAGCCAGAGCGGCAAGGGCAAGGCGGCCTTCTCGCCGCTCACATGGTTCTCCAAGCTCACGGCTAAGCACAATGCCGCTGCTTCCTCTAAGCCCAGAAAGCATGCCACGCCTGAGGCCAAGAGCTCCGGCAGCGGCGGCGGCGGCTTCCATGAGGGCGCGACCCCGAGCCCGGCATCGCGGAGCAGCCTGGCAGATACCTTGTCACCCGCCGCCGCCGATATAGTGCCGCGTCGTCTCTCGGTCGGCAACGATGACGCCGAGGCTGAGGCCACGGTCGCCCGCCAGCTCTCCCGCCGTCGCCACTACTCAGTCGGCGGCGATCGCGATCTCCCGCCGCTCAGACACCTCACCGCTTTCTCCCGCGCCACCTCCCCGCCGCTGCGTGGGTCGGAGACGGCGCCGACCCCGTTGCTGACGCCAATGCCGCCGCTGGCGTCCGACACGGACGAAGAGAAGCAGCCTCGGAGCCGCCAGCGTCGTCGCCGAGGAAGCGGGCGGCGATCCATCTCGGGAAGAACTACGCCGGGCGCGAGGCTGACTGCGGTGCGCGTCCGGTCGCCACGGTGCGCCGTGGCGGCGGTGTCGGGGCTTGAGAGGTTCGCGGTGGTGCGGCGGACGAGCGACCCGCAGCGGGAGTTCCGCGACTCGATGGTGGAGATGATCACGAGCAAGCGCATCGGGCGACCGGAGGAGCTGGAGACGCTCCTGGCGTGCTACCTCTCGCTCAACGCCGACGAGCACCACGACTGCATCGTAAAGGTGTTCCGCCAGGTCTGGTTTGAGCTCAACCCCGCCCGCATTGCCACCGTCACCAGCCGCCCGCGCGGCTGAGCTTCCTTGTCGCGCAGCGGCTCGGCTCGTCCATGTAACAAGTGCAGGTGGTTCATAATTGACCAAGTACGGTGATCTTTTTAACAGTTGCTTGTTTTCTTCTCCAAAACGCGCTGTCCGTACTCGCATTGTCCAAAAAATGTTTTCTTTCAATTTTTTTGTTGGTAGCTTGCAAGCTGACCGCTCGGTAAGAATATTTTGTTTCAATTTTTTTGTTCTTTTAACATGGTACAATCAAGTCGCTCACATGCACGGGGATACATTCACCCATATGAACGCACGCATACACATTCCACCCATATGAGTAGACGGGAACGCATCCTACCCCTATGAGTCGACGAGAACGTCTCCTCCCACTGAACGCACATTGCTAGAAGGTCTAAAATAAATCCAGCAAGATGCGAGCATCAATATTAAGTCCGAGACTTGAACTCTGATGAGTAGGGTACACCGCTGTTCTACTAACCATCCAACCACAAATTGATTCATCTTTCAATTTTTTATTGGTAGTTTACCAGGCGAATGTTTTCTTTCAACCGGGATAAAGTGTTTGGCCAGAAACCTCTGGAGCCGCGGTCAACTTGCGACTTTTTTGTTTTCTTCCTATCTACTCCCTCCGTCCGGAAATACTTGTCGGAGGAATGGATGTATCTAGACGTATTTTAGTTCTGGATACATCCATTTTTATGCATTTCTCCGACAAGTATTTCCGGACGGAGGGAGTATTTATTTGGGTTACAACTTACAAGCAAACGTGCAACGCCACGATCCATATTGTTTGTGCCATCCCACGAACAAATCATGCCAGACACAAGATTCAGTCCAAAACAATGCCCACGAGCCAAAAAAAAACTCTAACAGAAAACAAACTAAACCGGACGCTGAAAGCGCTGTCATGGCACCCAAAAACGCTGCCATGGCAAGCAAATCTTGATGAGGACATCACTAACAAGGTTACACCCACAGCTTCAACTGACACATATACAGAACCAATTACTACAGCTCGCGCACGCCAGTTAAATTATCAGGTATTTTCGTTTCTTGGTAATGAATCTAATGTTCATGAGAATATGATGTTGCCTAAATTGGATACATTTGTCTTGCTTACAAATGAAGGGCCTAGCTTGGACAAGAAGGATGAACATTGAAGCAAGATCAAGTATGGAGATGATGACATGCGCAAGGGAAACAAGAATGGAGTTACAAGTGATGATTTCAGGACTTTGAAGCCACCATAATGAGTGCGTGAAGCCTTGGACGAAATATACAAGACGCCACTTCATAAATTTCGTCCAGAGGCTATTATAGGTGCTGCGTCACCTTATTAATGGGCCAGGCCCATGTAATTTTGAAATACTTGAGTATAGGCTGTTTTTAGAGTCCGTATGTGTGGGGAAACAAGAGTTAGGGTTGGTTTCGGACCCCTCCACCAAGGGCCACGAAATTCCCCCCTCTTTCCCCATATATACAGCCATTAGGGCATCGTTTAGACTTTGGGTTTTGTTTAGATTAAAAGTTCGCCATAGCTGCAACTTCGCGTACTTCGTTTGTGTTCAACGACCAGACAAAGGCGTCACAGAACCCCACCTTGATCAATAAAGCTTTCCTCTTATATTCGTAATATCCAGATTGCAATCTTAGTTTCTTGCTTGTTCTTCGTTTGCATGCAGGAAACAGACCTTCGTGGTCAGGTTGATCGTGCTCCGGTGTGGTCGATAACGTCTCGGAGCTGGTTTAGCGATTGCTAAGGCGCGACGTCCACGCACGTTCGTAGTCGGATCGTCAAAGTCGACTTCATCCAAAGATAGCCACCATCTCATCGAAAGACGGGACACCTTTGCCTCTATCAAGTGGTATCAGATTTCCAGGTAGCTCGGTGAGATTTTACAGTTTTTCATATTTTAGATCGAGTCTGTTCTTCATACCTATAGTCCACGAAAAAGCCAAAAAAAAATTAGGGTTAGTTCATCCCATCCGAACCAATCCGAGCCTTTGCATAATCTTTTCTGTATTTGCTTTGTTGAATCTGCGGTTGCATCGTCGTGTCAAGTTGCTGGTCTTAGCGTCTAGTTCTTTAGAGTTTCGAGTTCTGTTCACAGTTTGTCACGTCACCGCCGCACCATATTCATCACCGCTGCCATACCACCGCCGCTGCCATATCCCACCACCGCCACCACATACCACCACCGCTATCATAACCTACCACCGCTGCCATATCCTACCACCATATATCCACCACCAATCCGAGTTCTTTTCATATTACGTTTGTTCTGGAGATCCATATAGGTTTCGGATTTGTGTTTCCTTGCCTGCGTAGGTCTCGAAAAAAAAGAGTCTAGAGACCCCCGGGCAGTTTTTAGGCCAAAATTTCGACAGGTGAAAAATATTTTTCCCTATCCTATTTTTGGGCTTTTCTGAGTCTTTTGAGACACGTGCCACCATACTGTTTTTTTACCGCACTTTTTCGTCGTCGCTGCCCTGATTTCGAAAAAAAAATCGTGAAAAAAATTTCGTGCCTATCATCTTAGTTTGACTTGGGAAGTGTTTTGAGACACTCACCATTATAGTGATTTTCGGCAAAAAAAAAAACAGCGAAAAAAAAGAGCGCAAAAAAAGAGGCGTAAAAAATAAATTCAGAGTGTGCTTTCCCCTTTATTACGTGCAGCGCCGTGATTTTGTTAGTGTTCTAGGCTCGCGTCTCTAGTACGGTCTAGCCTAGGACCAGCACAATACCGTCGTTGAGCGTTTATTCAACTTTGCATCTCTGAATTGATTATTGCTGACCCCTTTTGCTACCATCTTATAAGCCTTCCCAGCCCCACATACATCTACGTCGTGCGTTTGACTCTCCCTGGTAATCGCTTTATCCAAGCTTTGAGAGTTTTGACTACCACGGTTGCCGATCACCACCTGCTGCTGCGTAAGAACTAGTAAGAATTTGAGATTTGCTTGACGGATTTGTGACACCCGCCACCACCACCACTTGTTAGTAGTCTGTAGGATCATATTCTTGTGTGTTTCTATTGCTGCTAACCATGCCAGGATCACAAGTCGACGAGACTGACTGGGATAACTTGACGAACAGGGAGCTTCATGATAAGTTTCAGCAAATGATGAGTGTACAGGTGCAAGATGTGCTAAACACATTGGACGAGGCCATGGAGAAGATAGATGGCATGGAGAAGACGTTTGAAACAAAGCTGGATAACAAGTTTGCTGAATTGCTTTCGCGTTTTCCACCACCACCGGCTGCTGCAGCTGTCCCACCTCTACAACAACAACAACAACAACAACATCGCCTTCCAAATCAAGTGGGACGAGTACAGCGCGTTCCCCTTGAGCATGGTCAAGCTTCTGGTGCTGCTGTTGATGTTTCTGTAGCTCTTGCTGCTACTGCAGAGGTGGAGGACCATTACGAGGATGAGGTTGACCAAAATCAGAACTACCTGCAACAACCAGCACCACCACCACCAGGTCGTCCTCATGCATATCATCGCAATGGTAGGGATGCACCACCACCTGAGGTACATGACCATCTTCCTAAACTGAAATTGAATATTCCACCATTTGAGGGTAGATATGTTCCTGATATATATCTTACTTGGGAGTTAGAAACTGAACAACGTTTTACATGTTTACATTATCCCGAGGAGAGACGTGTTCTTGCTGCTGTTTGTGCTTTCACTAGTTTTGCATGTGTTTGGTGGTCTGAACATTGTAGATTATATCCTATTCCAGCTACTTGGGCTGCTTTCAAAACTGCTATGCGTACTCGCTGGGTTCCACCATATTATCAACGTGAATTACTTCAGAAATTGCAGCGCTTAAGACAAGGAAAAAAATTCTGTAGAAGAATATTATCAACAATTACAAACTGGCCTTATTAGATGTGGTATTGTTGAGGAGAATGAAGCTATGCTTGCACGTTTTATGGGTGGATTAAATAGAGAGATTCAGACCATTCTAGAGTATAAGGATTATAATAATATCACTCGTTTATTCCATCTTGCTTGTAAAGCTGAACGTGAAGTGCAGGATCAACATGCATTGGCACGGACTAACTTTTCTGCAGGTCGACCTTCATCATGGACACCGCGTGCATCCTCTACTTCCACATATTCTACTGCACCGACATCTCCATCAGCTGTTACCTCCAGCCGTGATACAAGGAAGCAGGCACAACCACCATTATCTGCCAAGAGCACACCTATTGGGCCTACACATAATTCTTCTTCTACCATGGCATCAACAGGGCACACCAGTGATATTATTTGTCGTCGTTGTAAGGGAAGAGGACATTTTGCGAGAGATTGCAAATCTCAGCGTGTGATGATTGCTACTGAGGATGGTGGATATGAATCCGCTAGTGACTATGATGAGGAGACGTTGGCTCTTATTACACGTGAAGAACACGGTGGAGACGATTCTGATCATGAGACGCAATACATGGCTCCTGAAGATGCTGACAGGTATGAATGTTTAGTTGCTCAACGTGTTTTGAGTGTGCAGGTTACACAAGCTGAGCAAAATCAGAGGCATAATTTGTTCCATACAAAGGGAGTCGTGAAGGAACGTTCTGTTCGCGTGATCATAGATGGAGGGAGTTGCAACAACTTGGCTAGCATGGACATGGTGGAGAAGCTACCTCTCACCACAAGACCACATCCACATCCTTACTACATCCAATGGTTCAACAACAGCGGCAAGGTTAAGGTAACACGTACTGTTCATGTGCATTTTAGTATCTCTACATATGTTGATTATGTTGATTGTGATGTGGTACCTATGCAAGCATGTTCCTTATTACTTGGTAGACCATGGCAATTTGATAAAAATTATGTACACCATGGTAGAAACAATCAGTATACTCTTGTTCATAAGGATAAAAATATTACTTTGCTTCCTATGACTTCTGATTCCATTTTGAAAGATGATATTAATAGAGCTAATAAAGCAAAACAGGAGAAAAATAAGAGTGAAAATCTGTGGCAAAAGAATTTGAACAACAAATGAAGCCTAATAATAAACCATCTACTGTTGCTTCTGAAATTAAATTGAAAAGTGCATGTTTATTTGCCACCAAATCTGATAGTGATGAGCTAGATTTTAGCAAATCTGTTTGCTATGCTTTTGTATGCAAAGAGGCATTATTTTCATTCGAGGACGTGCCTTCCTCTTTGCCTCCTGCTGTCACTAACATTTTGCAGGAGTTCGCCGACGTCTTTCCACAAGACGTGCCACCGGGATTACCACCTATTCGAGGGATTGAGCATCAGATTGACTTAATTCCCAGTGCATCGCTACCCAACCGCGCACCATACCGTATCAATCCAAAAGAGACGAAGGAGATTATGCGTCAAGTACAGGAGCTACTCGACAAAGGTTATATACGTGAATCCCTTAGTCCTTGTGCTGTTCCTATTATTCTAGTGCCGAAAAGGATGGTACATCGCGTATGTGTGTTGATTGTAGAGCCATTAATAATATTACTATTCGTTATCACCATCCTATTCCTAGGCTAGATGATATGCTTGATGAATTGAGTGGCTCTACAATATTCTCCAAAGTTGATTTGCGTAGTGGATACCATCAAATTCGTATGAAATTGGGAGATGAATGGAAAACAGCATTTAAAACTAAGTTTGGATTATATGAGTGGTTAGTCATGCCTTTTGGGTTAACTAATGCACCTAGTACTTTCATGAGATTAATGAATGAAGTTTTACGTGCTTTCATTGGACGATTTGTGGTAGTTTACTTTGATGATATATTGATTTTTAGCAGATCTTTGGAGGAACATTTGGAACATTTACGTGCTGTTTTTATTGCTCTACGTGATGCACGTTTGTTTGGTAACCTTGGAAAGTGCACCTTTTGTACCGACCGAGTATCTTTTCTTGGCTATGTTGTTACTCCACAGGGAATTGAGGTTGATAAAGCCAAGATTGAAGCTATTGAGAGTTGGCCGCAGCCCAAAACGGTCACACACGTGAGGAGTTTCCTTGGCCTCACTGGATTCTATCGGCGTTTTGTGAGAGATTTCAGCACCATTGCTGCACCTCTCAATGAGCTTACAAAGAAGGATGTGCCTTTTGTTTGGGGTACTACACAGGAAGAAGCATTCACGGTATTGAAAGGTAAGTTGACACATGCTCCTTTACTCCAACTTCCTGATTTTAATAAGACTTTTGAGCTTGAATGTGATGCTAGTGGAATTGGGTTAGGAGGTGTGTTATTACAAGATGGTAAACCTGTTGCATACTTTTCTGAAAAATTGAGTGGGCCTAGTCTGAATTATTCTACTTATGATAAGGAATTATATGCTCTTGTTCGGACTTTGGAAACATGGCAACATTATTTATGGCCCAAAGAATTTGTTATACATTCTGATCATGAATCTTTGAAGCACATTAAAAGTCAAGCAAAACTGAACCGTAGACATGCTAAATGGGTTGAATTCATAGAGACTTTCCCTTATGTTATTAAACACAAGAAGGGAAAAGAAAATGTTATTGCTGATGCATTGTCTCGTCGTTATACTATGCTTTCACAACTTGACTTTAAAATATTTGGTTTGGAGACCATCAAAGATCAATATGTGCATGATGCTGAATTTAAAGATGTATTGCAGAATTGTAAAGAAGGGAGAACATGGAACAAGTTCGTCGTCAATGATGGATTTGTGTTTCGTGCTAACAAGCTATGCATTCCAGCTAGCTCTGTTCGTCTTTTGTTGTTGCAGGAGGCGCATGGAGGAGGATTAATGGGACACTTTGGCGTGAACAAGACGGAGGACGTACTTGCTACACATTTCTTTTGGCCAAAGATGCGACGGGATGTTGAGCGTTTTATTGCTCGCTGCACTACATGTCAAAAAGCTAAGTCACGACTCAATCCTCATGGTTTATATATGCCTTTGCCTGTCCCTAGTGTTCCTTGGGAAGATATATCTATGGACTTTGTTTTGGGTTTACCTCGAACAAAGAAGGGGAGGGATAGCATATTTGTTGTCGTGGATAGGTTCTCGAAGATGGCACACTTTATACCATGTCATAAAAGCGATGATGCTGCTAATGTTGCTGATTTGTTCTTTCGTGAAATTATTCGCTTGCATGGTGTGCCAAATACTATTGTTTCAGATCGTGATACTAAATTTCTTAGCCACTTTTGGAGATGTTTATGGGCTAAGTTGGGGACTAAACTGCTTTTTAGTACTACTTGTCACCCCCAAACTGATGGACAAACTGAAGTAGTCAACAGAACTTTGTCTACTATGCTTAGGGCTGTTTTGAAGAATAATAAGAAAATGTGGGAAGAATGCTTGTGATACGGAGTATCCCATGATCATCCCCATGTTCACTCGACGAGACCTCAACTACACACAATTGGACACAAGGTTCACTCGCTCCTCTCTGAACCTCCACTTTCTACATGTGAGACATGCCTACTACCTCAAATATATGTGCTATGCATGTTCAGGAACACCCAAGGAGACCATGGAGAACCCAAGGACCAAGGCCAAGTGCGCGCGGGAGAGAAGGAAGAAGGGCCAGCACCTACAGGCCCCGGACATCCGGCCCCCAGGCCCGGACATCCGGCGCCCCGGACATCCGGACCCTGGCCGGAAATCCGGCGCCACTGTCCAGAAGACACTCGTGGCTCAACCCCTCCAGCCCGGACATCCGGCCCCTCGGCCCGGACATCCGGCGTCTCGGGAAGGCCCGGACATCCGGCCCCCGCCCGGACATCCGGCCCCTGTCTGCGCACAGTGTATCGGGCCTGAGGCCCATGTATCCCTCTCCCACTTACCCCTTCGTGGACCTAGACTATATATACCCCTCCACCTCCTCCTAGTTAGGGTTAGCTTAGGGATAGCTCATTTGATACCATCTAGTGGTTCATCTCCTTGTGAGTGACTGCGGCCCCTCTACGGAGAAGATCCACTACGGATTCAGGACCTCCTTCATCGGAGAAGATCCCCAGGGATATCAAGACCTCCTCACGGAGAAGAACCGGTTACCCTTTGTATCGTCCCTTGTTGATCATGGATCTTGTATCTCTTTGTGTTTCGAGGATCTAGCATATGTGTGACTTGTTCTTGTTGGTTTGAGTGATTCTCTCGTGTTTCCCCTCGTGTTCCCTCTCGTGTTCTTCGTGTTCATCGTGGGATCCACTCCATTTCGTGAAAGATCTGCTGATTAGGGTTCCACCCTGTATCAGGTGTGTTATTACAAGATGGTAAACCTGTTGCATATTTTTCTGAAAAATTGAGTGGGCCTAGTCTGAATTATTCTACTTATGATAAGGAATTATATGCTCTTGTTCGGACTTTGGAGACATGGCAACATTATTTATGGCCCAAAGAATTTGTTATACATTCTGATCATGAATCTTTAAAGCACATTAAAAGTCAAGCAAAACTGAACCGTAGACATGCTAAATGGGTTGAATTCATAGAGACTTTCCCTTATGTTATTAAACACAAGAAGGGAAAAGAAAATGTTATTGCTGATGCATTGTCTCGTCGTTATACTATGCTTTCACAACTTGACTTTAAAATATTTGGTTTGGAGACCATCAAAGATCAATATGTGCATGATGCTGAATTTAAAGATGTATTGCAGAATTGTAAAGAAGGGAGAACATGGAACAAGTTCGTCGTTAGTGATGGATTTGTGTTTCGAGCTAACAAGCTATGCATTCCAGCTAGCTCTGTTCGTCTTTTGTTGTTGCAGGAGGCGCATGGAGGAGGATTAATGGGACACTTTGGCGTGAAGAAGATGGAGGACGTACTTGCTACACATTTCTTTTGGCCAAAGATGTGACGGGATGTTGAGCGTTTTGTTGCTCGCTGCACTACATGTCAAAAAGCTAAGTCACGACTCAATCCTCATGGTTTATATATGCCTTTGCCTGTCCCTAGTGTTCCTTGGGAAGATATATCTATGGACTTTGTTTTGGGTTTACCTCGAACAAAGAAGGGGAGGGATAGCATATTTGTTGTCGTGGATAGGTTCTCCAAGATGGCACACTTTATACCATGTCATAAAAGCGATGATGCTGCTAATGTTGCTGATTTGTTCTTTCGTGAAATTATTCGCTTGCATGGTGTGCCAAATACTATTGTTTCAGATCGTGATACTAAATTTCTTAGCCACTTTTGGAGATGTTTATGGGCTAAGTTGGGGACTAAACTGCTTTTTAGTACTACTTGTCACCCCCAAACTGATGGTCAAACTGAAGTAGTCAACAGAACTTTGTCTACTATGCTTAGGGCTGTTTTGAAGAATAATAAGAAAATGTGGGAAGAATGCTTGCCTCATATTGAATTTGCTTATAATCGTTCGTTGCATTCTACTACTAAGATGTGCCCTTTTGAAATTGTCTATGGTTTCCTACCTCGTGCACCTATTGATTTGTTGCCTCTTCCATCTTCGGAGAAGGTCAATTTTGATGCTAAACAACGTGCTGAATTGATCTTAAAAATGCATGAGTTAACTAAGGAAAATATTGAGCGCATGAATGCTAAATATAAACTTGTTGGAGATAAGGGTAGAAAATGTGTTGTCTTTGCACCTGGAGATCTTGTTTGGTTACATTTGCGTAAGGATAGGTTTCCTAATTTGCGCAAGTCAAAGCTAATGCCACGTGCTGATGGTCCTTTCAAGGTGCTAGAGAAAATAAATGATAATGCATATAAGCTTGAGTTGCCTGCAGATTTTGGGGTTAGTCCCACATTTAACATTGCAGATTTGAAGCCTTACTTGGGTGAGGAAGATAAGCTTTCGTCGAGGACGACTTCAATTCAAGAAGGGGAGGATGATGAGGACATCACTAACAAGGTTACACCCACAGCTCCAACTGACACATATACAGGACCAATTACTAGAGCTCGCGCACGCCAGTTAAATTACCAGGTACTTTCGTTTCTTGGTAATGAATCTAATATTCATGAGAATATGATGCTGCCTAAATTGGATACATTTGTCTTGCTTACAAATGAAGGGCCTAGCTTAGACAAGAAGGATGAACACTGGAGCAAGATCAAGCATGGAGATGATGGCATGCACAAGGGGAACAAGAATGGAGTTACAAGTGATGATTTCAGGACTTTGAAGCCACCATAATGAGTGCGTGAAGCCTTGGACGAAATATACAAGACGCCACTTCATAAATTTCGTCCAGAGGCTATTATAGGTGCTGCGTCACCTTATTATTGGGCCAGGCCCATGTAATTTCGAAATACTTGAGTATAGGCTGTTTTTAGAGTCCGTATGTGTGGGGAAACAAGAGTTAGGGTTGGTTTCGGACCCCTCCACCAAGGGCCACGAAATTCCCCCTTCTTTCCCCCATATATACAACCATTAGGGCATCGTTTAGACTTTGGGTTTTGTTTAGATTAAAAGTTCGCCATAGCTGCAACTTCGCATACTTCGTTTGTGTTCAATGACCAGACAAAGGCGTCACAGAACCCCACCTTGATCAATAAAGCTTTCCTCTTATATTCGCAATATCCAGATTGCAATCTTAGTTTCTTGCTTGTTCTTAGTTTGCCTGCAGGAAACAGACCTTCGTGGTCAGGTTGATCGTGCTCCGGTGTGGTCGATAACCTCTCGGAGTTGGTTTAGCGATTGCTAAGGCGCGACGTCCACGCACGTTCGTAGTCGGATCGTCAAAGTCGACTTCATCCAAACGATAGCCACAATCTCATCGAAAGACGGGACACCTTTGCCTCTATCAAATCTAGTTGTGGCTGGTTTTATTCAAAATTCCCCCCTAACCCAGCTGCATCCCTGCTACTTCACCTCAATTATGTTGATCTTCTCGCGGAGTAGTTAAAGATGAGCGCGCCCAAGTGGCTCGAGGAAGATATCGAAGAGCTGATCTTCGATGCCGATGAACTTGACGGTGATTGCGCAATTCTCGACGTAGCCTCTGATGTAGTGGTACCGCACCTCGATGTGCTTGCTCCTATCATGGAGATCGGATACTTCTAGAGCTGGATCGTGGATTTGATTTCCACACGCATGTTAGCGGTGAGGGGAGCAGTCCCAAGCAGGGCACCGAGGAATCGTCCGAGCCAAACGCCATGTCTTGCCGCTGTTGCGACGATGATGTTCTCTTATTCGCAAGAGGACAATGACACTGCCTTTTGTTTCTGGCACCACCATGACATAGGGCAGTACCCGAAAAAGAATAGTGTGCCTGATGTGCTCTTGCATCTGTCGATCTCACCAGCCATGTCGACGTTGCTATAGTCGATCAAATGTGCATCGCCAGCGATGGTGGTGTAGCAATAGCCTAAGTCGGACATGTCGCCAATGTACCTGAGTAGGTTCTCGACGCCACTCGTCTCTTCGGTCGTCGGCACCTCTATCGGTGTCAAAACCGGCAGATCTCGGGTAGGGGGTCCCAAACTGTGTGTCTGAGGATCGATGGTAACAAGGGACTGGGGACACGATGTTTACCCAGGTTCGGGCCCTCTCTATCAAGGTAACACCCTACTTCCTGCTTGATTGATCTTGATGAATATAGGGTTACAAGAGTTGATCTACCTCGAGATCGTGATGGCTAAACCCTAGAAGTCTAGCCTATGATATTGTGATTCTATCCCTACGGACTAAACCCTCCGATTTATATATGCACCGAAGGGATCTAGGGTTGTACATGATCATCTTGCAGAGGAAGGAAACATTACACCCGGACCTTAAACTTGTCATTCTACACATATAGGAGTCCTATCCGGATACGGGGGATAATCTTCAGCGATGATCTTAACGGTCCACCAATCCATCCCATAACGAGTAATCCGGCCACCCGAGGACCCCTTAATCCAGGACTCCCTCAGTAGCCCCTGAACCACTCTTTGATGACGATGAGTCCGGCACGCATACTACCTTCGGCATTGCAAGGCGGCTTCCTCCTTCCGAGCATATGAAGTGTTATTTCCTGCACAAAGGAACTATGTCCGGCTCTGCATGATTCATGACCCACAACCGTAAGGGATCTATTGCAGCGTTTTCGATAAGTAAGAGTGTCGAACCCAATGAGGAGCAGAAGGTATTGATAAGCGATTCTGAGCAAGAAATTACTGCAAGCACTGAAAGATAACTTTTAGGGGTTTTCTCGGTATAAGCAACAGGAAAGTAAAAGCAAGTAATGTAAAAGGTACTGAGAGTAGCAAGTGGCCCGATCCTTTCTTAGCAAAGGAGAGGCCTAGCAGCTGAACTTATAAAGACTAAAGCGTTCCTGAGGACACACGGGAGAGGTAGTCATGTGCTTTCACCATATTCCGTATCGATACTATGTTAGGCGTTGATAAGTGTTGAGTGGGTGGATCTATGCTAGTACACTCTCTAGACTAAGATGAGTGCACTCTTATGATTAAACACCTTGCAAGCATCCGCAAATACAAGATAGAATTTAAGGCAAAAGCCTAACCATAGAAATACGATCGAGGATCCATTATTCCCTTATGCAAAAGCGTGCGAACTGGGGTTCATGTTTCTGTCACTCCGGCAACCCACCATAAGCATTCTTTATACACAATGTATTCTCCTAGGTCCTTAATAAGGCGAAGTGTTGGGTGTTCGACTCACACAACACCACTAGTAGAATGACAACGCAACTTAAGTATCAAACAACACATATTACTTCAACATCATATGACTACTAACAACAAGACTTTCCCCATGTCCTCAAGAACTAAGGTAACTACTCACGAGACATAAAGGAGATCATGATCAGTGGGGATAAATAGGTGATAAACAATATGGACATAATAATATTTCTCCAACAAAACTCAATAGCATTCACCACAAAGTAGTAATCAACACCGATGGAGTAGAGAGGATAGGTAGTACGAGTTACAACACAAGTTGCGATTGTAAGATGAGATTTGGATGAAGATGGAGATGGTGCTGGTGTTGGGGATGATGTTGATGATGATCTCGATGATGCCCGTGACGATGGTGATGACGATGGCGACGATCTCCCCTTCCGGGAGGTGATCTCCCCGGCGGAATCTGCCCGCCGGAGATGGCTTTTTCTTCTCTGTAGGTTTCCGCCACGGAGCGGCGGCGGAACTCCGTAAAAATTCCCGTCCCTAGGGTTTTTGGATAACGAAGAGCATATATGCAAAAGGGGGCAGCCAGAGGTGGGCCAGGGGCTCCAGGCGCCCCCCGGCACGGCAAGGGGGGGCGCCCCCAGGGCGCATGGGCACCCTGTGGCCCCCCTCTGGTTGCCTTTTCGCGTGCCTTCGTGATCCTTCTAAAAAATATCTCCCGTCAATTTTCAGGTAATTTGGAGGTATTCTTCTTCAGCAACTCAGCGCCCACTTTTTACTGCTGAATCCTGCATCTGCTGCTTCGGCATCGGAAAGTTTGCAAACTGTGTAAAATAGACCAAAACACCATAAGAACATCACCGTAATGTGAAATATATCAATGTATAAGGATAAATTATGATACAAAATAGTGATGCATTTTGGACGTATCAACACCCCCAAGCTTAGACCTCGCTTGTCCCCAAGCGAATATGAACTCGGTAAACCTGTCCACAAGTTTAGAGAGTGAAGTGTCGATAAATAGAATACGAACAAGAAGCATCATAGTTTCTTTACCAACTCAAATATCCTCAACAGCAATCTTCAATTCATAAAGCCCTTATAAAAGAGTGATAACACTTATATTCGAAAGTAGGGCTAAGGAAACTCATTATATCATGGCAAACATGTCCTTTGGTCAAAGAACAACAAATAGATTTAACTTTTGCTCTTATATTTTGATGAGATCAATTGAAGCTTTTTGAAATAACATGTTAATAGGCAAGAAGTGAAAGTGTTAACACAAAGGAAGATATTTGCCTTAGCTGGGCTTGACAAACAACTTACTTATCAAATGATAATGTCAACAAGGATATGATATGACAAATCTTAATGCAACTTTATATGAATGAATCCTTATCAACATCAAATGTCCGCTCTCTTTAAGAATAGAAGGGAGTAGGAATAACTGACTCAACTTAAAATTAAAAGATGGGCCCTGCTCTAGGGTAGTAGGGAAAACTCATGTGCTATCCTTAAATCAAACAGAATGAAAACAAGTTTTGAGAGGTGCATGATTTGTCAACGAATGCTAATAGATAACTCAACTACTTCTTGAGCTGGACAAGTTTCGAGGAACGGCTCCCGCACGAGGACGATCACATCCTCTTATTCTCCTTTGTTTATCACTGCCAAAGTTTTCTGATTTCTCATGAACAGAGCGTGAAGGAGGGTTTGTTTGTTATATTATTTTCGAGCCGGGCGCACTCTTTGCCAGTTCCTTCTCGTATTATGGGTTTGCACATTAGACATGCAATCCCGGGGTGAAGCTTGTCCAACTCAAAAAGATCATGGATTAGCTATTACTTCCTCATGAGCTAAAACAGAGGCACAAAATAAAAGATTTTGAACATTTAAGGATAACACATAAATTATATACTTTTAGGAGGTGGTAGTGGAATACCACGAGTAGGTAGGTATGGTGGACTCATATGGAAGGTATTGGTTTTAAGGGTATGGACGCACAAGCAGAATACCGCTTAGTACAGAGTTAGGCTAGCAAAGGTTTTGAGAGAGCAAACAACTGATGATGACTAAGATGCAAAGCAATATAAAGCATGAACATTGAAATAAGCATAACACATCAAGTTGTCTTCCTTGTCAGCATAACACTTCAAGCATAATAACATAAAGGTTTTGGCTATGTTGATACTTTAAGAAAATCATGCTTGTTGTTATGACCAAAGCTATGTTTGCCAAGATTAAATAAAGTTTCACAGCCATACCTGACATAAGGTCAATACTCCCCATAAGAATCATCATATAAGGTCGATTGCGTGAAGAGAATACCGAGTGCAGCAAAAGGAACCAATAAACTTCTCATTAATATTCCATCATGGACGACTCCACACTCACGGATACAATTCTTCACCGAAGGAGTGATAGACCTCAATGCACACACCTATCTCATATAATAACCTCCCTAGACATGATACGACTCTACTTGACTCTAAAAGACAAAAGGTAAAGATAATGATACCGGGCACTCCCCCAAGCTTGGAACAAGCCAAGGGAATGCCGTTACCCAAGGAGATTTCACTCATCATCCTTGTTGGCGTTGATCATGTAGTCCTTGGCGAAACGCTTCCATGGAAGGGGTTCTCCAGTCTCATATGAGAAGCTCGTCTCCTGAATCCTGCATTCAGCACCCAAACTCATGCGCATAAACCTTAGTTCATACTCACAGTTCTGGTTATGTAGATCATTAATTTTCCCTTGGAGCTCTATAATTCTTTCTTCAGACGCGGTGATGCTTTTCCACATCTCCTTCATCTCCTTCAGGAAGTAGTTCTTCAGCTCATTGGTGATGTTAAAGTTAGCTTCAACACCATGCTCGATCATCTTCTTGTACTCGAAGACTTCTTGCTCCACTTCTTCCAGCCTGGCCTGGATGCTCCCATCCTTGATAGGTCCCTTCAGATCTTCTTGATGAAGGACACCGTCCTCCATCCGAACAACCTGAGGGTGCTTCTTCACGTCAGCGAGGTAAGGGTTGATGACGTTGACGACGAACTTGTCCTTGGGGGAACTTGGAGAAGCCATGGCACCTAAATTCAGCTGAAAGATTCCATGGCAGAAACAGGTCGAAGAGAAAACACGCGAAATCGCAAGATACGTTGCCGGAACAATCCGGGCAAATATATAGGAAAAATTTATGCATAGAAAGGAAGGTAACGGACCAAAGCGGGGTCGGAGACGGACTCCCGGATGTCCAGGCGGCCTCCCGGCGCGGCCCAGGGGGGGGGCACGCCAGGGGGGCGCCTGGACTCCCTGGAGGTCGTCTCCGGCTCCAGTTTGGCTCGGAATTTTACTAATTTTGCAGAAACTCGTAATACGGAACTTTTATGGCGGTTCGTGATGTTTCCTTACCGTACTACATACCTTTTCTTTATTCTGCTTCTGCTGGCGTCTGAAACAGGGCTGCAACATGTTCTTCGTGGGTTGTTGTGTATATTATATTCACATCAACATTGATAGGGTCTCCTGCTATGTAATGTTTAAGTCTTTGCCCATTCACAACTTGAGGTTTGGTGCCTTCAAAATTATTAATCTTAATTGCTCCAGACCGATAAACTTCTTCAATATGAAATGGTCCTTCCCACCTGGAAAGTAGTTTACCTGGAGAAAACCTGAAACAGGATCTGAACAACAAAACTTTATCACCAACATTAAATTCACGTTTCAGAATCTTCCTATCATGCCACTTTTTTACCTTTTCCTTGAACATTTTAGCGCTCTCGTAAGCTTCACTTCTCCATTCATCTAGAGAAGTCAAGTTCATGAGACACTTCTCACCAGCTAGTTTTGGGTTAGCGTTAAGCTCTCTAACAGCCCAGAAAGCTTTGTGCTCTAACTCTAATGGCAAATGGCAAGCCTTGCCATACACCATCTTATAGGGGGACATGCCCATGGGGTTTTTGTAAGCAGTTCTATATGCCCACAAAGCATCTCCTAACTTATTTGACCAGTCCTTTCTATTTCTGTTTACTGTCTTTTGCAAGATCAACTTAATCTCTCTATTGGTGAGCTCAACTTGCCCACTAGTTTGAGGATGATATGGTGAAGCAATTCTATGATTAACATCGTATTTAGCCAAAGCTTTTCTAAAAGCTCCGTGCGTGAAGTGTGATCCCCCATCAGTCATGAGATACCTTGGTACACCAAACCTAGGAAAATTTACATCTTTAAGCATTTTCAAAGATGTCTTGTGATCAGCACTTTCAGTGGGGATTGCTTCAACCCACTTGGTCACATAATCAACAGCTACTAAAATGTGAGTGTACTTGTGCGAAGAAGAAAAAGGACCCATAAAATCAAAACACCAACAATCAAAAGGTTCAATCACTAGTGAGTAATTCATAGGCATCTCATTCCTTCTACTAATGTTACCAACTCTCTGACATTTATCACAGGCTAAAACATAATTTCTAGCATCCTTAAAGAGAGTAGGCCAATAAAAACTTGATTGAAGAACCTTATGTGCAGTCCTCTCACCGGCATGATGTCCTCCATAGGGACTATCATGACACCGTCTGAGAATGTCCTTCTGCTCATGTTCCGGAATGCATCTTCTCACGATCCTGTCGGGACCTTCTTGGAAAAGATGTGGGTCATCCCAGAAGTAGTGCCTCAAATCATGAAAGAACTTCTTCCTTTGCTGAAGTGTTAAACCTGGAGGCAAATACTTTGCAACAATAAAATTAGCATAATCTGCATACCAAGGGTCGGAAAGAGATTGTACTTTTACAACGGCATGTTGCTCGTCTGGAAAACTATCGTTGACTGGGATGGGATCATGCGTTATATCTTCCATCCTTGAAAGATTGTCCGCTACCGGATTGTCTTCTCCTTTCCTATCAACAATCTGCAAATCAAATTCTTGAAGAAGGAGTACCCATCTGATAAGCCTTGGCTTGGCATCCTTCTTTGTCATAAGGTACTTAATGGCAGCATGATCAGTATGAATAATAACTTTGGAATCAACAATATACTGTCTAAATTTATCACAAGCAAAAACTACAGCTAAGAATTCCTTCTCAGTAGTAGCATAATTCCTTTGAGCACTATCAATAGTTTTGCTAGCATAATGTATAACATTCAATTTCTTATCAACTCTTTGTCCTAAAACAGCTCCAACAGCAAAATCACTAGCATCACACATAATCTCAAAAGGTAAATTCCAGTCAGGTGGTTGCACTATAGGAGCGGTTATTAAAGCTTTCTTAAGGACTTCAAAAGCTTCCTTACAATTTTCATCAAATACAAAAGGAACGTCCTTCTAGAGAAGATTAGTGAGGGGTCTTGAGGTTTTAGAAAAGTCTTTAATAAATCTTCTATAAAAACCTGCATGACCGAGGAAACTGCGAATACCTTTGATGTCCCTTGGATAGGGCATCCTCTCAATAGCTTCGATCTTGGCTTTGTCCACTTCAATTCCCCTTTCGGAAATCTTGTGACCAAGAACAATTCCTTCATTAACCATGAAGTGGCACTTTTCCCAGTCGAGTACCAAATTTGTCTCCTCGCATCTCTGCAAAACTTTATTAAGGTTGTGAAGACAATGGTCAAAAGAAGTTCCATAGACGGAGAAATCGTCCATGAAGACTTCCATAATATCCCCGCAGAAACCATGAAAGATAGCAGACATACACCTTTGAAAAGTAGCAGGGGCATTACATAAACCAAAAGGCATACGCCTGTAAGCATAAGTACCAAAGGGACAAGTAAAAGTGGTCTTCTCTTGATCGGCAGTGTTAACATGAATTTGAGAGAAGCCAGAATAACCATCGAGATAACAAAAGTGGGTATTTTTGGATAACCTTTCAAGCATTTGGTCGATGAACGGCAACGGGTAGTGATCCTTCCTGGTTGCCTTGTTCAACTTCCTGTAATCAATACACATTCTATATCCAATAATAATTCTCTGAGGTATTAGTTCATTTTTATCATTAGGAACCACAGTTGTACCTCCTTTCTTAGGAACACAATGTACCGGACTTACCCACTTACTATCAGCTATAGGGTAGATAATACCTGCGGCTAGAAGCTTGAGAATCTCAGTTCTCACGACATCCATCATCTTCGGGTTCAACCGTTGTTGATGATCAACAACCGGTTTAGCATCCGGCTCAAGGTTGATAGTATGTTGACAGATAGATGGACTAATCCCCTTAAGGTCATCAAGGGTATAGCCAATTGCACCTCGGTGTTTACGAAGTACTTCCAATAATCGCTCTTCTTCATATCCTGAAAGGTTAGAATTTATAATAACAGGATATACTTTCTTTTCATCTAAATAAGCGTACTTGAGCGTATCGGGCAGAGGTTTAAGATCGAACACCGGATCTTCTTTCGGTTTTGATAAAATTCCCAAAGGTTCAACTGGAAGGTTGTGGTTCAGAATAACAGGATGCCTCAAAAATATGCAAATCATGCTCGTGGTCCTCCATGTATTGCTGCAAAGGATCATTAGGGGGAATAGCAATAGAGGCAATACTTTCAATAATTTTATCATCACTGGGTAAATCAGTACCACGAGGCTGCTTAGAGAACTTAGAAAAATTAAATTCATATGGCTCACCATCGAATTCAACAGAAACTTTACCTTTCTTGCAATCTATTATAGCTCCACAAGTTCTAAGAAAAGGTCTACCAAAAATAATTGGACAAAAATTGTCCCTCTCTGAACCAAGTACTAGAAAGTCGGTAGGGTATTTTACCTTTCCACATAGGACTTCAACGTCTCTCACAATTCCGATAGGAGAGATAGTTGTTCTGTTTGCAAGATGAATGGTAACATCAACTTCTTCAAGTTCACAAGGGGAAATCTCACCGATGATTTCTTCATAAAGTGAACAGGGGATAGCGCTTGCACTCGATCCCAAATCGCATAGCCCATAATAATTGTGATCTCCTATTTTAACAGATACCACTGGAGTACCTGAAATTGGGCCTTTATTCTTGGCTGCGACAAGGTTAGTGGAAACAGCACAAACATTTATATTGGAATCCAAAACATCATTAGTGGCAAGGTCTTTAATCAATGCAACTTGAGGATCGACTTTGATCTGGTCCTCAGGCTCATCAACTCTTCTCTCACTTTTATTTATTATGCCTGTCACAAAAGAGTGCTCCTTTATCCTTGTGGGAAAAGGAGGCTTTTCATATATAACTGTAGGCAAAATAGGGTCAGCAACATAAATGTCAATAGGTGGCTCTTTAAAAGGTTCATGGTGCTGGTCTCTCTTCTTTTTAAAAGAATCAACGTGAGAGGTAAAATTCTTACAGAAATCAATCACTAGATGGGAATCAAGACCAATCTTAGAGCAAAAAGTATTGAAGTATTCAGTTTTCACATAGCTCTCAATATAATCATGTTCATAATTTATAGCGGGTTCAATACCTTTATCAATTTCCCAATCTTCGGTATTCCTCTGGATCCTTTCAATGAGATCCCACCTTTCTTCAACACTCTTCTTCTTAATCACCCCACTAGAGGAGGCATCTAGCATCTCCTTATCCTGACGAGAAAGCCTGGCATAAAAAATTGTAAGTATAATTTCCTTGGGAAGCTTATGAATAGGGCATTTGAGCATTAGGGACTTCAATCCCCCCCAAGCTTGAGCAATGCTTTCTCCGTCACGAGACCTAAAGTTATAGATATAGTTCCTGTCTCGATGAATTTCATGAAGAGGATAAAACTTAGTATAAAAGAGAGACATAAGCTCCTGCCAGTCAAGCAAGTGTGAGTTATCGAGAAGCCTATACCAATCCGAAGCTTTATCTATAAGTGATACGGCAAACAATTTTCTCATGACAAACTCCCTCGATACACCTGCAAGCTTAAATAATGAACTTAGTTGTGACAGATATAGCAAGTGTTCACCGGGATGTCTGTCTCCTGCATAACGATTAGCCAAAACATAATTGATAATGCCAGCTGGTATTTTATAAGGCACAATTTCAGTAGGGGGAGGATCAACCACCACAGGTGTGGGGCGTCTTCCCGCAAGCAACGCTCCAATAACAGGGTTATCCATAAGGACAAATAGCAGCAATAGCAAAAACAAAAACAGAATTATAAAAACTTCCTTACCAGTTTCACTTTACCAATAGCGCTACGCTCCCCGGCAACGGCGCCAGAAAACGGTACTTGATGACCCACAACCGTAAGGGATCTATTGCAGTGTTTTCGATAAGTAAGAGTGTCGAACCCAACGAGGAGCAGAAGGTATTGATAAGCGATTCTGAGCAAGAAATTACTGCAAGCACTGAAAGATAACCTTTAGGGGTTTTCTCGGTATAAGCAACAGGAAAGTAAAAGCAAGTAATGTAAAAGGTACTGAGAGTAGCAAGTGGCCCGATCCTTTCTTAGCAAAGGAGAGGCCTAGCAGCTGAACTTATAAAGACTAAAGCGTTCCTGAGGACACACGGGAGAGGTAGTCATGTGCTTTCACCATATTCCGTATCGATACTATGTTATGCGTTGATAAGTGTTGAGTGGGTGGATCTATGCTAGTACACTCTCTAGACTAAGATGAGTGCACTCTTATGATTAAACACCTTGCAAGCATCCGCAAATACAAGATAGAATTTAAGGCAAAAGCCTAACCATAGCAATACGATCGAGGATCCATTATTCACTTATGCAAAAGCGTGCGAACTGGGGTTCAGGTTTCTGTCACTCCGGCAACCCACCATAAGCATTCTTTATACACAATGTATTCTCCTAGGTCCTTAATAAGGCGAAGTGTTGGGTGTTCGACTCACACAACACCACTAGTAGAATGACAACGCAACTTAAGTATCAAACAACACATATTACTTCAACATCATATGACTACTAACAACAAGACTTTCCCCATGTCCTCAAGAACTAAGGTAACTACTCACGAGACATAAAGGAGATCATGATCAGTGGGGATAAATAGGTGATAAACAATCTGGACATAATAATATTTCTCCAACAAAACTCAATAGCATTCACCACAAAGTAGTAATCAACACCGATGGAGTAGAGAGGATAGGTAGTACGAGTTACAACACAAGTTGCGATTGTAAGATGAGATTTGGATGAAGATGGAGATGGTGCTGGTGTTGGGGATGATGTTGATGATGATCTCGATGATGCCCGTGACGATGGTGATGACGATGGCGACGATCTCCCCTTCCGGGAGGTGATCTCCCCGGCGGAATCTGCCCGCCGGAGATGGCTTTTTCTTCTCTGTAGGTTTCCGCCACGGAGCGGTGGCGGAACTCCGTAAAAATTCCCGTCCCTAGGGTTTTTGGATAACGGAGAGCATATATGCAAAAGGGGGCGGCCAGAGGTGGGCCAGGGGCTCCAGACGCCCCCCCGGCGCGGCCAGGGGGGGCACGCCCCCAGGGCGCTTGGGCACCCTGTGGCCCCCCTCTGGCTGCCCTTTCGCGTGCCTTCGTGATCCGTCTGAAAAATATCTCCCGTCAATTTTCAGGTAATTTGGAGGTATTCTTCTTAGCAACTCAGCGTCCACTTTTTACTGCTGAATCCTGCGTCTGCTGCTTCGACATCGGAAAGTTTGCAAACTGTGTAAAATAGACCAAAACAACATAAGAACATCATCGTAACGTGAAATATATCAATGTATAAGGATAAATTATGATACAAAATAGTGATGCATTTTGGACGTATCAATGATTAGTACAACCCTTAGTCACGAAGGCAACGTGTCAAAACAAACACTGTGTCTTTACTGACAAATTTTCTAGCGAAACGTCATGTGTGACCCTTTAATATTTCGAACTGTTTTCTTGGCTCTGGTTTCGCGTTTCAAGGAATAAACTTCATTGGCATGTCTTGTCGAAGCAGAGATCGCGCCCGCTTATTATGGGATCCTCATCAATATGACATGGGTAACCCAACCGCACCTTACACACGATTACGTTGGGAACAGGCGAGTTTTACGGCTGGAGTGGGGGACGTTTGGTATTTACCATCTATAGAAGGACACAAATCATTCCTCTTTTACCTCACGCTCTCCTCAAGCCCTTGTTCCGCAATCTCTAAGCTCCAACGCCCACAGCTCCAGCGCCCGCAACTCCCATCTCCTTAACCACCACCCCCTTCTCCAACAATGGCTGGATCCGGTTCCTAGGGCAGGTGGGAGGACTCCATGGTCACGGAGAAGAACGTGAAGAGTCTTCGGAGTGTGGGCTACCTTGCCGACGACATAGCGCACCGGATTCCCGATGAGGATCAGGTGATCCCCATCCCTGAGCCGGGTGAGAGGGTGGTATTTATCCGTCACTTTATTCGGGGGTGGGATTTCCGCTTCACCCCTTTGTTCGGGGTCTCTTATTCTTTTACGGGATAGATTTCCACGATCTGGCCCCGAACTTTATCCTCAACATATCAGCTTTTATAGTCGTGTATGAGGCCTTCCTTCGCGTCCCCCACACTTCGGCTTATGGCTCAAAACCTTCAAACTGAAGCCAAAGGTGGTCGACGGGCAGCACGCGGACTGCGGGGGAGCTATGCTGAGCAAGCTCCCGAATGCAACCTGGCCCAAGGGGGCTTTTGTGGAGACCAACAAGATATGGCAGCAGGAGTGTTTCTACATTACCGAACCCCGCGATGCCAAGTGGGCGGCCACGCCCGAATTTAGATCCGGACCCCTAGAGAGACTCACCTCATGGATCACTGCTACTTCTCGAGCTTGCGTTGTATTCCCTCGAAGAGGAAAGGGTGATGCAGCACAATAGCGTAAGTATTTCCCTTAGTTTTTGAGAACCCATGTATCAATCCAGTAGGAAACCACGCGTGAGTCCCTCGCACCTGCACAAACAAATAAGAACTTCACAACAAACGCGATAAGGGGTTGTCAATCCCTTTACGGTCACTTATGAAAGTGAGATCTGATAGAGATGATAGTTTGATATTTTGGTATTTTTTATTATAAGAACAGAAAGTAAAAGCGGAAAAGTAAAGTAGATTGTAGATTGATATGTTGAGAATAGATCCCGGGGCCATAGTTTTCTCTAGTGGCTTCTCTCATGATAGCGATATTCTACGGCGGGTAAACAAATTACTGACGAGCAATTGATAGAAAAGCGAATAATTATGAGACTATATAAGCATGATCATTATATATATGCATCACGTCCGATACAAGTAGACCGAAACGATTCTGCATCTACTACTATTACTCCACACATCGACCGCTATCCAGCATGCATCTGGTGTATTGAGTTCATAAGAACAGATTAACGCCTTAAGCAAGATGACATGATGTAGAGGGATAAATTCAAACATAGTGATATAAACCCCATCTTTTTATCCTCGATGGCAATAATACAATACGTGCCTTGCCGCCCTACTGTCACTGGGAAAGGACACCGCAAGATTGAACCCAAAGCCGAGCACTTCTCCCATTGCAAGAACTATAGATCTAGTAGGCCAAACCAAACCAATAATTCGAAGAGACTTGAAAGGATATTATAATCTTATACATAAGGAGTTCAGAGAAGAACCAAATATTTCTCAAAGATAATCTTGATCATAAACCCACAATTCATCGGATCTCGACAAACACACCGCAAAAAGAGATTACATCGAATAGATCTCCTCGAAGACCGAGGAGAACTTGGTATTGAGATCCAAAGAGAGAGAAGAAGCCATCTAGATACTAGCTATGGACCCGAAGGTCTGTGGTAAACTACTCACAACTCATGGTGAGGCGATGATGATGATGTAGAAGCACTCCGTGGTAGATCGCTCCTCCGGCGGAGCTCCGGAACAGGCCCCAAGATGGGGTCTCACGGGAACAGAAGGTCGCGGCGGTGGAACTAGGATTCTTTCTCCTCTTCTGATAGTTTCGGGGTACGTAGGTATATATAGGAGGAAGGAGGGCACCAGGGGCCAGACGTGGGGCCCACGAGGTAGGGGGGCACGCCCTATAGGGGGGCCACCCTCATGGACGCCACGTGTGCCCTACTCCATGGTTCTCAAGTCTCCCGTGCGTGTTTTGCTCCATATCCCCCGAAGGTTTCGTTTCGTTTGGACTCCGTTTGATATTCCTTTTCTGTAAAACCCTAAAATAGGCAAAAAACAGCAATCTGGATTCGGCCTTTGGGTTAGTAGGTTAGTACCAAAAATAATATAAAAGTGTATAACAAAGTCCATTAAACATCCAAAACATCATAAATAATAGCATGGAACAATAAAAAATTATAGACACGTTAGAGACGTATCAAGCATCCCCAAGCTTAATTCATGCTCGTCCTCGAGTATGTAAATGGTAAAAACAGAATTTTTGATGTGGAATGCTAACCAACATAGTTTGTCAATGTAATTCTCTTAATTGTGGCATGAATGTTCAGATCTGAAATATTCAAGACAAAAGTCTATATTGACATAAGAAATAATAATTCTTCAAGCATACTAACAAAGCAATCATGTCTTCTCAAAATACTATGGCTAAAGAAAGTTATCCCTACAAAATCATATAGTCTGGCTATGCTCCCTCTTCATCACACAAAATATTCATATCATGCACAACCCCGATTTCAGCCAAGCACTTGTTTTCATACTCTGTTCTTTCAAACCTTTCAACTTTCACGCAATACATGAGCGTGAGCCATGGACATAGCACTATGTGAAATAGAGAGGTGGTTGTGGAGAAGACAAAAAGGAGGGAGACAGTCTCACATCAACTAGGTGTATCAACGGGCTATGGAGATGCCCATCAATAGATATCAATGTGAGTGAGTAGGGATTGCCATGCAATAGATGCACTAGAGCTAAATGTGTGTGAAAGCTCAACAAAAGAAACTAGTGGGTGTGCATCCAACTTGCTTGCTCATGAAGACCTAGGGCATTTGAGGAAGCCCATCGTTGGAATATACAAGCCAAGTTCTATAATGAAAATTCCCACTAGTATATAAAAGTGACTAAACATGAGACTCTCTATCATGAAGAACATGGTGCTACTTCGAAGCACAAGTGTGGAAAAAAAGATAGTAGCAATTGTCCCCCTTTTTTCGTTTTTTCCTTTTTTTGGGCCTTTTTTTCTTTGGCCTTTCTTTTTCTTTTTTTTCTTTTTTTTCTTGGAGGGGCTTTCTTGATTTAGCCTTTCCTCACATGGGACAATGCTCTAATAATGATGATCATCACACTTTCACTGAACTACAACTCGATATTACAACTCGATACTAGAACAAGTATGACTCTATATGAATGCCTCCGGCGGTGTACCGGTATGTGCAACGAATCAAGAGTGACATGCATGAAAAATTATGCATGGTGGCTTTGCCACAAATACGATGTCAACTAGATGATCATGCATGGCTATATGACAATATGAAGCGTGTCATATGAACGGAACGGTGGAAAGTTGCATGGCAATATATCTCGGAATGGCTATGGAAATGCCATGATAGGTAGGTATGGTGGCTGTTTTGAGGAAAATATATGGTGGCTGTTTTGAGGAAGGATATATAGTGGGTATATGGTACCGGCGAAAGTTGCGAGGTACAAGAGAGGCTAGCAAAGGTGGAAGGGTGACAATGCGTATAATCCATGGGCTCAACATTAGTCATAAAGAACTCATATAGTTATTGCAAAAATCTAAGAGTCATCAAAACAAAGCAATCAACGCATGCTCCTAGGGAGGAGGTTGGTAGGAGTTAACCATCGCGCGCCCCCGACCTCCACAAAAAGGTTGACACTTTACAAATACCTCATGCTCTAACTTTGTCACATAGCGGTTCACCATACGTGCATGCTACGGGAATCACTAACCTTACCACAAGCATTTATCAATTTCATAATAACTCCACTAACATGACTCTAATATCACTATCCTCATATCTCAAAACAATTATCAAGCATCCAACTTCTCATCATATTCAATGCACTTAGTGTGAAAGTTTTTACTACATTGATATTGGATGTCTATCATGTGAAGGCTAGTTTTATAGCCAAAGCACATTACCATGCTGTTTTAATTGACTCTCAAAAGGATATAAGTGAAGCATGAGATATCAACAATTTATACAAAATATAATCACCACCGTGCTCTAAAAGATATAAGTGAAGCACTAGAGCAAAACTATTCAACTCAAAAGATATAAGTGAAGCACATAGAGTGTTCTATCAATTCCTAGGCCATATTTAACTCTCTCAAATAGGTGTGTCCAGCAAGGATAATTGTGGCAAACTAACAAGCAAAGACTCAAATTATACAAGATGCTCCAAGTAAAACTCATATCATGTGGTGAATAAAAATATAGCTCCAAGTATAGTTGCCGATGGATGAAGACGAAAGAGGGGATGCCCTCCCGGGGCATCCCCAAGCTTAGGCTTTTGGTTGTCCTTGAATTTTACCTTGGGGTGGCTTGGTCATCCCCAAGCTTAGGCTCTTGCCACTCTTTGTTCCATAGTCCATCAAAGCAATACTCAAAACTTGAAAACTTCACAACACAAAACTTAGACAAAAATCTCGTGAGCTCCGTTAGTATAAGAAAGCAAACCACTACTCAAAGGTACTGCAATGAATTCATTCTTTGTTTATATTGGTCTTAAACCTACCGTATTCCAACTTCTCTATAGTTCATACTTCCCAATACTACTCATAGATGCATTGAAATAAGCAAACAACACACGAAATACATAATCTGTCAAAAACAGAACAGTCTGTAGTAATCTGCAGTTTTCGCATACTTCTATAACTCCAAAAAAATCAAACTAAATTGGTAAACGTGAGGAATTTGTCTATTAATCATCTGCAAAAAGAATCAACTAAATAGCACGCTCCAGTAAAATCTGGTGACCATTCTAGCGAGTGCTAACGATTCTGTTTTTGCAGCAAGATCATATAAACTTCACACAAGTCTTCCCAAAGGTTCTACTTGGCACAAACACTAATTAAAACACAAAACCACATCTAAACAGAAGCTAGATGCAATATTTATTCCTAAACAGAAGCAAAAGCAAAAATAAAATAAAATTGGGTTGCCTCCCAACAAGCTCTTTCTTTATAGCCATTAAGATAGGCTTGAGAATTCAATGATGCTCACATGAAAGACAAGGATTGAAGCACAAAGAGAGCATCATAATACATGTGACAAACACATCTAAGTCTAACATACTTCCTATGCATAGGCATCTTATAGGAAAACAAATTACCAAGACAAGAAAGATCTAGCATATGCAAGGAAGGAGAAAGAAACAATAGCAATCTCGACATTACGAGAGGTAATTTAGTAACATGAAAATTTCTACAACCATATTTCCCTCTCTCATAATAATTTCATGTAGGATCATGATCAAATTCAACAAAATAGCTATCACATAACATACTCTCAACACGACCCACATGCATGAAAAGTTGACACTCTTCCAAAATAGTGGGATTGACATTAACTAAAGTCATGACCTCTCCAAACCCACTTTTATCAAAAAATTCATAAGATTGAACATTCTCCAAATATGTGGGATCTAAAGTTGACAATCTTCCAAACCCACTTTCAATATTATTGCAAACATTATTATCTATCTCATATTCATCATGGGGTTTAAATAAAGTATCAAGATCATAAGAAGAATCACCCCAATCATGATCATTGCAACAAGTAGTAGTCATAACAAAACTAGCATCCCCAAGCTTGAGGTTTTGCATATCATTAACACAATTGCTATTAATAGAATTTATAATAACATCATTGCAATCATGATTTTTATTTAAGGAACTACCATGAATCACTTTTTCTTTTAACAATTCCTCACAATTTTCACATTTATAAATTTGAAGCAAAACCTCATAAAGATAATCTAGTGCACGCAGCTCACTAGCAATAGGTTCAACATAATTGGATCTCTTAAAGAGATTAGAAAGTGGATGAGGATCCATACTTTAGCAAGCAAAGATGCAAGCTAACTGAGGGCACATAGCAACACAAGAAAACGAGAGGCAAGCGAACGGTAAACACACGACAAAAGAAGGGCGAATAAAATGGTAAGGGTGAAGTGGGGGAGAGGAAAACGAGAGGCAAATAATTGTAATGCGAAGGATGAGGGTTTGTGATAGATACTTGGTATATGACTCTTGCGTAAGCCTCCCCGGCAACGGTGCCAGAAATTCTTCTTGCTACTTCTCGAGCTTGCGTTGTATTCCCTCGAAGAGGAAAGGGTGATGCAGCACAGTAGCGTAAGTATTTCCCTCAGTTTTTGAGAACCAAGGTATCAATCCAGTAGGAGACCACGCGCGAGTCCCTCGCACCTGCACAAAAAAATAAGAACTTCGCAGCCAACGCGATAAGGGGTTGTCAATCCCTTTACTGTCACTTACGAAAGTGAGATCTGATAGAGATGATAGTTTCATATTTTTGGTATTTTTTATTATAAGAACATAATGTAAAAGCGGAAAAGTAAAGTAGATTGTAGATTGATATGTTGAGAATAGACCCGGGGGCCATAGTTTTCTCTAGTGGCTTCTCTCATGATAGAGATATTCTATGGTGGGTAAACAAATTACTGAGGAGCAATTGATAGAAAAGCGAATAATTATGAGACTATATAGGCATGATCATTATATATAATTATGAGACTATATAGGCATGATCATTATATATAGGCATCAAGTACGAGACAAGTAGACTGAAACGATTCTGCATGTACTACTATTACTCCACACATCGACCGCTATCCAGCATGCATCTAGTGTATTGAGTTCATAAGAACAGAGTAACGCCTTAAGCAAGATGACATGATGTAGAGGGATAAACTAAAACATAGTAATATAAACCCCATCTTTTTATCCTCGATGGCAACAATACAATACGTGCCTTGCTGCCCCTACTGTCACTGGGAAAGGACACCACAAGATTGAACCCAAAGTCAAGCACTTCTCCCATTGCAAGAACTATAGATCTAGTAGGCTAAACCAAACCAATAATTCGAAGAGACTTGCAAGGATATTATAATCATACATAAAGAGTTCAGAGAAGAACCAAATATTTCTCAAAGATAATCTTGATCATAAACCCACAATTCATCGGATCTCGACAAACACACTGCAAAAAGAGATTACATCGAATAGATCTCCTCGAAGACCGAGGAGAACTTGGTATTGAGATCCAAAGAGAGAGAAGAAGTTATCTTGATGCTAGCTATGGACCCGAAGGTCTGTGGTAAAATACTCACAACTCATGGTGAGGCGATGATGCTGATGTAGAAGCACTCCGTGGTAGATCCCTCCTCCGGTGGAGCTCCGGAATAGGCCCCAAGATGGGATCTCATGGGAACAGAAGGTTACAGTGGTGGAACTAGGGTTTTTTCTCCTCTTCTGATAGTTTCGGGTTACGTAGGTATATATAGGAGGAAGGAGGGCACCGGGGCCAGACGTGGGGCCCACGAGGTAGGGGGGCGCCCCCCACCCTCATGGACGCCACGTGTGCCCTACTTCGTGGTTCTCAAGTCTCCCATGCGTGGTTTGCTCCAAAAATATCTATCTCGAAGGTTTCATTCCGTTTGGACTCCGTTTGATATTCCTTTTCTGTAAAACCATGAAATAGGCAAAAAAATAGCAATCTGGACTGGGCCTTTGGGTTAGTAGGTTAGTCCCAAAAATAATATAAAAGTGTATAACAAAGCCCATTAAACATCCAAAACATCATAAATAATAGCATGGAACAATAAAAAATTATAGATACGTTGGAGACGTATCAACCACCAAGGGCCTTGATTGGGGGTCTCAGACGGAGATGAAGACACTCTAAAACCACATCTCCAGCATGATGGTGAAGGGCACCCACCTTACTGACGTGATTCAGGTGATGCTCTTCCGCTGCACTCTTCCCCGCCAACTCCGGGCCTCCTGCTTATGGGAATTCAATCCGAAAGAACCACGGACCTTGACACACTTCTTCAGCACTAGGCACAAAGACATTTGGAAGCAGCTCTTCAAGGCCCAGAAGGAGTGGCCCGAAGAGACCGAAGACAAGGGCTTCAACATTTTGGCTTCGGCCTCAGAGGTAAGCACAATTTTTTTGAATACGTATCATGTCCATATTTCAATTATAACAGGAATTAGAACTCTTACGTTCTATTCAGGCCTGGACGAAGAAAGCAGAGCAGATCAACTATCCGGCTCAGTTGCCCGAAGTCCCAGCCACGACCCAGCTAACGGTGATGCTGGTTTTGGCGTCGTACAAGGTGCCGGAAAGAAGGGCAGGAAGAAGGGCAATGAGGTGAAGAGTGAATCCCGCCCTAAGGTTCCTTCGGACACAGTGTCCGGAGGGACCAATGCCCATTCTTCCCATGACGAAGAAGAGGAGGAGGAGGAGGAAAGTGACTCCCTAAACAAGGCAAGGGGGAAGAAGAGGGCGGCCCCGTAGACATGGGAAAGGGGCGCCTAGGAAGAAACTGAACCTTCGAGACAGCTCGGACTCAGCGTCCGAGGCCAGCTTCCGAGTACAACCCAGGGTCAAGCCCCTGGCCGAATCGTGAGTATTTCGACTTTTGCTATTGTGTTCGGTTTAGTCAGCTATCACTGTTTAAGCATTTTAATTTGTTGTTTTGCAGTTCTCCCCACACATTCCCTGGCACTTCACAATCGTTAGGGAGCTCTCTGCCAACTAAAATGGTGGAGAGTGATACACCACCGCGGGCTCAATCGTCCGTCCTAGGGGACACCGAAGTGTCTTCCCTACGGGCGTCCCCTGCACAAGCAGGTGGGAGCGGCGCGGATGAGAAGGTGCCCGAGGTGAACACCTCGGCCACCATCAGCCAAGGGGAAGCATTTCCTATGGCGACTGATGGCGGGGAGCCCAAGCAATCCGGGTGAAAGGATCGATATGGTTGACTAGAGGGAGGTGAATAGGCAACTAATAATTTTTTTCTTTTCTTTACCAAATTAAACTTAGCATCAAAATAGGTTGTCTAGATATGCAACTAGGTGGGCAACCTATATGATGCAACAACAACAATCACACAAGCAAGCAAGAGATACAACACAATAAAAGCTTGCACAAGTAAAGGTTGGAGATAACCACGAGTGGAACCGGTGGAGACGAGGATGTGTTACCGAAGTTTCCTTCCCTTTAAGAGGAAGTACGTCTCCGTTAGAGCGGTGTGGAGGCACAATGCTCCCCAAGATGCCACTAAGGCCACCATATTCTTCTCACGCCCTCACACAATGCAAGATGCCGTGATTCCACTATTGGTGCCCTTGAAGGCGGTGACCGAACATTTACAAACAAGGTTGGGGCTATCTCCACAACTAAATTGGTGGCTCCCAACGACACCACAAAGCTTCACCACAATGGAATATGGCTTCGAGGTGACCTCAACCGTATAGGGTGCTCAAACACCCAAGAGTATCAAGATCTGCAAGTGATTAGTGGTGGGGGGGATCAAATTTCTCTTGGTGGAAGTGTAGATCGGGGCCTTCTCAACCAATCCCTAGGAGATCAACAAGTTTGACTATCTAGGGAGAGAGATCGGGCGAAAAGGGAGCTTTGAGCAACAATGGAGCTTAGGGGAGGAAGAGGTAGTCAACTTGGGGAAGAAGACCACCTTTATATAATGGGGGAAAAGATCCAACCGTTACCCACTATATCAGCCCGCGACCTGCGATACTAACGCAAGGACTCGCGGTACTACCGTAAGGCCATGCGGTACTACCACTCGGGTGTGTGGTACTACTGCTCCCGCGGCAAATACTAGATGAGGCCCTGTTGCATTAAAACAACAAATGGTAGAACCACCAGAGTGGTACTACCACGCGTCCTTGCGGTTCAACTAGGCTGGGAAGACACAGACAAATAAAAATACATTCATGGCTACTTCCACTGAGAATCGGTCAATGCAGAAATCCGGCACGGTACTATCGCTCACAGGGAGCGGTACTACATCGTAGGGTGCGGAAGTAAAATTTTACTTCCGCTCCCACTACCGCGCATGCCACCATTCTGGGCTAGAGTCCACAGTACTACCGCGTGCTAGGAGCGGTACTACCGCAAGATGCGGTACTACCGGTACTACTGCTCCCTTGAGCAGTACTACCGCACGCCACGGAACAGTAGCACTTGGAAGCCTTCATCGTTGCAATGACAAGGGAAACGACCGGTGCTCCAATGAAGCGAAGGAAAGGTGGTGCAAAGGAACAGATGTGTATGTGTTGATTCCACCCTAACCTTTCCGAAGTGGGCCCCTCTTAATAGTACGGCTTTCCTACGACTCAATTCCACCAAAAAGAAACATAAAGAAACACCATCTTCGATAGGCTCCGAGGGGCATCGAATCATCTCAATGCACACGATTAGTCCGCAAATGCATTCTCATCAATCACCAATACCACCTAGGGATAAATATCCCCTTACAATCTCCCCCATTTTGGTGGATTGATGACAATACGGGATTTGCACATAGGGATGAAAAAGAACATAAGCAAACCCAACATTTATGAAATATAGACAGGCTCCCCCTAGATGTGTGCACTCTTAGAGAAGTGCTTTGGACTGCATGGCACACATACACGATCAACACCCCCCCTATATTTTAGAAACAAGGCAATCCTTGCAACAAAATAAATGACACTAAGCATGGAGGCAAGGTAAAGTACGTGAGCATGAAGTAAAGGGCACAAGATAGCATAAGCTCACAATCTACTAAACATACTAGACAGTAAGATAAGACAATAAGATATGCTAGAGTGCATATGTCTCACACCATATGATAGTCTCCTGGTCTCAAACGAACACAACACAAACCAAAAAACCAAAGAAACGGGAGTTCAATGAAAGCAAAACGACATAAGACTCGACACAAGACCCACAAATCCTACACTCCCTCCCTCTTTGGCATTGAGACACCAAAAAGGTAGCGAGGACACCTACGACACAGGTGGTAGCTCCCTCTGCAGTGATCACCCAACAATCTCCTCATCGGTCTCGGTAGCGGGAATGGACTCCTCCTCTCACTCAGTCCACCGATAGCCCTCTTTCACCATCCAGTCAGCCCCAGGAGTGATGTTCTTCTCTGACCCGCTCGACACGTGCTCGCCGGACATCCTCAATATCCTCTCGTAGCGCTGACGATTCTCCTTCTGAGCCACATGGGTCTTGTACTACCCCTTGGCCTGCATGCAGAACAGAGACTTCATCCTGGCCTTCAGCTTCTTAGCACAAGAGGGCTCGGTAGAGGGAGGAGCGTACCCCGCAGAATTGTCGTCAGCCTCCTCTTCCTCAAACTTGTCCTCATCAACATCCATCCTAGCAGCCTCACCTCGGGTAGTGGTATTAGCCCACTTTCTTGTTCTGACGCAGTCTGATAGGCTCATGGTGAACCCAGTATGGAGCAATAAACTCTTCTCTCGAAAAGAGCTTCTCCCAAGTCTTCGAGATCAAGAGGTGCAGGTATGGTCCATAGATGGGAACTTTGCGATTGAAGACCGCAAACTGGAGCTGAACCCACATGATGTGAGAGACATCAAGTGGTCCAGGAGCTTGATGACGCGCCTCCTCACAAAGAAGCATCATATCCGCGAGATAAGCATGCACCATGTCCTTGTCCCCAATGCGCGGAAAGAGAGTGTTGCGGAAGATCTGGTGCATGGTGTCAAGGAAAGGGTTCATCACCCAAGACGACTTGCCATTGGCTAACTTCTTCTCCACAAGAAATGGTTGAAGCTTGTTCTTGTTGGAGGACTCTGGGTTGGCATGAGGGTGAACACCAATGGGCACATTTAGCCCCTCATCACGAACGTGCAGCAACTCCATGAATTCCTTCCACTTAGCACACATCCTCTTCCCATTGGTCATCCAAGTCATAGTCCTCTCCTCATCTATATGGAAGTGAACGGAAGCAAAGAACTGAGCCATGATCTCCGGGTCAAAGTCCATTTGGAACGTGATAAACTCTTCAATGCAAAACTGCTCCACCAAATCCAACGGCTCACAAAAGTATGCACAGTCCTTCTTCACACTTGATCACTTCGAGGTAGATGAACAGGAACATAGATGTTCTGCTTGGACTTGATCACATCGAGGTAGATGAGATTTTGCTGCTTGGTCCAGAACAATTCATTTCCCCTGACATTCTCACGAGGCTACACATAGGGGTTGATCCTCCTTCGAGTGACAAACTCGGCTAGAGCCATCTCATCCATGCCCATATTCGGCTCCTTGAACTTGCCAACTGTGGTCTTGACGTGACGTTGTGCGGCATTGGACCCCTCTAGAGCATCTTGGTTGCGAAGCCGCTTGGAGCTCGTGTCACGGCTAGGATTTGAGTGCCGGACATTGGAACCGGAGCCACCACCTATGACACACAACACAAACACGAGAAAACACGAGAAGGGTCATTGCAAAGACTAGGGCCAAAACCAAATGAAACAAGTGGAAATGCGATTGGGAGGACAAAACAATGTAATTTATAACTCCACGGTAGTACCGGACCATGGCGCAGAAGTAAAAATTTACAGCCACTCTTGCCATGGTAGTACTGTGCCGGGGTGGCACGGTAGTACCGCGCCTGGACCGGAAGTAAAATTTTACTTCCGCGCCCCGCGCGGTAGTACCGCCGGTACTGCACGGGGTGGTTCTTGGGCGAGCGAGTGGTAGTACCGCTCCAGGAGGAGCGGTAGTACCGCATGGATTAAAATTGCGCAAGAACAACATTTACAGATCTAGAAACATCCACAAAAATAGATCGGTACTACCGGTGATCAAAACTACACTATTGCATCACACCAAATAGCATTTCTACTGCACTAGTACTCTCCTACAATCTCCTCTTGCAAAGATTTAGCCGAAAATCACACGAACAACACATGCGTCTCCCCAAGACCTAGAAGCACAAAACCGTAACAAAGAGAGAGGGACTAGGAGAGATACCGGGGTCCATGGCAAGAGGGCGAGGTGGGGAACGATCCAACCGGACGGAATGCGAGGAGAGCAGCCGGAGATGGAGATCCAGCGAGGTCCTCCAGTGCCGTTCGTGGGCAGGAGAGAGAGAGAGAGATGAGGTGGGGAAAAGAGATAAATGGGTATGGGGAGTTGGAACTCCCCCTGCCTGCTCTTAACCCCCACCCGCTTGCGACTGCATGGCAGTACCGCGGGTCATCGCGGTAGTACCTTCCGGGTGGAAGTACCACACACAGGGCGGTAGTACCACTCTTCCAGCGGCAGTAAAAAATTACTGCCGTGATGGAAGAGGTAGTACCGTGCATGGGATGCAGCTGTGCACACACATGGCAACCCAACTCCTGCGGTAGTATCGTGGCTTTCCACGGTAGTACCGCAAACCCAAGAAAGTGCAAGTTTCAGCAAAACAGGAAAAACATGGCCTTTGCAATGCAACCTTTAAGCAACCGGACACACAAAATAGCACACACATGAGGCAACTCAAACACAAACGCGGCTCAAAGGGAAGGCAAAAGACAACAAGGACCAAACACGAAACACAACCTCTCCAAAGAGAGGGAGGTGGCCGGAGCCACCTATGTTTGAGTCAATTGATATGACACCACAAAGAATTATCCTTGGGCCCATGACCAAAACTCATCTTTGAAGCACAAGTACCATAAAAAATGGCTAATGTGGAAGAGTTGATCAATTTATGCATAATGGGGGGAGGAAGAGTTCATTGAGAGAACAACACCCCCCCTATGTTCATGCCTACATCTAAACAAGACAAGATGATGAGTGAGGTGAGGTGTGCAAGGTTTCAAGCCACATTGCTCAAATCGATGATATTTAGCTCATGCCTTAACTCGCGAAATCTTGCGTCATCCAAAGGTTCCGTGAAGATATCTGCAAGGTTGTCATGAGTGTTGACATAATAAAGGTCAATCTCCGCTCGCCTAATATGCTCCTGGATGAAGTGATACCGGATCTCAATATGCTTTGTCTTGAAGTGTTGCACCGAGTTGAGAGAAATATTGATGGCACTTTCATTGTCACACCAAAGAGGCACTTTGTCACAAATGACACCGTAATCCTTTAAAGTTTGCCTCATCCATAAAAGTTGAGCACAACAACTGCCGACCGCCACATACTCGGCTTCGGTGGATGAGAGAGATACACAACTTTGCTTCTTGAAAGACCAACTCACTAGCGAGCAATCAATGAATTGGCACCCTCCAGAAGTTGACTTCCTATCCACTTTGTCTCCCGCCCAATACGAATCCGAGAATCCTACAAGATTGAAGTTTTCTCCTCTTGGGTACCATAAGCCAAAGTTTGGGGTATGAGCCAAATATCAAAAGATTCGCTTGACCGCCACAAAGTAGCTTTCCTTAGGTGAGGCTTGAAAACGTGCACAAATTCCCACACTCAACATGATATCCGGTATAGATGTACAAAGGTAAAGCAAGGATCCAATCATAGAACGATATACCTTTTGATCCACCGCTTTACCATTGGGATCAATGTCAAGTTGGCATTTGGTAGGCATTGGAGTAGAAGCCGGCTTGACATCACTTAGATTGAATCTCTTGAGCATGTCTTGAGTATATTTGGCTTGGTTGATGAATATTCCTTATCGTCTTTGTTTGACTTCGAACCCGAGAAAGAACTTCAACTCTCCCATCATGGACATCTCAAACACCGCGGTCATGAGTGCGGCAAACTCATCATTGAAAGCTTTGTGAGGTGAACGAAAAATAATATCATCAACATATAGTTGGCATACAAACAACTCCCCTTTAACCTTCTTAGTAAAAAGAGTGGGGTTGATTTTCCCAATTTCAAACCCACGATCTTGCAACAACTCGGTAAGGTGCTCATACCACAGACATGGGGCTTGTTTAAGGCCATAGAGAGCCTTATCGAGTTGATACACATGATTGGGGAACTTAGGATTCTCAAACCCCGGGGGTTGTTTGACATACACCAACTCATTAAGAGGACCATTAAGAAAATCACTCTTCACATCCATTTTTTGCAACTTAAAGTTATGATGAGAAGCATAGGCAAGCAACAAACGAATAGATTCAAGGTGAGCAACGGGAGCAAAGGTTTCACCGTAGTCGATACCCTCAACTTGGGAGTAGCCTTGTGCCACCAAGAGAGTCTTGTTGCAGATGACAATCCCGTGAGTATCTTGCTTGTTCTTGAAGATCCATTTGATTCCAATGACATTGTGGTTCTCCTATGGCCTTGGAACCAACTGCCACACCTTGTTGTGTTCGAAGCTATGGAGTTCTTCATGCATGGCATTGAGCCAATCCGGATCTTCGAGCGCCTCATAGACCTTTTGGGGTTCAACACAAGAGACAAACGCATGATGAGCACAATAGTTTGCTAAATGTCTACAAGTGCTTACCCCCCTTGTAATGCTTCCAAGGATATTCTCCATGTGATGCTCTCTAGAAGCGAGCCTGGAAGCAACTTTGGCCGCACGATGCTCCAATTGCTCCTCAAGAGAGAGTTGAGGTGCGGTAACTTGATCATCATGAGCGTCGTCTAGAGCTTGTTCTTGATCTTGAGCTTGATCTTGATCTTGAACTTGCTTGGGAGAAGGAACTTGGCCTTTTGCATCACTTGGTGGATCATCACCATCTTGCGGTTGATCTTGCACTTGGCCTTGTTCATTGTGTTGAGGGCCTTCACTTTGTTATTCGGAAGTGTGTGGGTCTTGGGTTGGTGATGGTTCTACTTGAGTAGAACATCGTCCTTCTCCTTCGGCCACAAGGGGTTCCTTAATGGGTACGATATGACCAACAAACATTCTTATTATGGCTTGGGGAGGAATTTCACCACCTACATCACAAGTACCACTTTGCTCCACTTGGGAGCCGTTATTCTCATCAAACTCCACATTACACGTCTCCTCAATGAGTCTGGTGGACTTGTCGAGGACACGGTAAGCATGACTGTTTGTAGCATAGCCAACAAATATGCCCTCATGAGCTCTAGCCTCAAATTTAGACAAATAGACACATTTCTTGAGTATGAATCACTTACAACCAAACACCCGGAAGTACTTGAGGTTGGGCTTGTTGCCGGTAAGTATCTCATATGGAGTCTTGTTCAACCCTTTGCAGAGATAGAGCCGATTGGATGCATGACAAGCGGTGTTGATGGCTTCGGCCAAAAGTTGTACGGAGACTTGAATTCCGCCATCATGGTCCTTGTCGTCCCATCAATGTCCGGTTCTTCCTCTCCGCCACACCATTTTGTTGAGGGGTATAAGGTGCGGCATATTGATGCTTGATCCCCTCATCACTGAGAAACTCATCCATGTTGTAGTTCTTGAACTCGGTGCCGTTGTCACTTCTTATCATCAAAATATTTGCATAGTGTAAACGTTGAGCTTCATTTGCATAGTTGATGATGGTTTGTTGGGTCTCACTCTTCCTCTTGAAGAAATATACCCAAGTGTATCTTGAATAATCATCCACAATCACCAAGCAATACTTTCTACCCCCGAGGCTAGCAAAGGATGGAGGCCCAAAGAGATCCATGTGAAGGAGCTCCAAAGGCCTCATCGAGTAGATGATAGTCGTGGAAGGGTGAGCTTTTTCATGTAGCTTTCCTTCAATACAAGCACTGCAAGCACGATCTTTGGCAAAACTAACATTTGTTAGTCCACGACATGGTCCCCCTTGAGAAGACTTTGCAAATATCTCATATTGACATGGGCTAGCCAGCGATGCCAAAGCCACCCCACGTCAAATTTAGACATTAGGCACATCGCAGTCTTAGTGGGTCGCTCCGAGAAGTTAACCACATAGAGACCGTTCTCGACATGCCCAACAAAAGCTACTTTAAGAGTCTTGCTCCACAAGAGGGCCACTGAATCAATATCAAAGAAAGTAGCAAAGCCCATGAGTGCAAGTTGGCGAACAGAAAGAAAATTGTATGCAAGGGACTCACCAAGCATGACTTTCTCGATCGTGAGATCATGAGAAACGACAACCTTGCCAAGGCCCAATACCTTAGAAGATGATGCATCACCCCATTCGACATTGGTGGGCATAGATGAGACTTTGTGCACGTCCACCACCAAGTCTTTGCTTCCGGTCATATGATTTGTGGCTCCACTATCGAGCAACCATGATCCCCCACCAGAAGCAAACTCCTACAAGAGATCAATGCTTGGTTTTAGGTACCCATTTTGTAATGGGTCCTTTGATGTTAGCAACAAGGGTCTTAGGAACCCGAATAGACCATTCAATGTACTCATAAAAGGAACCAACAAATTTGGCATAAACATGCCCATCACTAGCATGGCATAACACATAAGATGGGTTAAAGTCGCCGAATTTGTTGGAAGGAGTGGTATTGCCCTTCTTGACACCACCACCCTTCGCATTGTTCGTCTTCTCCTTAGAAGTACCCTCTCCCTCCTTCACAAACGTTTGCTTGAGAGGAAGAGGTTGCTTGGTCTTATCATTCTTCTTTCTTCTTGGACTTGGGTGCAAACCAGATTCCCTCCTTGGCCACAACTTCCTTTTGATTGATCAAAAGGTCGGTGAGGTTTTTCTCACCTTGTATGCAAGACACAAGACCTTTCTCAAGTTGCTTCTTCAACTTGGCATTCTCCTCCACAAGATGCACATGCTCACAACATGGGTTAGTAGCATTTGCATTATCAATTAAAACCATATGAGGAAAAATGGCTTTCTCCTTGGTTAGCGATACTTGGAGTTGATCATGAGACTCCTTGAGGCTAGCATGAACACTCTTCAAGACCTTGTGAGCCTTGTCAAGTATATAAAACTCCTCCTTGAGTCTAGCATAGTCAACCCCAAGTTTGGCCTTCTCGGATTTGAGCACACGAGAGACAACAAGAGCATGATCAAGATCTTTCTTTAATTTAGCATGATCATCGTTGTATGACTCCTCAAGAGCCAAACGATGACCACGCTCTTCCTCAAGCACATTAGAGAGATGGTATCTTCGTGAGCCTCGATCATGTCATTGGCTTCACCAAGTTGTTCCAAGAGAGCAACGAAGTGCTTCTTGGAGTTACCTTTGAGTTTTCTCATAAAAGACTCAAACTCAATTTCCTCCTCCTCCGCCCCCTCACTTTCATCAATGCAATCCGTCAATGAAGGATTAGTAGTGATGGTAGACTTGCTGTTTGGGGTTACCTTGTTAGTGGCTTTAGCCATGAGGCACTCGGCGGTGATGTTCTCGTTGTGTGAATCAAAGAGGGATACCCGTGGAGTTGTTGCAATGGCAACGACGGCCTTGGTAACCGTCTTGTCATCTTCATCATCATCCTCATCCTCATCATACTCTTCTTGTGCCACCAACCCTTTGGGAGGAGTCTTCTTTGTAAATTTGTTCTTGTTGGGGAAAGACTTGGCCTTGTCTTTTCGGATAAGCTTGCCTCCATTGTTTTCCCTTTTCTCATATGGGAAATCCACAAAAAAATGACTCACGTTGCCACAATTGTAGCACGTCCTCACTCATTGCCTGCCCTTGGAGCCATTTGAGTTGTTCTTGTTGAAGTTGGGTCTTGTGTTCTTCTTGTTGCCCCAAAATTGCCGTGAAGCAAGAGCCATGTGCTCATGATAGGCATATTTGGTGTCTTCGGGGCAACACTCCTCTTCTTCCTCTTCATCCTCTTCTTCCACACAAGCCTTGTCCTTCAAAGCAAGGTTGGGTTTCTTTGATCATTGAGACCGCAACACCGCATTGTCAGCGGTCTTGTCCAAGATCCTCATAGCAACAAACTCTTGAGGACAAGGTGTGGAAGTCCGGCCTTTGACGGATGACGGAGGACATGGCCTTGTGATAAGGCATCATGGCCTTGAGAAACTTGCGCTTGATCCCATTGTCATCCATATCCTTGCTCCCATGATCTCGGAGTGAGACCGCAAGAGTGGTTAATCTTTGATAAAGTTCACGAGGTTCTTCATCTTCGATCATGGCAAACTCATCGACCTCATCTTGCACCACACTTCATAGTTTGAGCGTTGAATGCTTGCACTTCCCTTGTACAAGGAGACCACATGTTCCCATGCTTTCTTGGCCACGGAGAAGGGTCGGAGATGAGCAATATCTTCGAGAGGGATATCATCTTGGAGAATGCAGAGAACGGACACATTTAATTAATGATCCACGGCTTCTCTGGGAGTGAAGTTGTATGGATCGTGCGGGCAGAAACCTTGCTCAATAATTCTCCAAAGATTAGTAGAACAATGATTTAAATGACATTTAAAGCGAAAAACCCAAGTAGCAAAATCTGCATTTTTCACATACTTCGAGGAAGGACCAACATGATTTAGATGCGTGCAGGGAACGGGTCCTCCATAAGTAATAGGAGGTTGAACATGTGCAAAGATGCCACTCCCTCTTTTAGGCAAATGAGCTTGGTCACTGCTAGCTTCCCCCTTATCGGGGTGAGCATCCGCCACATTGTTAGTGGGACTAGCCACTTCCAATGGTGCGGTAGATAATTTAAGCCCGTCGAGAATTTTTTTGAACATGCCTTTGACCTCGGTCATCATAGAGGTTTTCAATGTGTCCAATGCCGCATTGAACTCCTCACGAGAGACCGAGGATACCCATTCGGCCGTAGACAAGGATGGATTCACACCGGAGTGCCCCCCCTCGACTACAGTGTCACTCATACTCTTTGGACAGTAAAGTCCTTAATAAAGAGACGAGGCTCTGATTCCAGACAGCCTGGACTCAGCATCCGAGGCAAGCTTCCGAGTACAACCTAGGGTCAAGCCCCTGGCCGAATTGTGAGTAATCAGACTTTTGTTGTTGTGTTCGGTTTAGTCAGCTATCACTGTTTAAGCATTTTTATTTTTTGTTTTGCAGTCCTCCCCACACATTCCCTGGTGCTTCACAATCGTTTGGGACAAAATGGAGCTTAGGGAAGGAAGAGGTAGTCAACTTGGGGAGGAAGACCACCTTTATATAGTGGGGGAAAAGATCCAACTGTTACCCACTATATCAGCACACGACCTACGGTACTACCGCAAGGACTCACGGTACTACCGCAAGGCCATGCGGTACTACCGCTCGGGTGTGCGGTACTACCGCTCCCGCGACAGAGACTAGACGAGGCCCTGTTGCATTAAAACAACGAATGGTAGAACCTCCGGAGTGGTACTACCCTGCGTCCTTGCGCTACTACCGCAAGGCAGGGTTCGACTAGGCTAGGAAGGCACGGACAAATAAAAATACATCTGTGGCTACTTCCGCTGAGAATCGGTCAGTGCAGAAATCCGGCACGGTACTACCGCTCACAGGGTGCGGTACTACCGCATAGGGTGCGGAAGTAAAATTTTACTTCCGCTCCTACTTCCGCGCATGCCACCGTTCTGGGCTAGAGGCCACGGTACTACCGCGTGCTAGGAGTGGTACTACCGCAAGATGCGGTACTACCGCTGCTACGGGCGGTACTACCGTGGGCCGCTGCGGTACTACTGCTCCCTTGAGCAGTACTACCGCACGCCACAGAAAAGTAGCACTTGGAAGCCTTCATCTTCGCAACGACAAGGGAAACAACCGGTGCTCCAATGAAGCGAAGGAAAGGTGGTGCAAAGGAACAGATGTGTACGTGTTGATTCCACCCTAACCTTTTCGAAGCGAACCCCCTCTTAATAGTACGGCTTTCGTACGACTCAAATCCACCTAAAAGAAACATAGAGAAACGCCGTCTTCGACAAGCTCTTAGTGGCACCGAATCGTCTTGTGCCTAGACATGAGATATCTAAAATGCCCAATGCACATGATTAGTCCGCAAATGCATTGTCATCAATCACCAAAAACATGTAGGGAGAAATATGCCCTTACACCGGGCTCCCACCGAACACCATTCCGGAGGCTAGTATGGCTCCGGAATCGGGAAGACAACCCCCTATGATAGGGGGAGGAGCATCAGCTCCAACGGCGCCCTCCGTCAATCTAGAGGCGCCGAACATTCTAGAGGAAGCACTCCGCGGTGCTTCCATCATGGTGGAACACCGCACCCTGATGGTGCGGTCATGGGAAAGATTCAGTCTGCCAAAAGCAAACTGAATGAAGCCTTCACCAGCCTACTGACAGGCTTTGAGGTATGCAACGTAATATTCTACAAGAACTTTTACGTTTTATATTTATAGAATAACAAACCTGTATACGGACAATAGCCCCTGATGCTTTGTTTGATTCTGAAGAGAATCGGACAGAGGATCCATATAGTATCATGTAATAGAACATATTGTGCCATATATTTGAATAGGCTTCCCTGGTAGCGGCATCTGCCCAGGCCGCAGAGGTTTCCGAGCTCAGTTGGAAGCTTCCACTAGCTGACGAGAAGCTCGACCGCGTCAACAAGCGGTTTGATGAAACACAAGGTATGCGGACTTTCAAAGAATTATTATGTAAAAAGATCATGTGTTTGATTGTAAGAGTATAAACTCATTTTGCGGTGTAATTATGTCACAGTTGGCGCAACTGAGGCCCAGACCCTCAGAGGCGCTCTTGAACAGGCCAAGAAGGAGGCCGAAATGAACAAAGCAGCCGCTGACAAAGCGGCTGCCGAACTGGAGGCCGAACAGGTCTCCCGCTGACAGCATGAATCGCGGGTGGCCGAAGTCGAACAAGAGCTGTGAGATGCTATTCGCAAGTGCGAGGAGCTGGAGCAGAAGACTTCAGAGCAATCATCCGAACTCAACAAGGCTGGCAATGCTGCCAAGGAGGCATGGATCGAGTGGTGCAGTGCTCGCGAGGAGATCAAACAGGCGCGGCAGATAGCGGCTGGTAAGGCCTTTCTTCTGCAGAGTATCTTTGGTGGAGTTCTCCAAGCACGTTTGTGGATCTCCCTCAGAGCCTCGCCGACGCCGCCCAATTCTTCAGAGCCTAGGAGGGGAATAGCACGGAGAAGCTATTTTGGTCATAATTTCCTGCACCAGAACATCCAGTACCTCTGAACGACCAGTTGAAGTAGCTGGTCGAGCTGCATAACATGGCGGGTGCAGCCATGAAGGACTTGATAGTCCAGCTCTGGCCTTCTGAGCCAATCCCAAGTAGCTACTTTGGACTGGTAAACCGGCTCGTCAATGCGACGCCGCAGGTGGATGCTGTGAAGCGTTCGACCTGTATAGAAGGTGCGCGGATGGCCTTTGCCCGCGTCAAGATGCACTAGGCAAAAATGAAGGCCGCCTAAGTGGTGAGTGCTGGCCCACTAGAGGGCAAGGATCATCGGAGGCTGGAGAGGTACTTCGATGACGTCCTAGAAGGAGCCCGCATTGTAGAGGGCAAGTGCTCAAAGGACGTGATCTTTCAGTAATTGTATTCGGATTGTGAAGACTAAGCTTATGAACCGATATGTATATATTTTTGCGCCTTATATTTCAAGCAACTTTTCCTCCTGTGTGGATGTTTATTATGTCTGAAAGATTCCAGTCGTTGGCTTCAGCCCCCATGTAGATACTACAAAGGTGTTCGATATTGCGCGTGATCACTCTTTACCTAACGTCTTGGTCCATAGAGGAGGTGTCTGCGGAGCGAACCAGGCAATCGTACTATACAGCTTTATTGCTTTCAGTTGGCCATAGGATCTTGACTTGTGTGGCTAAGTACTAGCCCCTGGTGCATGTGCGGCTATCCAGATTATGGTGCCCATTTTACGCGGCTGGGCGAAGACCAACCCCTCGTATAACATGGAGTAGATCGCTAACGATGGTAGTATAACACTAAGTCGCCCAATAGCCGACCAGCTCTTGCTTATCATGACAGTCAGTTTTCGGCTTTATCTACTGAGGTACTTGACCGGATGAACCAGAAATACAATCGCAATAGTTCTTCCTTTACTACCTTAGTCGAACAATGCAAAACGTAAGGTGGTAAGAATAGGAGCCGGGCAACCCAACTATAGACCCAAGACATGATTCGGAGTCAGTGCATATGACACAATATCCGGGACGCCGAACAGTTCCCTATAGGTGTTCGGACTTTCAAGTGTGCCAGGCCGAGTACATCCCCTGGTATTAAATCCAGATTTGGGGCACATGTGCCAATCTAAGGTAGGGAGAGAACATAGATGGCAATAAAATAACACTCCAAACAAATTGGAACCAAACGGCTTCTTTTGTATCCCGTTTAATACGGCGAGCCACGAGGTTACAGATAATGCCAAAGACATCTTGGTCATTTTACATGCCAAAAAAGAAGAAGAGTAATAAAGGGAAAGGTTTACACAGATCCTAAAATTAGCGATTTGAAAATCTCGATGGGGCCTTGCTCCACGTCTGTGCTGTTTCTCCTTTGTAACATATCCTTGAGATAGAGAGGTTTGATGGCCGCCTGTGAAAAAGGAAGGGGAACTCTGGAAAAGAATGCCCTGCACAACCATAGTTAAGGTGGGCTCTTTTAATGATCCTTTAAAGAAAATATATTGTAGATTCCAAATAGGGTCGAGCCGAACTATGGACTGTTTCTATGCAGTGTGCCCCCGACGCTGCCCAAGGTATTTTAAGGGCGTAGTTGTGTACACGAGATACGTATGCTGGCACCTTATAAGGCATTCAACGAAGGTGTAACTACTAATCAAGCTCAGGTCCTTCTGAGCTACCGCATTGTACTGCAGGCCGTACACATTTAGCAGTGTCTCGGGTCTTGACGATCGATGAACAGTTTAGCTTGAATAGGCCGCCTTGAACTTTGGCTGCCAGGGCCTGATGGGCCTCGAACCCCTCGTTGGTTACCCCAAGTGGAAGGTGTAAGATGCAGTATTGTAGAAGTGTTTTCCCTTAGCAAAGATGCCAAGGATCGAATCCCTAGAGACTCCTAGGTTCAACAAGTAGGTGTCAACTGCTACGACGCCAGATTAGTAGCAATCAACGTGGACCTGCACACAGATACAAATAACTTTGCTCCCAACGAGTACAGAGAGGTTGTCAATCCCTCCGGCCTTGTAGTTCACAAAGGATTAAAAGCAATGATAGTAGTGATAAATAGTGTTTTGCAATAGTAAATAATAACGAAAAGTAAATAGTGGATGTGATCAATAATGGTAATATGGACCGGAGTCTCATGATGTTCACTAGTGATGTCTCTCTCCCAAAAGACGATAAAACAGCTATGTGAGGTAAACAAATTACAGCTGGGCAATTGACAGGACCACGAACGCAAACCAATGCTGACTACATTGCAAGAAAGGTTGAGGTTCAAAGCATGGGCGGTATGCCAAAGTAAGTAGACCGAAATCCATCAATATCTACTACTAATCATCCACCTTGAGATATCTATCCAAAACATCTCGCTGGTATTAAGTTGCGAGTCCCACCCATAGTGTAAACTCAATGCAACAGACAACTACATTAAAAGAACTTTGCGTAAAGTAAACAATCCTTGCACCCGCGGGCACAAGCACCATTGTTTTCCCCCTTGTGGCAACAGCACATCCCCTCGACTCATGTTTCTGTCACTCAAGCTAGTCATCGAGGGGCATGAACCCACAATCGAGCATAACATTCCCTCTTGGAGTCACTACGTATTACTTGGCCAAAGCAATAAATAACAACGGAGAACATGCAAGAATTACTTATGAACAAAAATATAAAAGAGGTAAATCAAATATATTACTCAAGATCAATCTGAACATAATCTCATAATCCATCGGATCCCAGCAAACTCAACATAGCAAAAGCATAAGGATTACATAGGTGCCTCGATCATGTAGGGCAGCTCACGAGGACTAATTAGTGAAGCACAAGAACGGGAGGAGAACATCACATAGCTACTTGTCATGGACTCATGGTCCAAGGGAGACTACTCACGAGTCATCCGGGAGGCGTCCATGGTGGTGGAGAAGCTCGCGGTGGTGATCCTCCCCTCCGGTAGGGTGCCGGGAAGAGTTCTCCTGGTGCTCCCGATCTTGGAAGCGGCGGCGGCGGCGGAACAGAGATGGGATCGTGAAAAGAGTTTCTGTTCTGAGGGTTTCGGAGGACCCTTTAAATATATGCCAAAGTAGGGCATCGGGGGAGCTTCGGGGGGCCCAGGCGCCCCCCCCCCCGGCGCGGCCCAGGGGGGGCGCGCCGCCAGGGCGCCTGGAGCCCTGGTGGGCCCCCCGGCTGTCCTTCAGACGCAAGGTTGTTCCCGAAACGCTGATTTTTTATATAATTTTTCTGGATTTTTCTGGGCAGTTCTCGTAACGTGAAAACCTGAAATACAAAAACAGCCGAAAACAGAAACTGGCACTGAGATGCACTGGATTAGTAAGTTAGTCCAAATATGATCAAAAGTGTATGGAAGTGTATGAATATCATAGCAATATCACCCAAAAGTGGCATGGAGCAAGCAGAAATTATAGATACGTTTTGGACGTATCAACATCCCCAAGCTTAATTCCTGCTCGTCCTCGAGTAGGTAAATGATAACAAGAATAAATTCTAGTGGTGACATGCTATTAACCATATAGGACTTTTTCATAGTCATATGACAAAAGCTTACTGAGACAATGATTCTATAGTAATTAAGTTGCCTCATGAGAAAATCACAAATGACTGAAAGTTTTACAATATGAAACTGAAACATCAAAAAGATTTGCAATGAACATGATGTGTAAATATGATAAAGTGATATCTAGCTTGCCCCCTTTAGTGATGCAAAACATAAATGCAGGGGCACCTTCAAGGTTTAAGTGATGACTAGATACAATCATTTCAGAATAAACGATATCACAATCATGCAAAAGACAATGCTACTTTGGGACAATGCACATTACACTCAGAATGACAATCATGCTCTCAGTAGTTGGTGCTTCAACATAAAAGTAAAAGAAAGGTTAAGTGCTAGAGCTTTTTATTTTGAAAACATGGAAGCAATTTTGTCAACGGTAGTAGTACTTCATATGTGTCATGCATAAGACATCCTATAAGTTGCAAGCCTCATGCATCGAATACCAATAGTGTTCGCACCTTGTTCTAATTAGCTCGGATTTCCATGGGTTATCATTGCATTACATATGTTTCAACTAAGTGTCACAAAGGGGTACCTCTATGCCACCTGTACAAAGGTCCAAGGAGATAAATCGCATTTGATTTCTCGTTTTTGATAGATCTCAACTTGAGGACATCCATACCGGGACAACATAGAAAATAGATGATGGACTCCTCTTTAATGCGTAAGCATATTCTCGTAAGAGATTGAGGATTAACGTCCAAGCTAAAACTTCCACCATGATGCATGGCTTTGGTTGGCGGCCCAATGTTCTTCTCTAACAATATGCATATTCATTCAACCCACGGCAAATCACTCTTACTTCAGACAAGACGAACATGCATAGCAACTCACATGATATTCAACAAAAGTGTGATAGTTGATGGCGTCCCCAGAAACATGGTTACCGCTCAGCAAGCAACTTATAAGAAATAAGATACATAGGCAACATATTCTTTACCACAATAGTTTTTAAGCTACTTTCCCATGAGCTATATATTGCAAAGTTAGTTTGCTTAGTACAGGTGGAGGTTAGCAAAAAGACTGGGAGCGACCAACTAAGAGAGCAATGACGGTCATAATCATGCAGAGCGACAAAGCAATATTGAATCAGGCATGGAAGTTATATCGCTACTCAGAAATAAAAGATCATCAAGGCTTGACAGACTTTCTTTACAGTCTTAAATATGCGTGAGCATACGCCAAGTCAATCAAAATAAATTCTCGAAGGAAGATATTACTAAACCATACCACATCATAGGCAAACAAACCATGTTGGTACTCCAATAACACATTGAGAATCCCCCAGCTATTTGAGATTAACCATAAGAAAACCTGAACTACTAAGCACCATTTTGCAAGTAGCATCTTTATCATAGACACATTAACCAATGCAACGGAAGCAAACTCTCTTAATAAGGTGAGCATGGTAATTAAAGAGAGTTCAAGCAACCAACTAAACAAAAGCTCTTTGAAAATATAAGCATGAATACTAAGAGCAGAGCATGATAGTAGCTATTAAAAGACAAAGAATACACACAACATAGATAGACATGAAAATTCTATGTTATGTTCTAGGTAAAGGTGGAGCGTGTTTCTCTCCCACATAAAGAATGCTGAGTTCCGACTCGTTATGAAAAACTAAAAAGAAAACTAAAAGCAAGACGCTCCAAGCATAGCACATAACACATGAAGTGATAAAAATATAGCAGAACGAAAGACGAACTGATAATGTTGATGGAGAAGGGGATGCACGGGGGCATCCCCAAGCTTAGACGCTTGAGTCTCCTTGAATATTTCTTGGGGGTGCATGGGGGCATCCCCAAGCTTGAGTGCTTGACACTCCTGAATCTTTTTATCATCTTCCCTCCCACACTTGAAAACTCCCTTCATACATAACTCATCATAATCTGATTAGTGAGGTTAGTACCCTTAATAAAATAATTATACCTTGCTGGAAATAAGGATATTCTTGAAGTTCTACTGTTTCTCAAGATTGCCAAAAGGTTTTTGCAAAGAAAAAGCAAGCTCTTGATTTGCAGAGTGAAGGAAAGGCAAAACATGACAGAATCTGTGGAAAACAGAAAAGCAGGTAGTAATTGATCTGTTCGGGATACTTCTGCAACTCAAATAAAAAAACTCAGAACAGACACACGAAAGACAATTATATAGAGAACGTTGTCGAAAAAATTCAGACCAAAAAGAGGATCTGGTGATTTTATACGAATTTTTCTATGCTAGGACAGAATCTGTTTCCTGGACAGCACCTCACAACTTTTGAACTTTCTAGCAATCAGAGGCTATACTTGGCACAAATATGAAAAGCAAAGATACAATGATGATGCTACAGCAGTAAACAACATCAAGACACAACAAAAGCAAAAATTTTATTCATGTGGGCTGCCTCCCAAAAGCGCTTTCTTTTATGCCTTTAAGCTAGGCATAATGCATAGATCAAGTTTTATCAAGAGTAAAAGAATAACTAGCCTGTACAACGGACTCAAAAGGTAACTTGATCTTCTTTCGAGGGAAGTGTTCCATCCCTTTCTTGAGAGAAAACTGAAATTTTATATTACCCTCTTTTATGTCAATGATAGCACCAACGGTGCGTAAAAAGGGATGTCGCAAAATAATTGGACATGAAGGATCACATTCAATATCCATAATAGTGAAATCAACGGGCACATAATTATCATTGACAACAATAAGAACATCGTCGATCCTCCCCGAAGGTTTCTTTATGGAAGAATCAACAAGACGAACACCAAAAGAACAAGAATCATAAGGTTTCAATTTAAGCATATCATATATTCTTTTGGGCATAACAGAGGTACTAGCACCAACATCACATAATGCATAACAAGAGAAGTCATTCAAATTAATTTTTATCATAGGATCCCAACCATCTTCTAGCTTTCTAGGTATGGAGGCTTCTACTCTAAGTTTCTCCTCCCTAGCTTTGATGAGAGCATTAGTAATATGCTCTGTGAAGGCAAGGTTAAGCGTGCTAGTGCGGGGATCTCTAGACATCTTGTGAAGGAAATCAATAACTTCGGTAAGAGTGCAATTATCAAAATCAAGGTCACGAGCATCAAGTAAAGTGGTAGTGGTGTCCTTAAGGTCCACTTGTTTGGTAGTTTCTATAGTCATAGCATCACCATTAATAGGTCCAATGGGACCAGGAGTACATTGGGTGCTAAGAGTGTGAACATCCTCAACAACTTGGATAGTAGCAACAGTGTGGTGGGTAGGAAGGCTCTTAATTCTATCTTCTTCCTCCCTTTCTCTAGCCCATCTTTCTTTAAGTTTAGCCATCATCCTAATATTTTCATTAATTTGCACTTGAGTAGCATTAATAGGGATGACTTCCCTCTCCTTAAGAGGAGAAGTTTCAATTTTTAGCAATTTTACCTCATTGGCTAAATGGTCTACCTTAAAAGAAAGATCATCTAGTTTATGTAGTTTCTCTTCTACACTCTTATTAAAGGCTTTTTGGGTAGTGATGAAATCTCTAAGCATAGTCTCTAGTTCAGTAGTGGAGTTCTTGGTACTAGGATAAGCATTGTTGTTCCCATAAGAATTAGAGGGGAACGGTCTAGGGTTGCTACCAAAATTACTCCTATAAGCATTGTTGTTAAAATTGTTTCTAGAGATAAAATTCACATCTACTTGTTCTTGAGCAATCAAAGAATTTAAAGGAACATCACGAGGATCAACAGTAGATTGCTTCGAAAGTAGAGACATGATCAAGTCAACTTTTTCATTGAGGGAGGAAATCTCCTCGACAGAGTTTACCTTCCTACCTGTTGGAGCGCGTTCGGTGTGCCATTGGGAATAGTTGGTCATCATCTCATCGAGAAGCTTTGTGGCAGCACCAAGTGTAGTTGACATAAAAGTTCCTCCCACGGCCGAATCTAACAAGTTCCGCGAGGTAAAGTTCAAGCCTGCATAAAAAGTTTGGATAACCATCCAAGTAGTCAAACCATGAGTAGGGCAGTTCTTGATAAGAGATTTCATACGTTCCCAAGCTTGGGCAACGTGTTCATTATCCAATTGTTTAAAATTCATTATGTTACTTCTAAGTTGGATAATTTTAGCAGGTAGATAGTATTTTTCCGATAAAAGCATCTTTGCAGTTGTCCCATGAATCTATGCTATTTCTAGGCAAAGACTGAAACCAAATTTTAGGTCCTCCTCTCAAGGAGAAAGGAAAAAGCTTAAGCTTAACAATATTACCATCTATTTCTTGGTACTTTTGCATATCACAGAGTTCAACAAAGTTGTTCAAGTGTAAAGCAGCATCATCTCCAGCACCGGAGAATTGATCTTTCATGACTAAGTTCAGTAAAGCAGGTTTAATTTCATATGAAGGTGCTGAAGTGGCAGGTGTAGTGATAGGTGTGCTGATAAAGTCATCGTTGTTGTGACTAGTGAAGTCACACAACTTGGTGTTCTCGGTGGAACCCATAGTAGCAAGCAAGCAAGATAACTATTTTTGTGATTTTCGATAAAAAGGTACTAAAGCAAAAAAAATGAAAGGTAAACTAACAAGACTAAAAAGCAAAGGTAAAAGATAGCATGCAACTCCCCTATCCTGAAGAGTGGAGTCCCCGGCAACGGCGCCAGAAAATACTCCTTGATGGGCCTCGAGCCCCTCGTTGGTTACCCCAAGTGGAAGGTGTAAGATGCAGTATTGTAGAAGTGTTTTCCCTTAGCAAAGATGCCAAGGATCGAATCCCCAGAGACTCCTAGGTTCAACAAGTAGGTGTCAACTGCTACGACGCCAGATTAGTAGCAATCAACGTGGACCTGCACACAGATACAAATAACTTTGCTCCCAACGAGTACAGAGAGGTTGTCAATCCCTCCGGCCTTGTAGTTCACAAAGGATTAAAAGCAATGATAGTAGTGATAGATAGTGTTTTGCAATAGTAAATAATAACGAAAAGTAAATAGTGGATGTGATCAATGATGGTAATATGGACCGGAGTCTCATGATGTTCACTAGTGATGTCTCTCTCCCAAAAGACGATAAAACAGCTATGTGAGGTAAACAAATTACAGCTGGGCAATTGACAGGACCACGAACGCAAACCAATGCTGACTACATTGCAAGAAAGGTTGAGGTTCAAAGCATGGGCGGTACGCCAAAGTAAGTAGACCGAAATCCATCAATATCTACTACTAATCATCCACCTTGAGATATCTATCCAGAACATCTCGCTGGTATTAAGTTGCGAGTCCCACCCATAGTGTAAACTCAATGCAACAGACAACTGCATTAAAAGAACTTTGCGTAAAGTAAACAATCCTTGCACCCGCGGGCACAAGCACCATTGTTTTCCCCCTTGTGGCAACAGCACATCCCCTAGACTCATGTTTCTGTCACTCAAGGTAGTCATCGAGGGGCATGAACCCACAATTGAGCATAACGTTCCCTCTTGGAGTCACTACGTATTACTTGGCCAAAGCAATAAATAACAACGGAGAACATGCAAGAATTACTTATGAAAAAAATATAAAAGAGGTAAATCAAATATATTACTCAAGATCAATCTGAACATAATCTCATAATCCATCGGATCCCAGCAAACTCAACATAGCAAAAGCATAAGGATTACATAGGTGCCTCGATCATGTAGGGCAGCTCACGAGGACTAATTAGTGAAGCACAAGAACGGGAGGAGAACATCACATAGCTACTGGTCATGGACTCATGGTCCCAGGGAGACTACTCACGAGTCATCCGGGAGGCGTCCATGGTGGTGGAGAAGCTCCCGGTGGTGATCCTCCCCTCCGGCAGGGTGCCGGGAAGAGTTCTCCTGGTGCTCCCGATCTTGGAAGCGGCGGCGGCGGCGGAACAGAGATGGGATCGCGAAAAGAGTTTCTGTTCTGAGGGTTTCGGAGGACCCTTTAAATATATGCCAAAGTAGGGCATCGGGGGAGCTTCGGGGGGCCCAGGCGCCCCCCCGGCGCGGCCCAGGGGGGGCGCGCCGCCAGGGTGCCTGGAGCCCTGGTGGCCCCCCCGGCTGTCCTTCGGACGCAAGGTTGTTCCCGAAACGCTGATTTTTTATATAATTTTTCTGGATTTTTCTGGGCAGTTCTCGTAACGCGAAAACCTGAAATACAAAAACAGCCGAAAACAGAAACTGGCACTGGGATGCACTGGATTAGTAAGTTAGTCCAAATATGATCAAAAGTGTATGGAAGTGTATGAATATCATAGCAATATCACCCAAAAGTGGCATGGAGCAAGCAGAAATTATAGATACGTTTTGGACGTATCAGGGCCACAGTATCCTCCTATGTACGGAGGGAGCACTCCATGTTTCCATTGACCGTGATGACGCCACATGGTCCAGACATTGTAAGCTTCAGGTAAGCATAATGCGGGACTACATTAAAGTGGGCGAAGGTCGTTCTTCCAGGTAGTGCACGATAGCCAGTTCGGAATGGAGCAATGTCGAAGATTAAATCTTCGCTTCAAAAATTGTCTGGAGAGCCAAATACTACTTCCAGTTTTAATGAGCCCGTGCAGCGAGCCTCTATTCTGGGTATCACTCCTTTAAAGGTAGTGCTGCTAGGCTTGATTCTTGACGGGTCTATCCCCATCTTGAGGACAGTGTCTTGATATATCAAGTTGAGACTAGTGCCGTCGTCCATAAGGACTCGAGTAAGATGATATCCGTCGAATATGGGATCGAGTACTAGGGCCGCCGAACCTCCGTGATGGATACTGGTTGGGTGATCCCTACGATCAAAGGTGATCGGACAAGCCAACCATGGGTTGAACTTGGGGGCGACGAGCTCTACGGCATAAACATCCCTAAGTGTGTGCTTGCGCTCCCTCTTGGGGATATGGGTAGCGTAGATCATATTCACGGTTTTTACCTCAGGGGGAAATTTCTTCTGCCCCCCAGTGTTCGGTTGGCGAGGTTCGTCTTCATCCTCGCTTTGAGGTCCTTTCCCCTTGTGTTCGACATTTAACTTGCCGGCCTGCTTGAAGACCCAACAATTTATGTTAGTGTACTTTGCAGGTTTGCCAGGGGTGCCATGAATCTGGAAAGGTCTCTCTAATATCTTGTCCAAGCTGGATGGACTATCTTTGTTGCCTTCGAACGACTTCTTCCATTGACCAAGCCTGGAGCCACTGAATTCGGCGTTTACTACCGTGTCATATGTTTCTCCGGCATTGTTCCGACGCTTGTTCTTATTGCGTCGTGGCTTGCCTTTGCCATCCACGACTTCGGAAGTGCCAGGGTCGCTGGTACTGTTGCTTCTACGAGCTAGCCAGCTTTCTTCACTTGCGCAAAAGCGGGTCATAAGTTTAGTAAGGGCTGCCATTGTCTTTGGCTTCTCCTGGACGAGATGTCTTGCGAGCCATTCGTCTCGGACATTGTGTTTGAATGCCGCTAAGGCTTCGGTGTCCGGACAGTCGACAATTTGGTTCTTTTTAGTTAAGAACAAATTCCAAATCTTACAGGATGACTCCCTGGCTTACTAGATTATGTGACTTAAATCATCAGCATCCGGTGGCCGGACATAAGTCCACTGAAAGTTGGCCCGGAAAGCGTCCTCTAAATCTTCCCAGCTTCCAATGGAGTTCTCTGGGAGGCTGTTCTACCAGTGCTAAGCTGCCCCTTTCAGCTTTAAAGGTAAGTATTTAATTGCATGGAGGTCATCTCCACGAGCCATGTGGATGTGAAGAATAAAGTCTTCAATCCATACCGCAGGATCCGTCGTTCCATCATATGCCTCGATGTTCATGGGTTTAAACCCTTCTGAAAATTGGTGATCCATCACCTCATCGGTAAAGCACAGAGGGTGCGCAGCGCCCCTGTATCGTGCGACATCGTGACGTAGTTCGGACGACATTTGTGTTCGGTGTTGACTCTGAACTTGATTGTATCTGGCGTGCTTGGCTTGATAGCCACCGTCCCGCGTGGGAGCACGTTCTCTTGATCCGTACATTGATCTGTCCTGACCGGATTTTTTTATTCAGGTCCTGACGTAGATCGTACTTATGGCCCTGAGCCGTTGTAGACTTTCCTTTATGGTGGGGAGGTGCGGGCTGGTGTACGGCATTGCTTGCCGCTTTGTCCCATCCACGAGGTGGTCGGCCCGGTTGATCTTCCTGATCATGCCTCGATGGAGTTGGCGCAAGGGCCTCGTCATCGAATTGTGGCAGCTACTTGCGCTTGGGTAGCTCTTTGTTTGGTGCTCACAGCCGTATCTCTCTTCAGCATCTAGCACTTCATTCCATCTATCGTTGATCGTATCCTGCTCGGCTTTAAGCCGCTACTGCTATTTTTCAGACTCCTCAATGTGGTGATGAGCTATTGTTGAAAGCATTTTTGTTCAAGGGATTCCTCTGGGATGATGAATTCCTCATCTACCAGGCCGACATCCTCTTCGGAGACAGGTAGGTAGTTACTATCTTCGGAATCATTGTGATCGGCGAGTTGTTTGAGACTATATTTACCATCTTCCCGCTCGTCCTGCTCCAATGCTGGCTCTATGGGGTCTTCAGCTTCCTCCGGGTCCTCATTGTCTCCGGTGCCAATATTACTTTCCTTTCCTCGACGCGATCGTTAGCGGTGCCGCTGGCATTGGTGCTTAGGAGGTTCATCAACGGGCTTATCCTGCTCTGGATCTTTATCGCCGTCGTCGTCTTTCTCGTTGGGTGTGTCCACCATGTATATGTCATAGTTAGAAGTCGCTATCCATCGCCCTGTGATAGGTCGGTTTTGACCTAGATCAGCTTCGGCATCGTGGTCCATCCCATCGAAGTCTTCGGAAGCGTAGTCTAGTACGTCAGTTAAGTCTTTGACTATGGCTACAAAGTGGGTGGTGGGTGGGAAGCAAAATTCCATGATCTTAGCCCCCAGTTCTGACTGTGCATAGTTCGATAGAGAACCCTCCATTATGGCGAGGAATTGCAGCAAGTCCAACGCCTCGTTTAAGAACGAGAGCTGGATAAAAGTTTGGGGGTCTGCGGAACCAGGCTCGGCGATGACCCCTTGGTCGAGCCCGGAGAGTGCGGATCCCAAGAGTTTGGAGCTCGTAATTTGAGACGAGTCCGGTTTCCAGCGACGGGGAGGATCCCGCTCGATTCTGGATCTTTGAGCGGCACAACCGCTGTTAAGTCTCCGGTTAGAAGTTCCATGGAGGGAGAAAGTCCGGCGGGGTTTATCCTCCCATCTTCGGATGAAGCGATCTGCTCCAGATCTAGGGCCAGAGCGGTCGCGGCTGTTCACCCCTAGATGGGATCTGATGATGGATCGAAGATGTCTTCATCGTGTAGGCAGGGAGGGACAACCACGGGTGCGAATCCTTCGAAGATCAAGTCTCCCCGGATGTCAATAACATAATTCAAACTTCCAAACCTGATCTGATGGCCAGGGGCGTAGTTTTCAACCTGCTCAAGGTGGCCATCCAAGTTGGCGCATAGCACGAAGCCGCCGAACACGAAAAGCTGACCGAGAAGGAATATTTCCCCGGGCGTGACGGCATCGCTGATGATGAAGCGAGCCATCAATCCTTCTATCGACAACATAGTGGAACTCTCAATGAAAGCACCAATGTCGGTATCATAACCGACGGATCTCGAGTAGGGGTCCCGAACTGTGTGTCTGAGGAACGTTGGTAACAAGGGATTGGGGACACGATGTTTACCCAGGTTCGGGCCCTCTCTATCGAGATAACACCCTACTTCCTGCTTGATTGATCTTGATTGATATAGGGTTACAAGATTTGACATACCTTGAGATCGTAATGGCTAAACCTAGAAGTCTAGCTATGATATTGTGATTCTATCCCTACGGACTAAACCCTCCAGTTTATATATGCACCGGAGGGATCTAGGGTTGTACATGATCATCTTGTAGAGGAAACAAACATTACACCTGTACTTTAAACTTGCCTTTCTACACATATAGGAGTCCTATCCGGATATGGGGGATAATCTTCAGTGATGATCTTCATGGCCCACCAGTCCGGCCCATGACGAGTAATCCGGCCACCCGAGGACCCCTTAATCCAGGACTCCCTCAACCTCCATGAAAGATCTCACTAGGTCGACGACAAAGCTGATGTCCAGCCGTGTGTGCACTCAGTAATGGAGTCGACTGATGAAGCTCAGGCACAAGCTGACGTACACTGATCGATTTTTGTTATCCTTGGACAGCTTGAGTCGTGGATTCATTGGCATGTGGGCATGCTTGCAGTCCGCCATCCCCGCCTGCCAGAAGCTTGGGCGAAAGCGCCTTCTTGATGACGATGAGTTATATCTTGGTTTCGTGGGATCCTTAGCGTACACCTCGCGGACTGCACTCTTCGGCTCCTTGGTGACATGAGTGGCATAAATTATGTTTACGTCTTTCACCTTGGGAGGGGACTGTTTTTTCTCGGTGTTTCCTATCCTGGGCTGTTGCCCATCCCCTTTAATATTTTTACGGGGTTGGTTCCTGCTAGAGTTCTCGGTTGCATTCTTCCCGGCTTGCTTGATGAGCCAACAATTCTGGTTGGTATGGTTTTCGAGTTTTCCTAGATTTCGTGGATGTCAGAAGGCTAGTCTAAGATTTTGTCCAGCTGGGAATTACCCTGCACCCCTCGAAAGATTTTTTTCCCGCCAACTTAATGTTGGTTGTAAAATTTGGCATTGACCTTGCTACCCTCGCCATCACTATCGTTCATGTTGCGATGTTTGTTCTCCTGGTTGCGACGTGATTTCCTGTTTCCGTCGCACATTCAAGAGGTGCTGAGTCGTCATTTTGGCCTTTCTTCTTGGTGAGCTTGTTATCCTCAACAACACATAACTTGGGCATCGTCCGTGTGAGGGCTACGATTATTCTTGGTCTATAGTGTACAAAGTCTCAGGACAACCACTCGCAGTTGATGTTGTTCCAAAATGTTGCGAGCACTCAACATCGCCGTAGTCAACGACCTGTATGTTTTTGTAAGAACATGGTTCCTAAATTTGCGCACAAACTCTCCTGGCTTCCGACCTACCAGGGTGTAATGCCCAGTATGAGACTATACCTCCTACGTGTCGAGGCACGACTTAAAGGCATAATCTCATACTAGAATGATCTCAACTATGGTATCTTTGCACAACTCATGTAAAAGAGGGGATGTAAAAGTAAAAGAGTAGCTGGCTTACACATGCCACGTCACACAATGCATTACATAACATTCATCATCCAAATAACATCACAGTCCGACTACGGACGAAGATCTAAATGAAATATACCATAAATAAAGCAACACAAGGTCTGATCGCCCCTAGTAGAAGCCACTACTGATCGTCGGGATAAGACACATAGTAACGTCCACGCTCTTCGTCAAACTCCCAGTACAGCTCTGTCCCATCTCCTGTGTAGTTCTCATCGGTACCTGCATCTGGTGTTGTCTAGAATCTATGAGCCACGGAGGACTCAGCAATCCCGTTCCCGGGTAGCAATACTATCAAAGCCTTAGGTGTGGAAAAGGCTCAAACAAGATTGCAGCAGCACTAGCACTAGCTTACGTGTTTAGAGCGAGAAGAGAAAGTGCCAACAATCGCCAAGTGATCGCGAAGTGATCCTAACTAAGCACGTCAATCATAACCCCTCCGTGTTCACTTCCCAAACCCCTTCGGAAAGAGACCATCACGGTTACTCACGCTGGTAGTGTATTATAAACATAGTGTCACGTTTTCTACAACCGGATATTAACAAATTCCCATCTGCCACATAACCGCGGGCACGGCTTTCGAAAGATCAAACCCTGCAGGGGTGTCCCAACTTAGCCCATCACAAGCTCACGATCTGCGGAGTCGCAACTCCAAGGTGGGAAGACCCGAGCATTCTCGGAATCCCGTGCTCAATATATTCCGACAAAGGTAAAACTAATCCAGGAAGACCTCCCGGCGTGCCGACACCCGGAAAGTAGCCGCGCGTATCTAGTCTGAGGCCATGACCAGATGAGCTATGATTACAGCATCCAAATACCCCCGGTTGCCAAGGGGCGGTGCCGCAAGCTGCTCTAGGTTGGACCAACACTCATGTGGAGCACTGGCCCGGGGTTGTTAATTAAGTCCTCGGGATAGCTAGTCCCTATGCAAGTTTTAGTTATTAGGCAAATGTAAAACCAATGTCGGGCCTTGCTGGAAAAGCTTTAGCGCTAAGCGGCTTATCGAGGGGGGCCCATAAACCCCAACCGTGTTAGGGACGCATAATCAAGGAACATAACACCGGTTTAAACGGTTCCTAGGGCGGCATGAGTGGAACAAAACACCAAGCAAGAGGCTTAGCCTTCCACCCATTACCAATATATAGATGATTTAGTTTAACAGATTATATATTGTGATATCCCAACAATAACTTCAACATGAAGCAAGAATCTTCAATTCTTCTCCTGCAACTAACAATGCTATAAGAGGGGCTGAGCGATGCTTACGTAGCCAAACAACGGTTTGCTAGGTTGGGTGGTTAGAGAGGTTCATGGCAACAATAGGAGGCTAACAAATAGACATAGGCATCGAGGCAAAAAGCTAAAGAGCGAGACATCTAGCATAGGCAAAGATAGTAGTGATATCTGGGTAAGGTCATCTTGCCTATTGATTCCACTAAGGGATCGTAACCTTGCTCCTCAAACTCAGCCTCGGTAGGGACCTTGAACTCAGACTCGGCTCCCGGCTCTACTCAACACAAGAACACAACACGGCACAATATCAAAAACGGTGCAATGCACAATCAACAAGATGCAAGGGATGCGGGTATGATGTGCGTATGCATGTGGAAGCACTTGAGCCTAAGGAGAAGATGATGCAAAAATGCCTTATCTTGGAAAACCAAGCAAGCCACTGGATAGAGGGGAAGATTTTGGTTGAAATCGATATAAAGATCACCGGAAACGGACGCACGGTTTGCAAATGGCAAGCAAAACAATATTCACACAAAACTGCAGTTTACAGCCACATGGCATCTTTGGAGCAAGAAATAATTATGCTACAACACCCAAACATGGAGACAAAGGGCATGGATGTGAAGTAGACATGGTACTTAACAAACATGAACTTAGAACACACCCAAAAACCTACTGGAACACAATTAACCAAGCATGGCAAGTTGCAATAAATTTATCCAGACTTTGTCAAAATCTGGGAAGGCAAAAACATCATCACGATGCTGCCTTCGGAGGCACAAAACAACATGCATATCAACTCCACTAAGTATATAAAGATTATGGACATGTAATAGACATAGCATACATCAAACAACTCCATTTCAGCAAATCCATAGGAGGCGTGGATCAATAACAACAAGCTTCACTAAATTGATCATGCTGATAAAAACCCGACAGGTAAAATTATAGCAACTTGAGAGCAAGAAATAAATAAGCTACAACAGACCATATATGAAAATAAGGGCATGAATGGATAGAGCATAACATGGATAACAAGACATGATCATTTGACATACTAGAACATGCATGGATTTGGGTGAGGCATCAAGCAGACATAGCATCAGGTTTAACAGATTCCAGACTTAGCAGTTTTTTTACTAAGTATAAAACAACAACATTGGCATGTCATGTTTACAAGCTTGTCTAAGTCACCTCAAGGCATATCATGGAAAGTGGATTGCACCACAGCAAAGACCATATGAATGAGCTTCTAAACCATATTGACATGTGACATGAAGACAAACACATCACTAGCAATGAGCAAGTCAAAACAACATCTCACAACAAGTTTCAGCACTTAACAGCCACATGCACTCTTGCCACGAAGATTAAGTCAACAAGATGAACTCTAACATGCATGAAACAGGTACTAACATGTAGACATGACTAGACGAACGTTTCGACATATCATACACGCAAAATGGAGCACCGAGCACGAAGTTATTGCATGGAAAAGGAGGCAAGAAAATTACGGAATCCAGGGACTTAGTGGAATTTACCTCCGCGAAAGTCAATGCGGGATGGATCCGTGCGGGACGAGGAGAGCCGGGACGGAGCGGGGGCGTTTGGATGGAGGGAGTGGTGGATCTGGTCCCGATCCAGATCCACCCGGATCTCACTGGAGAAGAAGAACGGGGCGGGGGCTCCGGCGGTCGCCGGCGATGGAGAAGGCGACGACGGGTGCGCGGCACCGGTGGCGGAAGTGGCGGCGGAGGGGAGCCGGGGCGGCGCGGACAAGGCGGCGGTCAGCGGCGGCGAGGAGGGAGGAGCTAGGGTTTTCGCCCGAAAATGGACGTGGGGGCAATTTTATAGGCATAGGGAGCTAGGAAGGTCCAAATGGGGTGCGGTTTTCGCCCACATGATCATGATCCGACGACCGAGAGGATGGGAGTGGTTGTGTTGGGTTAGTGGGCTGTTGTGGATGGGGTCTTGGTCCAAAAGGAAGAGGAGCTTTTAGCCCACTAGGTTAACCGTTGGAGTACCAAACGAACTCCAAACGCGACGAAACTTGACAGGCGGCCTACACATACCAAAACAACAACGCACGACAAATCTCACCTCATTCCGGGAATGTTACACGGCCACACACGAAAGAAGGACTCGGGGGTGCCACGGGCACGTGTGTGAGTGTCGGAACTCGAGACGGACAACGAGAAGAGGCGAGCGGGACCGGGTGCAAGTGACAACACGAATGCAATGCAATGCACATGATAACATGACATGGATGAAATGCACACACGCACACGACAAAACGAAGAAACCTGAAAAGAAAGAAGAGCCCATAATGGAATTGTTGAAGTCAACGTTTCATATATTGCCATAAATGGAAGGTATCACATATGGGGTGTTACAAACACTCCTCTACTACAAAAATATCTCGTCCCGAGATCTAGGACTGGAAGAAGGAGGGATACTCGGAACGAAGGTGATCTTCTCGTTCCCAAGTAGCTTCTCGGTCGGTATGGTGTGACCACTTTACTTTCAAGAACTTGATGGACTTGTTGCAGCTTTTGCGCTGAGTTTCTTCAAGAATAGCAACAGGGTGCTCACGATAAGACAAGTCTTGCTGAAGATCAATCTCCTCGAACGGAATGGTGCGTTCAGGTGTCTTGAAGCACTTGCGGAGTTGAGACACGTGAAACACGTCATGGACATTAGCAAAGTTGGATGGAAGCTCGAGTTGGTAGGCTAGGTCGCCTCTTTTGCCAAGAATCTTGAAAGGGCCCACGTATCTCGGAGCAAGATTTCCTTTGATACCGAATCTTTGGGTTCCTTTCATAGGAGAAACACGGAGATAGACATGATCCCCAATGTTGAAAGCAAAATCACGATGCTTTCCGTCATAGTAACTCTTTTGACGCGATTGAGCGGCTTTGAGATTCTCTCGTATGACTTTGCACATTTCTTCAGCTTCTGAGATCAAGTCATTTCCAAGAAGTTGACGTTCACCAGTCTCGGACCAGTTGAGCGGGGTACGGCACTTTCTGCTATAGAGGATTTCAAAAGGAGCTTTGCCGGCACTTTCTTGGAAGCTGATGTTGTAAGAGAATTCGGCAAACGGGAGACAATATTCCCACTTCATACCGAAAGAGATGACACAAGCTCTCAGCATGTCTTCGAGGATCTGGTTCACTCTTTCGACTTGACCACTAGTCTGAGGGTGAAACGCTATGCTGAAGCAAATTTTTGTGCCCATGGCTGTCTGAAAGGAGTCCCAGAACTTGGATGTGAACAAACTTCCACGGTCTGAGGAGATGACTTGAGGAATGCCATGCAAAGAAACAATTCTAGAGGTATACAACTCTGTCAGCTGAGCTGCGTTGATGGATTCTTTGACGGGAAGAAAATGAGCTACTTTAGTTAGCTTGTTAATCACTACAAAGATAGCATCATTCCCCTTCTTGGACTTAGGAAACCCAGTGACAAAATCCATTTCAATGTGATAGAATTTCCACTCGGGAATAGGTAGAGGTTGGAGGAGACCGGCTGGACGTTGATGCTCTGCCTTCACACTTCTGCAGACATCACATTCATTCACGAATTGGGCAATCTCCCTTTTCATGCGAGTCCACCAGTATGATTGCTTGAGGTCTTGGTACATCTTGGAACTTCCAGGATGAATCGAGAGGAGGGAGTCATGTGCTTCGTTCATTATGAGCTTCCTGAGATCACCCTTGGGAACCACAATTCTGTCCTCAAAGAACAAGATGTCTTTCTCATCAACGCGATAGCACTTTTACTTGGGAGTACCCTTAGCAATACCATCTTTCACTTTCTGCACCATAGCATCACTTAGCTGGGCCTCGCGGATCTGATCTTCCAAGGTAGGAGCAACTTGAAGGTTTGCAAGAAAGCCTTGCGGAACAACTTGGAGGTTGAGCTTCCTGAATGACTCACAAAGTTCAGGCTGGAACGGTTTGAGAAGGAGACTGTTGCAATATGCCTTTCTGCTCAAGGCATCTACAATGACATTGGCCTTGCCAGGTGTGTACTCAATGCTTGGATCATATTCTTGGACCATCTCAACCCAACGAGTCTGGCGAAGGTTCAGGTTTGGCTGTGTGAAGATGTACTTCAAGCTCTTGTGATCGGTCAAAATGTCCACTTTTCTGCCCAATAGAAGGTGTCTCCACGTGATCAAGGCATGTACAACTGCTGCTAGCTCGAGATCATGTGTGGGGTAATTCTTCTCATTTGGTTTCAACTGACGAGAAGTGTATGCCACAATGTTCTTGTCTTGCATGAGAACACCGCCAAGACCTTGCAATGAAACATCACAAAAGACTTCATAGGGCTTGGACTCATCCGGAGGAGTAAGAACCGGAGCAGAAATGAGCTTCTCTTTGAGTGTTTTGAATGCCACATGACAATCAGGAGTCCAGTTGTACTTGACATTCTTCCGCAACAGGTTGGAAAGAGGCTTGGCAATCTTGGAGAAGTTCTCAATGAACCTTCTGCAATAGCTAGCGAGACCAAGGAAGCTTCGAAGTTGCTTGACATTCTGCGGGGGTTCCCAGTTGACAATAGCTTCAACTTTCGCGGGGTTCACAGAAATGCCCTCGGCAGAGATAATATGGCCAAGATATAAGACTTTATCCAGCCAAAATTCACACTTGGAGAACTTCGCATAGAACTTGTGTTCACAGAGCCTGTCTAGGACCAAACGGAGGTGCTTGGCATGGTCTTCTTCATTCTTGGAGAATACCAAGATGTCATCCAAATAGACAAGAACAAATTCATTAGTGTAGGGGTTGAATATAAAGTGCATCATCCTCGAGAAGGTGGGTGGAGCATTTGCAAGGCCGGAAGACATGACCGTGTATTCGTATGAGCCATAGCTTTTTCTGAATGGGGTCTTGTGAATATCCTCTTCACTGATACAAATCTGATGGTAACCCATCCGGAGATCAAGCTTCGAGAACACCTTTGCTCCTTTGAGCTGCTCGAACAATTCATTGATATTGGGGAGCGGGTACTTATTCTTAATTGTCTTCTTGTTCAATGGCCGGTAATCAACGCAAAGGCGTTCCGTGCCATCCTTCTTCTTGATGAATAGAACACAACAGCCCCAAGGAGAAGTACTAGGTCTGATTAGACCCATACGTTCTTGCTCATCGAGTTGTTTCTTCAGCTCCTTCAACTCTTTAGGAGAAAGCTTGTACGGACGCCGACATGCTGGCTCGATACCAGGTTCAAGTTCAATGAATAATTCAACTGGACGGTGGGGAGGCATGCCTGGAAGCTCTTCAGGGAATACATCCTCATATTCACAAACCACCGGAATCTGCGAAATGGCATTAATCTCGCCCTTGTCATTGAGAGAGAATAGCTTGATTGTGTTATCTTGAGAGGCGAAGATAATCACGTCTTCGTCAGGATGAGTAAGCTTGACTTCCTTATTTGCACAATCAATGTTTGCATCATGCTTGGAGAGCCAATCCATCCCAAGAATACGATCAATGTCGGAATTACCGAGAGCAATAGGAGAAGCCAGAAATTTATAATTGCCCATCTGAATAGATATATCCGGAGCAAACACACTAGAATGCATCAGTTTTCCCGGAGAAACAATTGATAACTCCCTTGGCAAAGGCATAATCTCATACTAGAATGATCTCAAGTATGGTATATTTGCACAACTCATGTAAAAGAGGGGATGTAAAAGTAAAAGAGTAGCTGGCTTAAACACGCCATGTCACACAATGCATTACATAACATTCATCATCCAATTAACATCATAGTCCGACTACGGACGAAGATCCAAATGAAAGATACCATAAATAAAGGAACACAAGGTCTCATCGCCCCTAGTAGAAGCCACTACTGATCATCGGGATAAGACACATAGTAACGTCCACGCTCTTCGTCGAACTCCCAGTACAGCTCTGTCCCATCTCCTGTGTAGTTCTCATCGGTACCTGCATCTGGTGTTGTGTAGCATCTGTGAGCCACGGAGGACTCAGCAATCCCGTTCCTGGGTAGCAATACTATCAAAGCCTTAGGTGTGGAAAAGGCTCAAACAAGGTTGCAGCAGCACTAGCACTAGCTTACGTGTTTAGAGCGAGAAGAGAAAGTGCCAACGATCGCCAAGTGATCACGAAGTGATCCTAACTAAGCACGTCAATCATAACCCCTCTGTGTTCACTTCCCGAACCCTTTCAGAAAGAGACCATCACGGTTACTCATGCTGGTAGTGTATTATGAACATAGTGTCAAGTTTTCTACAACCGGATATTAACAAATTCCCATCTGCCATATAACCGCGGGCACGGCTTTCGAAAGATCAAACCCTGCAGGGTTGTCCCAACTTAGCCCATCACAAGTTCACGATCTGTGGAGTCGCAACTCCAAGGTGGGAAGACCCGAATATTCTCGGAATCCCGTGCTCAAGATATTCCGACAAAGGTAAAACTAATCCAGCAAGACCTCCCGGCATGCCGACACCCTGACAGTAGCCGCGCGTATCTAGTGTCAGGCCACGACCGGATGAGCTATGGTTACAGCATCCAAATACCCCCAGTTGCCAAGGGGCGGTGCCGCAAGCTGCTCTAGATTGGACCAACACTCATGTGGAGCACTGGCCCGGGGTTGTTAATTAAGTCCTCAGGATAGCTAGTCCCTATGCAAGTTTTAGTTATTAGGCAAATGTAAAACCAATGTTGGGCCTTGCTGGAAAATCTTTAGCGCTAAGCGGGTTATCGAGGGGGGCCCATAAACCCCAACCGTGTTAGGGACGCATAATCAAGGAACATAACACCGGTTTAAATGGTTCCTAGGGCGGCATGAGTGGAACAAAACACCAAGCAGGAGGCTTAGCCTTCCACCCATTACCAATATATAGATGATTTAGTTTAATAGATTATATACTGTGATATCCCAACAATAACTTCAACATGAAGGAAGAATCTTCAAATCTTCTCCTGCAACTAACAATGCTATAAGAGGGGCTGAGCGATGCTTACGTAGCCAAACAACGGTTTGCTAGGTTGGGTGGTTAGAGAGGTTCATGGCAACAATAGGAGGCTGACAAACAGACATAGGCATCGAGGCAATAAGCTAAAGAGCGAGACATCTAGCATAGGCAAAGATAGTAGTGATATCTGGGTAAGGTCATCTTGCCTGTTGATTCCGCAGAGGGATCGTAACCTTGCTCCTCAAACTCAGCCTCGGTAGGGACCTTGAACTCGGACTCGGCTCCCGGATCTACACAACACAAGAACACAACACGGCACAATATCAAACACGGTGCAATGCACAATCAACATGATGCAAGTCATAGCAAGGGATGCGAGTATGATGTGCGTATGCATGTGGAAGCACTTGAGCCTAAGGAGAAGATGATGAAAAAAGGCCTCATCTTGGAAAACCAAGCAAGCCATTGCATAGAGGGGAAGATTTCGGTTGAAATCGATATAAAGATCATCGGAAACGGACGCACAGTTTGCAAATGGCAAGCAAAACAATATTCTCACAAAACTACAGTTTACAACCACATGGCATCTTTGGAGCAAGAAATAATTATGCTACAGCACCCAAACATGGAGACAAAGGGCATGGATGTGAAGTAGACATGAAACTTAACAAACATGAACTTAGAACACACCCAAAAACCTACTGGAACACAATTAACCAAGCATGGCAAGTTGCAATAAATTTATCCAGACTTTGTCAAAATCTGGGAAGGCAAAAACATCATCACGGTGCTGCCTTCGGAGGCACAAAACAACATGCATATCAACTCCACTAAGTATATAAATATGATGGACATGTAATAGACATAGCATACATCAAACAACTCCCTTGGAGCAACTCCATAGGAGGCATGGATCAATAACAACAAGCTTCACCAAATTGATCATGCTGATAAAAATCTGACAGGTAAAATTATAGCAACTTGAGAGCAAGAAATAAATAAGCTACAGCAGGCCATATATGCAAATAAGGGCATGGATGGATAGATCATAACATGGACAACAATACATGATCATTTGAAATAAAGAACATACATGGATTTGGGTGAGGCATCAAGCAAACATAGCATCAGGTTTAACAGATTCCAGACTTATCAGTTTTTTTACTAAGTATAAAACAGCAACATTTGCATGGCATATTTACAAGCTTGTTTAAGTCACCTCAAGGCATATCATGGAAAGTGGTTTGCACCATAGCAAAGACCATATGAATGAGCCTCTAAAACATATTGACATGTGACATGAAGACAAACACATCACTAGCAATGAGCAAGTCAAAACAACATCTCACAACAAGTTTCAGCACTTAACAGCCACATGCACTCTTGCCACGAAGATTAAGTCGACAAGATGAACTCTAACATGCATGAAACTGGTACTAACATGTAGAGCACGACGAGACGAATGTTTCGACATATCATACGCGCAAATGGAGCACCGAGCACGAAGTTATTGCATGGCAAAGGAGGCAAGAAAATTACGGAATCCAGGGACTTAGTGGAATTTACCTCCGCGAAAGTCAATGCGGGATGGATCCGTGCGGGACGAGGAGATCCGGGATGGAACGGGGGAATTTGGATGGAGGGAGTGGTGGATCTGGTCCCGATCCAGATCCACCCGGATCTCACCGGAGAAGAAGAACGGGGTGGCGGCTCCGGTGGTCGCCGGCGATGGAGAAGGCGGCGGCCGGTGCGGGGCACCGACGGCGGTGCCGGGGCGCGGCGGCGCTGGCGGCGGAAGTGGCGGCGGTGGGGAGCCGGGGCGGCACAGGACGGCTGGGAGTCTGGGCGGCGCGGACAAGGCGGCGGCAAGGAGGGAGGAGCTAGGGTTTTCGCCCGGAAATGGACGTGGGGGCGTCTTTTTAGGCATAGGGATCTAGGAAGGTCCAAATTGGGTGCGGTTTTCGCCCACACGATCACGATCCGACGACCGAGAGGATGGGAGTGGTTGTGCTGGGTTAGTGGGCTGTTGTGGAGGGGGTCTTGGGCCAAAAGGAAGAGGAACTTTTAGCCCACTAGGTTAACCGTTGGAGTACCAAATGAAGTCCAAACGCGACAAAACTTGACAGGCGGCCTACATGTACCAAAACAACAACGCACGACAAGTCTCACCTCATTCCGGGAACGTTACACGGCCACACACGAAAGAAGGACTCGGGGGTGGCATGGGCACGCGTGTGAGTGTGGGAACTCGAAACAGACAACGGGAAGAGGCGAGCGGGACCGGGTGCAAGTGACAACACGAATGCAATGCAATGCACATGATAACATGACATGGATGAAATGCACACACGCACATGACAAAACGAAGAAACCCGAAAAGAAAGAAGAGCCCAGAATGGAATTGTTGAAGTCAACGTTTCATATATTGCCATAAATGGAAGGTATCACATATGGGGTGTTACACAGGGCCAGGTCATCGGCATTCGGGGTTTGAAGTACGTTCCCTGGAAGTTTTCCAAAAGCTCGGCCTCTAGATTGTCCCATGTACCGATCGAATTTGGTAGTAGGGTGTGCAACCAGTGTTGAGCTGAGCCTTACAATTTTAACGACAGTTATTTTATGGCATGCAAGTCGTCGTTATCTGCTATGTGGATAATGAGGGTATAGTTCTCGATCTAGACACAGAGATATGTTGATCCATCCTACTGCTCGATGTTAACAAGATTGAAGCTAGGGGGAACTTGTGCTCAATTACTTTGTTTGTGAAGCAGACTGGATGGGATGCACCTCGGGTTTAAGTGATGGCATGACGCACATTGGATCCATCCATGTCTCGCTATTTCGAATAGTCACATGAATTGTGATACTTAGCCAGCCATGCCACCCATCCCGCCTACTCGGGGAGTAGATGATGGCGTGACCCATTTTGATACTGTTCCGAGGATCTAGGACCTCGGGAGGTGGGGGCACTTTCTCGAGCTGCCCATTCCCATGGATTGAGCAATAATTCGGCTCCTTATGTTTTGGATATTGTTGTCATAAACAGTAAGAGACTAATGTGTTTGATAGTGCATAGAGAGTATTAATTCCCTGCACCATGTGGATTTTAGTACAAACTCCAAAGATAATCTCATGTGTGGCAGCGAAGTTTATCACCAAAGATTATGCGTGTCGAAAGTGACCCCCCAAAACTGTTGATAAAAAGCAATTGGTTCGGTGATCGTCCGAAGAAATTGACTACAACAGAGAAGTTGAAGATGAAGTGAAGATGTAGCAATTGTTTCATTGTTCTTGTTTCTATTTTGTCGGGGGGATGGCCCCCGGGCAGGCAATGGAGCCCATAACCCTTTCAAAAACATAGGGGCCGACATCGCCCCTATATTCGGCTCGTCGTGGCCAGTTTCCCAACGCAACCCGGCCAGGCGCCGCACCCTGGCCAGCCGGTGAGCGCATGTCGGCTGGTCCCAAAGAGACGAACCACCAGAAGACAAACAAGCGCGGCCATGGTACGACCCTCAACCCGGTCATGGGTCAGCGCTCATCCCATCCAGACCTATGGCAAGACAAGAATCCCACGAGGAGGAGAGCGTGGCAACGGTGACCAACCTACCCCACTAACTAGTGCGGGTGTGGCTATAGTGCACCCCAATCCCATCAACAAGGGCCGATGGGGACTACGCACCGCGGCATTGTGGCTAAGCCGGCCCAACCACTCCGTGACGTATGACAAATCAGGGCATAGTGCCTTCTGGGGAACCCGACGTACCCTGGTACCCGACGGGCCCCAGCGCCAGCTTCTAGACGCTGACGTCCGGGTCTCGCACCCGTGTAATATGACCATTGTAACCCCAGAGGGCCTATAAGACCCCCTGGAGCTCCGCCATGCATGGGGGCGAACGACTGATTAGTAGAATCCACACACACACACACCCACACACCCGTTGCAAGGAGGCAGCACATGCATTGCCCTGTCTTCCTTCCTTCCCAAAACAGCTCTAGGAGCAAACATGTATCCATCTCATATAAACCACAGTCGGCAGGACTAGGGGTGTTATCTCTCTAGAGAGCCCCGAACCTGGGTATGCCTTGTGTCCCACACTTGCTCGTGCCAACCTCACCTCTGGAACCCATCGGTGACCTTGTGTCTATCCCACTCTTTAGCCATCCTATGGCATCTGCCGTGAGACCCCCATGACAGTTGGTGCCCACCATGGGGCAGCTTGAGGTGTTGGCCTGCGTCCTGTTCCAGATGAGGCCCTTCGCTTGCTCCGGCGAGCGCATCATGCACGACATCGTTCGCGCAGCTGGCGCGGGCGCTGCCGGCATCGTCGCGGAGTCCATCGTCCCCTTTGGCGTGTTCCACGTCTCCGTCACGCTTGTGCTCGATGAGTACCCCACCGAAGTGCTCGACATTGCCAACTCCCCCATCTCTATCGACCGCGCCGACTCCAGCGACACGGCGGACCTCTGCACCCATGTTGAGGTACTCACCACCAGCTCAACCTCTTCTCCGACTAGTGCCACGGCCAAGATCGCCGCAGGCCAGGCGGTCGCGGCTAAGGCCGCCGCGGCCAAGGCCAACCCGCTGCACGCCAGAGTACAGAACCTCAACATCCTCATCACCACCAACATCGATGACTCCCAGGCCAGGGTCCGGCTTGATGAGGAGGATGTACGCCTGCTGGATGAGGGCACGTCGCTTGCTGCCATGCAGCGCCAGCTGGAGTCTGCTCAGCGAGAGAGCGATGCTGCGTACGACTTCACGCCGGTCGTAGCCGAACCCAGCCAGGTTGCCTAAGTGCGTACCCGAGGGGCAGCCCTCACGCACGCGCTATGCGTGATCCCCCCATCTACAACACCCCCGTCAAGAACATGCACATCGTGGAGGCGGCTGCAGAAAGCCTGGAGCTCCTGCAGGGCGAACAGCTGCTGCAGTGGCAGCAGCGCGTCCGAGAGCTTCTCGCCGCAGCCAACGCGCAGTAGAAGCGCCTCGACGAGAAGGCGAAGTGCCTCAACGAGAAGGCAAAGCGCCTCGAAAACCCTGTTGCGTCCGACTCGTGCCTCGCCAAGGATCCGGCTGCGCTCTGGGATACCGAGCAGGCGTCTTCTCCACCCGACAGCGAGGCCCAGTCCGGGAGAACCCGGGGCCCCCGACCCCGGCAGAGCCGGGCCATGACAGTCAGTGACGACCTGGGCAACGAGGCGGCTCCTGACGACCAGCTCCGGCAAGAGCTCTCCCCGCCCACCGACCGGCGTGGCCAGCCGCTTCCAGCCGGCCTGGCTCCTCGGGGCCCAGTTGCAAGCCGGCTGGGTCCGCGCGACATCGGCAACACCAACGCCCACCACCGCATCGAGCAGCTGGCTCTCTCCCTCCAGCTTGAGGAAGATGATGCGGTTGGTCCGGCTTGCTTCGGCCTGCGCATCCGCGACGAGCTTTCACCAAGGGGTTCACGCATCCCCGTGACACTCCCATGTACAACAGTACCGTCAAGCCAAAAGACTGGATCATCGACTGCACCATCGCCGTCGGCATCGCCTACCGAAACCGGCGTCTAGCCGTCCTCTACGCGCCTCTCATGCTGCAAGGCTCGGCCCGGACGTGTCTCAATAGCTTGCCGGCTGGCAGCATCAACCGTTGGGAAACGTTGCATGAAAAAAAACAAAAAAACTATGCACACACAATGATCTATCCATGGATTCATAGCAACGAGGGGGAGAGTGTGTCTACGCACCCTCGTAGACCATAGGCGAAAGCGTTTCACAACGCAGTTGATGTAGTCAAACTTCTTCGTGCTTCAACCGATCAAGTACCGAACACACGACACCTCCGTGTTCTGCTTACGTTCAGCTTGGTGACGTCCCTCGCCTTCTTAATCTAGCAAGTTGTCAAGGTTGTAGATGAGTTCCGTCAGCACGACGGCGCGGTGACGGTGATGGTGAAGTGATCTCCGCAGGGCTTTGCCTAAGCACTACGAAAATATGGCCAGAGGAGTAAACGATGGACGGAGGCGCCACACACGGCTAACAATTGATCTGGTGTGTGCTAGGTGCCCCTCCCCAGTTATATATAAGTGGGAGGGGAGGCAGCCTAGCGTACCACATAGGTGGTCGGCCGGCCCTAGGGCTCCTGCCCTGGGCGTGCCCCCCTACCATGTATCCCCAAGGGGAAAGGAAAGAGGGGGAAGGGAAGGAAGTGGGAATCCTAATCCATACTTTCCTTTCACTTCCCCCTTTCCTTCTCCTCCTTAGGCCGGCCTGCTATGGGGGTGCACCAGCCCCTTGTGGCTGGTGCGTCTCCTCTCTTGGCTCATAAGGCTGATAGGATTGCTGGGGGCGCCCGAAACTCCTTCAGGTGACCCGATAAGTACCTGATACCCCACGGAACACTTCCGATGTCTGCATACCATCGTCCTATATATCAATCTTTACTTCTCGACTATTTCGATACTCCTCGTCTTGTCTGTGATCTCATCCGGGAGTCCGAACAACATTCGGTCACCAAATCACATTACTCATATAACACTATATCGTCAGCGAACGTTAAGCGTGCGGACCCTACGGGTTCGAGAACTATGTAGACATGACCGAGACACCTCTCCGGTCAATAACCAACAGCCGAACCTGGATGCCCATATTGGCTCCTGCATATTCTACGAAGATCTTTATCGGTCGAACTATCATGACAACATACACAATTCCCTATGTCCGTCGGTATGTAACTTGCCCAAGATAGGATCGTCGGTATCTCTATACATAGATCGATCTCGTTACCGGCAAGTCTCTTTACTCGTTCCGTAATACATCATCCCATGACTAACTCATTAGTCATTTTCTTGCAAGGCTTATTATGATGTGTATTACCGAGAGGGCCCAGAGATACCTCTTCAATACTCGGAGTGACAAATCCTAATCTCGATTCATGCCAACCCAACAAGACACCTTCGGAAATACTTGTAGAGTATCTTTATAATCACCCTATTATGTTGTTACATTTGATAGCACACGAGGCATTCCTCCGGTATCCGGGAGTTGCATGATCTCATAGTTAAAGGAATATGTATTTGACATACATGAAAGCAGTAGCAATAAACTGTACCATCAAATGATAAGCTAACAGATGGGTCTTGTCCATCACATCATTCTCATGACAACTCATGTCCATGCTTATGAAACCTTAGCCATATTTGATTAACGAGCTAGTCTAGTAGAGGCTTACTAGGGACAAGGTATTTTTTTTATGAATTCATACATCTATTTAGGTTTCCAGTCAATACAATTCTAGCATGAACAATAAACATTTATCATGATTAAGGAAATATAATAATAATAACCATTTTATTATTGCCCCTAGAGCATATTTCCATCAGTCTCCCACTTGCACTAGAGTCATTAATCTAGTTCACATCGCCATGTGATTAACACACATAGTTTACATCGACATGTGATTAATACCCAAAGAGTTCACTAGAGTCAATAATCTAGTTCACATCACCATGTGATTAACACCCATAGTTCACATCGCCATGTGATAAATACCCAAAGAGTTTACTAGAGTCAGTAATCTAGTTCACATCGCTATGTGATTAACACTCAAAGAGTTATAAGGTATGATCATGTTTTGCTTGTGAGAGAGGTTTTTACTCAACTGCCCTGCAACATTCAGATCCGTGTGTACTTTGCAAATTTCTATGTCTACAATGCTCTGCATAGAGCTACTCTAGCTAATTGCTCCTACATTCAATACGCATTCAGATTGATACTCAGAGTTATCTGGATTAGTGTCAAAGCTTGCATCGGCGTAACCCCTTTACGACGAACTCTTTAGCACCTCCATAACCGAGTAACATTTCCTTATTCCTCTAAGGATAATTTTTACCATTGTCAAGTGATCCACTCCTGGATCACTCTTGTACCCCCTTGCCAGACACGTGGCAAGCCACGCATTAGTTCTCGTACATAGCATGGCATGCTTTATAGAACCTATGATTGATGCATAGGGAATGACTTTCATTCTCACTCTATTTTTCTGCCGAGGTTGGGCTTTGAGTCTTACTCAACTTCATACCTTACAACTCATGCAAGAACTCCTTCTTTGACTGATCCATTTTGAACTACTTCAAAATCTTATCAAGGTATGTACTCATCGAAAGTTTTATCAAGCATCTTGATCTATCTCTATAGATCTTGATGCCCAATACGTAAGCAGCTTCACCGAGGTCTTTGTTTGAAAAACTCCTTTCAAACACTCCTTTATGCTTTCCAGAATATTCTACATCATTTCCGATCAACAATATGTCATTCACATATACTTACCAGAAATGTTGTAGTGCTCCCACTCACTTTCTTGTAAATAAAGGCTTCACCGTAAGTGTGTATAAAACCATATGCTTTGATCAACTCACAAAAGCATATATTCCAACTCCGAGATGTTTGCACCAGTCCATGGATGGATCGTTGGAGCTTGCACACTTTTTTAGCACCTTTAGGATCGACAAAACCTTCTAGTTGCATCATATATAACTCTTCTGTCAGAAATCCATTAAGGAATGTAGTTTTGACGTCCATTTTGCCAGATTTTGTAATCATAAAATGCGGAAATTGCTGACATGATTCGGACAGACTTAAGCATCGGTACGGGTGAGAAAGTCTCATCGTAGTCAACTCCTTGAACTTGTCAAAAACCTTTTGCGACAAGTCAAGCTTTGTAGACAGTAACATTACCATCAGCGTCAGTCTTCTTCTTGAATATCCATTTATTCTCTATGGCTTGTAGATCATCGGGCAATTCCACCAAAGTCCATACTTCATTCTCATACATGGATCATATCTCAGATTTCATGGCCTGAAGCCACTTTTCGGAATCTAGGCTCATCATAGCTTATTCATAGTTCAAAGGTTCGCCGTTGTCTAACAACATGACTTCTAAGACAGGGTTACCGTACCACTCTGGTGGGGTACGTGTTCTGGTCAACCTTCGAGGTTCGGTAGTAACTTGATCTGAAGTTTCATGACATTATCATTAGCTTCTTCTCTAGTTGGTGCAGGCATCATGGGAACGATTTTCTATGATGATCTACTTTCCAATTCGAGTGAAGGTACAATTACCTCATCAAGTTCTACTTTCCTCCCACTCACTTTTTTCGAGATAAACTTCTTCTCTAGAAAGGACCCATTTTAGCAACAAAAATCTTGCCTTCGGATCCGTGGTAGAAGGTGCACCCAATAGTTTCTTTTGGGTATCCTATGAAGATGCACTTCTCCGATTTGGGTTCGAGCTTATCAGGTTGAAGCTTTTTCACATAAGCGTCGCAACCCCAAACTTTAAGAAATGACAGCTTGTCACACCCTGCATTTTGTAACATGTCATTTGCATCAGTATAGCATGAAAATTTGGGCCAGCAAATTTTTTTGGCATCATTTGGCATTTATTTGGAATCAAGTTTTTCTCTTTGTGTTTTTCAAGTGCTCTTTAAAGTCAACTACTCCCTCTTGTAGATTTCATCTCCTTACCCCAAAACTTCTGCCCAATGATCATACCAAGTGTATATAGCAGTATAGTATTTTCTTAAAAAATTAATTTGGCCAAAAAGTATTTTCAAAAATTAGAATTCCAAAAACCCCTTTATTGAGGTTTGCACTACAAGTGCTTGATTTAGGGTGAGAAAAATATTTCAAAGAGTATATTTGAAACCTAGTAGATATAGGACTCCCATAAGCCACAAAAATATAATTTTAAAAGTTATTTTCCTATTTTATTTAAAGGCTTTTTCTTTAGGCCAGAAATGGTCTTTAATAGGGAAAAATTATTTAACTATTTCAAAAGTATTTGCCAAAATTCAGGGAGACTCATAGGACATATATTGTCCATATATAAGAGTTTCAACACTTGGTCATGTTCAAAATATTGGGCGAATCCCTCAGAAACCCTTTCTGGATATTTCAAGCTTTTGAAATATTTACAAAGGAAATATTCTCTAAAAATTCCAGGGAAATTCTATCATGTCATATATGACATATTTGATGATCTTGCCAAGCCCCATGCCTTGGGAAGCAAGAAAACATCATCAAAACCCCTCAAAACCATTCTGTCCATATTTGAAGTTTGTGCAACTTTACATTGCCAAACTTGTCCAAATGCTCCCAAACTTAGTACACATGCTAGAATGGTCTAATAATGCATCTAGACCAAATGGCACAAGCTTTGAAGAAGGGTAACTTGACCAGAGTACCCCAAAACCATTGAATTTGAACAACTTTACATTACCAACTTTTTACTTGGGGCTTCAAACTTTGTGGGCATGATCACAACCCCAAATGATGACACTAAACCAAGTGGTGCATCAAGGAGGGATGATTAGCTTGACTCAAACATGGTGAAACCATTTCTGTTGATTTCTAGGGTTCACCAAAGTTACATTGGCAAGTTTCTTCAAATAAGCCCAAACTTGGTGAAACACCCTATTTCCATATGCCATTTAATCCTGTTAAGTGTCATGGCTAGTGGAGATCATTTGATTGCTCAAAATCACATCAAACACCTTCTGGTGATTTTCCAAAGTTACCAATTTCACCTCTTTCCTTGTTCTCCTTGAGCCCAACTTTTTACCACAGCTTCCCCAGGATCCCTTGTGCCTCCAGTAACTTCCCCATGGCCAGAGCTCAATAATTGAGGGGTGAAAACCCCATTTTACTCTGCTGGACAGCCCAATTTTCACTCTCCCTCAACCTCCCTCCTCTTCCATTGGGTAACCAGGGCATCCAAGGCCACAACCCACTTGTTTACTCCTCACCTGACCCCCCAGACAAGGTGGCCACGTCCAGCAAGCCAAAGGCATGCCCTGGCATGCAATAGGCGTGCTCCAGAGCGCGCTACAGTGCACACCCGCACTGTAGCCTCCTCCAATTAGCAGCCCCGACTACCTCAAGCCTCCCCCTCGCGCCAGTCGATGCGCCTCGACGTCCGCAACGCGCCTCGGCGCTGTCCCCCTCCTCCTTCACCCTCATGTGGCTGCCCTCGCACGCGCGCCGGACGCCCGCAAGCCCCAATCTTTCGCTTCACACGCGCAGGCCCTCTGGATGCTTCCCCGCTCCTCCTCTTTCCTCCAGTAGGCGTAGAACTCGTCCACGATCAACCCTGACTCGTTTGCGTGAGCCTGCACGGCCTCTGGCCTTGCCCGTGACCTCGCCAGCGCACGAGTCCACGGTGGATCGGAGCCCGGCTATATAAGCATGCCCCGGGCCTCTCCACGGGCATCCATCTCCTCTCCGCACCCCATAGAACATGCCAGCACCACCCACTCCTCTCCAGATGGGCCCAAGCTCAAGATCGAGCTCGAGCTCCGCCGCCTCGGGTCGCCGTCGATCCGGAGGTACAGGCCCTCCCCGCAGCTCCTCTCGCTCGATCTAGTACCGCAAGCCTCCACTAATCCTTTTCCCCCTCTTTTCCCTCTCTACAGCTGCCGGAAATGACCGGAGCAACCTCCACCCGACGCCTCTCCGCCGTCCCTCCTCGTCGCCGGCGAACCAGGCCACTCCGGCGACCAACTCCACCTCCACCAGATCGGCGACACCACGCTGACTCCATCCCTGCCCTTAGCTCGCCCTGCCCTGCCCCGAAACGCCGCCGGTGAGCTCGCTGGCCCTCTGCCGGAGGGTTAGGGATGACAGGCGGGCCCCGCCTGTCAGCCTCTCCTCGCCCTCGCCTCTCTCTCCTCTCACTGACGCCGGGCCCCGCCCGTCAGGTTTGAAACCTGGCGCGCGCGCTGGCACCCGTGCGTTGGACTGGTTCCCCTTTGGGCCTGTGCACTGTGGCCGTTCTGGCCCAGTTGCACAGCAGCCCTTTTTCTTTTTCTTTTCTGTTAAGTTTTCAAATAATTCCACATGATTAAATATTTATCCAAATGAATTAATTCCAGTTCCTAAAAACTTGTAAAAATGCAACCTATTTAATGATGTCACTTTCACCCATATCCATGGACCTTTTCTGTTCTGTTCAAATTTAAATCTATATTTGAACACTGAAACCTCTCTTCAAAAATGCATGTACCCCATTCTTTCACTCCAAATCTCAAACTAAGAATTTTTGCCATCTTAGTTTTCCCTCTAGTATTTTATAAAAATAAGTTGACATTTTTCTGAGCACTTTGGTTTTTCTGTTTTTATTATGGTCTTATTTTCCCGTTGTTTGTTGCGACGATTAGATACCGTATTTGACGAGGTTGCTGAAGAAGAAGGAGGGGAAGGATTTGAAGACCTTGAAGACCAAGCCAGTCTAGGCAAGCAGCCCTTTGACCATGATACCCCTTGTGTTCCTCGGAACCCTTTTATTCCCGAATGCATGATGATAAGAGTGACGACGGTGAACTAGTTGAAAGCCACCACATTATGCATACCCTACTCATGATCTTTACCATGTGCTTAGATGCAATGACAAATGATTAGTAGTGATGCTTAGTGATGCATATGTGCCATGAATCCTTCGTGGTTGCATTCTTTTTGAAAACCCCATCGGGTGCCCCTTATGCCCGAGGGTGATGTTGAGTTAGGTCATCACTTGAGGAAGAAGTGGTGTGCCAAGAAAGATCTCGTGTGTATGGGTAAAATGATGGATTAGATTTATGTGTGACTACCGTCCCAACCAAATATGTGCAACCACTCTACCCCTTATGGGACGGGGCATTATTGATTACTTAGGCCGATAATAGCATGGTGCCCGCATTACTAGTGACGGGGAAGACTTGAGGTCTCTCCCGGGACGGGGTCGTGCTTGGATAGGCGACCATGACTGTTTTCACAGAGCACCGGACACACCGTTGGTCCCTTCGTGTATGCGTGACATTGTAAAAAGGGCAAGTCCCATGATTTACCGTTTGTACATGAGGGCTGTGCGCCAACGAGTGGACACTATGTTAGTGTCGTCTAGGGAAAGATAATGACCAGGTGCTTCCCCCGAGTATTTGAGGTACTGCGGGATCGTGGGTGACACGAAAGCTCCCCGGATCTTGTGGGTAAAGTGCGCAACCTCTGCAGAGTATAAAACTATTCGAATAGCCGTGTCCACGGTCATGGATAGTTGGGAGGTGCTACTTAAACTATGTCCAGAATTTTACAATCTCAGCGAAAGTATGTGTGTGTGTTGAGTCAAGGTGGTGACTTGACTCGTTGATAATGAATTGAACTCTATTCATGTTGATATCTGTAACCTGTCTTCGAGGTTACCCAAGTACATTGATGCATGTTTCATGATGGTAGAATAACATAGCTAGCTTGCAGCTAGGTTGCTTATTGTTATACCTTTGCATTGTTACCTTGAACCAAATCATGGGTTTCTTGCGAGTACATTCAAAGTACTCATTGGCTTGCCACTAGTTATTTAATTGGCCAGGCATGGAGGAGCAGGAAATTGAAGAAGAATTCTATGGAGACGAACATGCGAACTAGGACGCTTTCCCAGTCAGAATGCCTGTAGGGTTAAGGCTGATGGCATGGGTTCTACTTATCTACGAAGACTTCCGCTATTCGAGTTTATTTGCTATTCAGCCCTTGAGGCTTTATCTATGTAAGACTTGGCCATAATGGTCATAATTTGTGTAAGACGGTATGTATGGATGTAAGACTCTTGTTATTCAGCTTCTGTGTGTTCAGTGAGCATTGATCTCTGGGATCACAGTACACGTGCATTCGGTGATCTCGACTCTTAAGTCGGGGTCCCCACAGAGCTGGTATCAGAGCCATCCTGACTGTAGGAAGCCTTAGTTAGGCTGGGCGTTAGTTAGATGAGACCCTTTTCAAAAACCTTCTGAACCTCTCTTCTTTTCTAAACCTTACCAAACCTGAGATATCATCGGCTTATTAACCTCTCCTATTCAACCTTTGTAGATGGCCGCTGTACCTGAAGAGCACCTGACCACTGGGTTCCCCTTGCTTCTAGAGGATAGCCTCCAGGAGTGCCAGTTCCACCGAGCACCCATCCTGACCTACCATGAGCATTGGGTTAATGACACTGAGGTGGAGTACCATGTGGAAGTGATCGTGAAGGCAAACGATCCTCCCACAAGTTGGTTCTTCGAGGGACCCCAGATGGAAACACTACCCCTCGCTGTCAAGGCTGCTGCACTCAAGGCACTAACCCGTCTCGGCGAGCTTCTTTCGGAGATGGCAGCCAAGATGACAACCCGCTTCTTGCCTTACCGGAAGGAAGGTGAAGATGAAAGCAGCGCGCAAGCCTCTCCACTGAACGAACGACTTCCACTTTGATTCCAGACCTACTTCAGCCTATGTGCCGACAGCTTGGCACAAGATTTGGCCTCGGAATCGATGAAGCTCCGAGAGGAACTTCACAAGACCAAGGCACTTCTTCGTCGAGCACAAGAGAAGACGGATAGGATCAAGAAGGAAGGTGCGCCTCCCGGACAGTCCGCTATCGCGTATCGAGGCGGAAGGCCCTCAGGAGATGTATCTTCCAGGGATGAAGAGCCACCCCGGCGACGCCGTATGACGGCAAGGGAATATCACAAGCTTTTCCCTGCACCACCGACAAAACACCGCCGTATCCAACTCCTCCAGTCCCCCACACCCTCAAGTGATAAAGGAGCCCAGACGGATGAAGACAAGGAGGAAGACCCAGAAGAGCCAGAATACACGACCGAGCATTCCACCGCTTAGGCATTATTCGCAACTCGGATATGCCAGTTCGTGACCTCTACGGTAGGATAGGTCCTGTAACCCCTATGCGAAGTCGAGTCCTTGTATGGTTCATTGAAGCCATCTAGTACTTGCTTTTGTTGCGTTTGGATGCACGTCATATATTCCCTTCGAGAATTTGTAAACGACTGCATCACCCATTTGGATTTTAATGAATGTGTTCGGCCCTTTCGGCCCTTGCATGAAATGATTAGTGTCACACCCACCCCCTTACTAGGCACCCATCCTTATTGCTTTCCCTCTTCCAAATCATGAGACCTTTTACCGCTCCAACAGGATGCCTGTTGTAACTCGTACTGGTACCTCTACCCAGCAGCCTGAAGCCGGAGCATCCGCCCAATCAGAGGCCGGCCAAGACCAAACCCAAGACCAAGCTCCACCACCACCTCCTCCAAACATGGACATGGCTCAGCTTCTCCAAGCTTTCCGAGAGGAGCGCCAAGCCAACACCGCAGCCCTCCAGATGATTGCTCAAGCTGTCACCAACAACCGCCAGCCGGCAGGGAATGGCAATGGACGTTCCACGTTGGCAGAGTTCAAGAAGCATGCACCGCCAGCTTTCATCGAGACTGCTGAACCCCTGGATGCATATGACTGGGTCTGCACCATTGACGACTTGCTGGAACTAGTCGGTTGCACCGAAGACCGCAAGAAGGTGGCTTATGCTGCCCACTGCCTCGGGAGGACTGCTAGAGCTTGGTGGGATGGATTCAAGGTCATGCATCCTGGGCAAGACATCATTTGGGACAACTTCAAGGCAGAATTCCGCAAGGCCCATATTCCTTCCGGAATCATGGCTATCAAAAAGCGTGAGTTTCGAGCCCTGAAGCAAGGAAGTGGCACTGTCAAGGAGTATATGCAGAAGTTCAGTGTTCTGTCAAGGTATGCTCCTAAAGATGCCAGCACTGATGCTGCAAAAAGGGAGCGCTTCATGGAAGGCCTCAATCAGACTCTGCAGTACTCGCTTGTCGTGTGCGGCTGCCCAACCTTCCCTGACATGGTGAACAAAGCACTCATTCTTGATGACAAGCGGCGTGCTCTGGAAGACACTCACAAGTGCAAGATGGTCAGCAAGGGAAGTTCCAGCAACCAGAAGCCTCGCCCGTGGCAGCCAGCCCCGGTCAAGCCAACCTACCAGCAGCCAAGAGCTCCTGCACCTCGCACCACCTATCAGCCTCAGTAGTATGCCAACCCAAGGCCAGCATTCAACCCCAATAACACTGGTGGCAACAAGATCAATAATCCAAACCAAGTCACTTGCTTTGGATGTGGTCAGTCAGGACACATATCAAGGGTGTGCCCCAACAAGAAGCCTGATGCCCCGCGCCCCAATGTGCAGAACCCAGGACAAGGCCGCGGGATGCCACCAAGGAACCAAGCTCCTCGCAACCCGCCTAACCATGGGAAGGGGCGTGTGAATCACGTCACTGCTGAAGAAGCCTAGGAAGACCCGGACGTCGTGCTGGGTACGTTCCTTGTCAACTCAGCACCTGCAACTGTCTTGTTTGATTCTGGAGCCATGCATTCATTTGTCACTCAAAGATTTGCATTAAAAAGTGGCATGACCCCTACACCCCTGAATAACCCCATGGTGGTACAAACCCCCGGAGCAGAGATGAGAGCCAAGATAGGCTGTAAGGGAGTCAGTGTTATCATTAACGGTGTAAAATTCCTAGCAGATCTTATCATCTTAAGATCGCAAGGCTTGGATGTGATCTTAGGGATGGATTGGCTCAACAAGCACCAAGGCTTATTAGACTGTGCCAATCGGACTGTCACTGTGACCAATGACCAAGGAGTCGAAGTTAAGTTTGCTTCCAACTCCTCTTCTGCTCAAACCGCTCAAGTCAATTGTCTGTCTGAAGTTGGACTGGAGCAAGTACCGGTAGTCTGCGAGTATCTCGATGTCTTTCCGGATGAGCTACCGGGAATGCCCCCTGACCGCGACATCGAGTTCATCATCGAGCTCGTGCCCGGGGCAGGACCCATCTATAAGAAGCCTTATGTCACATCCCAAGTTTTGTCTTGCACTTGGGTTGGTCTTGCTTGAGCATCATGTTTAAATCTTGTTAAATTTGAAATGGGGATGTTCAAACCCTAGCACTAAATGAATTAACTAGGGTCAAATTAAAATCTCTTTCAATGAACCCAAAATGCCCCTTGGAAAAGTTCATCATTTTTGGATTGATTAAAAACCTCTGCCAAAAATGTTGCACATATTTCTAGGACCATTCTGGATTTTTGAATTAAATCATATCTTACTTGCATTTGGGCATTTAAATTTTATATATTATTTTAAATGCTCAAATAATCATAAACTAAAATGTTTACTATTGGATTTATTCTAAACAGTAGCCATGCTTGGTTTCATGATTTTTGAGTGTGCCTAAGTATTTTTAATAAAGCCCAGAACAAAGTAACAAAATAGAAAAACAGTAATTAAAAATAGAAAACAGAAACTAACCTAGCCTTACCTGTGCAGCCCACTAGAAGCCTGCAGACAGCCGGGCTGCCAGGCCCAGCCCACCCCCCTCGCGCGTCGTCTTTCTCGCGCCTACTGCCTCGGTGCGTGGCGTGCGCATAGCCGAGCCACGGCCACCTCCTGCTTCGCGGTGGCAAGGCCCCGGCCTCTCTCTCCTCGCCAGCGTGACGCCCTGGCCGCCCTGCTTCTCTCCTCTCTCTCGCTGGACCTCTCCCTCTTCTCCTTCCCTCTCTCACGCGCGCAACCGAACGCCACCATCGCCGCCGCTCGTCGTTGCCACGAACACAACCTACCCCTCGCCCCTCCGACGAGCCGCTGAGCTCCGTCGTGCCACCCTCTTCCTCTCCTTCATGTCACGCGGCGCCAGGAGCTCCCCCTCACCCACAACACCGCCGATCCCCTCCTCTGCGTCTGGTGACCGTCGTCGACGATTCGCCGCCGACTGGACCTCCCCGAGCCCGCTGATCTCCTATTCGGCATCGCCGTGAGCTCCTACTTCAGTTCCCCCTCTCCCCCGACCTCCCCGCGCTCTCTAGCTACGGCTCCACCTTCGTCCGGAGCTGTGGTCCGCCGGCCATGTCGCCGCCGTGGCCACAGCTGCTGCCGCTCTCGTCCGAGCCCTTAAGCACACTCACCGCACCCCCAGGAGCACGCCGCACCCACCAGCTCACCTTCCCGTGCCCCGCAGTGCCTAACTCGACGGTGCCCGAACTCCGGCGCCGCCGCGAGCTCGTTTCCGGCGAGCTCCGGCCACCCCAGCTCCTACCACTTGCGTGGATGGATGCGGGCAAGTGAGGGCTTCCTTCTGGTGCCCTCAGCGTGCCCAGCCGCGGCCTGCAGCGCCGCCCCGACCAACTCCGGCGAGTCTCCGCCGCTGTTGTGGTCGCCGGCGTCACCTGCTGACGTGGCGCCGGCTATTTAACCTAATGACGCCCTAACTAACCCCCCAGGGCCACTGACATACTGGCCCCACTTCTAACTACCTAGTTTAGGTCTAATTAAAATAGGATTAGCCCTGGCTCACTGACGTGTGGGCCCAGGCCCTTGACTAATTAGACTTAGGTTTAAATTAATGTTATCTAATTTAGTTAATTAGTTGAGACACTGACATCTGGGCCCCGTGTCTGTTTAGTTTAGTTTTTAAACTTTTAATTAGTGCTGAGAGACAGACCAGTGGGACCCACTGGTCAGGTTTGACTGGACCAGCCCCTGTTGACCTGCTGACGTCATGATGACGCAGTGCTGACGCAGTAAAGCTTTTCTGGAATTAAAATAAATCAGAAAGGTTTAGAAATTCCAGAAAATGCCTTAAACTTCTAAAAATCATATAAAATCAACCGTAGCTCAGATGAAAATAATTTATATATGAAAAATGATCAGAAAAATCCAAGGAATCTGTTTATGGCGTTTTCATGCATGTTTGATAAAGTTAAACCTGCTGATCAGGTCAAATCAATTAAATGGCATTTAAATAATCACATATGAAGTTTGAATTTGAACCTTTGGTTCAAACCAACATCATTTAACATGGTTGCTAGTTGCATTAGCTCAATCAACAGCATATTTCCATATCATGTTCATGCATCATATTGTCGCATTGCATTGATTGTGTTCTCTCTTGTTTGCCGGTGCTTGTCCCCTTTCAGTAGACGTGTTCCGACGATGTGATCGATGACACGGATGAAGACCCAATGTTATCTTCAGAAGTGCCAGGCAAGCAAACCCCATTGAACATTCCGATACAATCCCACTCTCTCGCTCTTGCTCCCTTTTACTGCATTAGGACAACAACGCTTCAATTGTTACCTGCTGGGGTAGTTGAACCCCTTTCCACTGCATGCCCTGTCATTGCCACAGTAAATAGTTGAAACCCACTAGTATGAGTAGGAGTTGTTTGAGCCATGTTGTGCCTACTCATTCATGCTTTTTGGTTATGCCCGCTATTGCTTAGAGTTGTGTCAGGTCTGATTCATCGGGGATGAATTGGAATGGTGATGAACATGTCCTAATGTGTGTGAGCTAAGTGTGTGAACACGATTTGGTAAAGGTAGCGATGAGAGGCCATGTAGGAGTACATGGTGGGTTGTCTCATTGCAGCCGTCCTCAGGAACTGAGTTCTGTGTTGGTTGATCCATGACCAGTTACTACCATGCATTGGGCCCGAAACCAATGGACCCTCTCGACTTATTAACTGCCCTTGACCTCTGTCCAGGAGTTGCAACTAGTTTCTGGTGTTTGTAGTTTACTGGAGGTCGTGCGCAGCGCTGACCCTCAGGGTGGGCTGTGACGCGGCAGGTACGTGGCACGGTGTACCGATCGCCCGTTTGGTGATGCGGGAACCTTGTACACATCGTTTGGGGCCGTGAGCGACACCCCTGCCGGATCTCCCCACGGATGGAATCCAAATAGGCGATAAACCTGGACGAGAGACTTGTGTGGTTAGTCAGGTTGTGGCCGACACCCTCGCTGGGCCTCCGCTTGAAGGTTGCCGAGTACATGTCGTGTAAACGGCGGTAAGTGGTGAGAGCGTGTGTGAAGAAGTACACCCCTGCAGGGTTATATATAATCTATTCGAATAGCCGTGTCCGCGGAAATGGACTTCTGGGTTACCTCTATAGTTCATAGACAAGTGAAAGTGGATACTCTAAAACGCGCAAGATAAGCGTGAGTGCTATGGATGGCCTTCTCGTAGGGAGACGGGAGCGGATCCATAGTGGTGTATTGATTGGTGAATATGTGGACTCGTGTGCGCCACCTCAAAAGAGTTACTTGCAGTCGTAGTTTAGGATAGCCACCGAGTCAAAGCTGGCTTGCTGCAGTCAAACTCCACCACCCCTTTGTTGATACTGATGCATATGTAGATAGTTCTGATGTAAGTCTTGCTGAGTACCTTTGTACTCACGTTTGCTTAATTTATGTTTTTGCAGAGAGACTTCAGTCTCGCTAGTGATTCCGCGTGGACTTCGACGTTTAGCTTGTTACCTCCGCTACGATCTTGTACCCTTGGGAGGGTCTTGTAGATAGTCAGGCTTTTTCAGCCTTCTTCATTTGTAGTTGTCTGTACTCAGACATGTTATGCTTCCGTTGCCTGTATGCTCTGTATGTTGGGTCATGTGACCCCTGTTTGTAATAAATGCTATGATGGCTCTTCTGGGCCTTATCTATATGAGTTGTTGAGTTATGTTGTGATGCCATGGTGTACATCACATACTTGCATGTTATGTGTACGTGTAATGTGTATTGCTATGTGTGGGATCCGACACCTAGTTGTTTACCTTTGGTAGCCTATCTTACAGGGAAATGTCTCCTAGTGCTTCCACTGAGCCTTGGTAGCTTGCTACTGCTCCGGAACACTTAGGCTGGCCGGCATGTGTCCTTCTTCGTTCCTGTGTCTGTCCCTTAGGGGAAATGTCACGTGTTGTTCCTTTAAGTCCTTGTAGCTTGCTACGACTTGGGTTCATACGTTGATGACCGACACGTTCGTTGCTGGGTCATGTATGCCTGTCTCTGTAATTTAGTGCCACTTTTGGTTTATAACTAGTCATGTCGGCCCGGGTTCTCTGTCATACGGATGCTAGCGACACTATCATATACGTGTGCTAAAATGCGCAAACGGTCCTGGGCCAGGTAAGGTGGCACCCGTGGGGATACCGTGCGTGAGGCCGCAAAGGGATATGATGTGTTACAGGCTAGACCTGTGTGACTTAGGATCGGGGTCCTGACACCTTATAGAATGGGGACGGAAGAATTAGCCGAGTTGAAGAAGCAACTGGAAGAGCAGCTGAGGAAGGGATTTATCCGCCCAAGTGCCTCCCCTTGGAGATCAGCTGTTCTATTTGTGGCAAAAAGGGACGGTACCATCCGTTTATGCATTGACTACCGTTCCCTCAATGGGGTTACAATCAAGAACAAGTATCCACTTCCCAAGATTGAAGATCTGTTTGATCAAGATATTCCGAAGACGGCATTTGTAACGAGATATGGCATGTACGAGTGCACGGTCATGTCCTTTGGGTTAACCAATGCCCCATCTTACTTCATGTATCTCATGAATAAAGTCTTCATGGAATATTTGGACAAGTTTGTTGTTGTCTTCATCGATGACATTCTTGTCTTCTCGAAGACGGAGGAAGAGCATGAGCAACATTTGAGGATGGTCCTAGACAAGCTTCGAGAGCACCAACTATACGCCAAATTCAGCAAGTGTGAGTTTTGGCTGCATAAAGTTGGATTCTTAGGTCATGTCTTGACCGAAGAAGGATTGTCAGTTGATCCTGCAAAGATCGAAGCTGTGACCCAATGGCAATCTCCAACGACCGTCAAGGAAGTCAGAAGCTTCCTCGGACTTGCGGGCTATTACCGCAAATTTGTGGAAGGATTCTCTAGCATTGCCCGGCCGATGACTCAGCTCCTGAAGAAGGACAAGAAGTTTGAATGGACGCCAAAATGTGAAGAAAGCTTCCAAGAGCTCAAGAAGAGATTGACCACCGCCCCAGTTCTGGCAACACCTGATATTCACAAGGAGTTCGTGATATATTGTGATGCCTCTCGAACTGGATTGGGAAGCGTTCTGATGCAAGAAGGCCGAGTCATAGCTTACCTCTCAAGGCAGCTACGACCTCATGAAGAGAACTACGCTACTCACGATCTTGAGTTAGCAGCAGTGGTTCATGCCTTGAAGACATGGCGACATTACCTCCTAGGGAAACGGTGTGAGATATACACAGACCACAAAAGTCTGAAGTACATTTTCACCCAGAAGGAATTGAAAATGAGGCAACGAAGATGGTTGGAACTAATCAAAGATTATGACCTCGGTATTCAATATCACCCCGGGAAGGCTAACATGGTAGCCGATGCCTTAAGCAGAAAGGCTTGCTCCTTGAATGCCATAATTCAAAGGCAGCCAGCCCTATTTGAAGAGCTGGAACAATTCAGTTTGGAATTGGTCACCCCTGGATTCCTAGACCATCTGGAAGTCAAACCAACCTTGATGGACGAAGTCAAGAAGGCACAAGGTGGGCACGCAAGCATTGAAGGCATCAAGAAGAAGATGAAGCTAGGCAAGGCCACATGATTCTCCGAAGACGAGCACGAGATTGTTTGGTACAATGGCCGCATCTGTGTACCAAACAAGATGGAGCTGAAGAACCTGATCCTGCAAGAAGCCCACGACACTGTGTATTCCATCCACCCTGGAGGAACCAAGATGTACCAAGACTTGAAGGAAAGATCCTGGTGGCACGGGATGAAAAGAGAGATTGCAACCTATGTTGCAAAGTGTGATGTGTTCCAAAGGGTCAAGGCTGAATATCAGCGACCGCTGGATTGCTCCAACCACTCAAGGTTCCTGAGTGGAAGTGGGATAAAGTTGGAATGGACTTCATCACTGGATTACCAAGGTCGAATAAAGGACATGACTCCATCTGGGTCATAGTCGACCATTTGACCAAGGTAGCCCATTTCATTCATGTCAAGACTACCTATGATGGCAACCGGCTGGCAGCTCTCTACATCGATAGAATCGTAAGCCTTCATGGTGTTCCCAAGGAGATTATGTCAGATCGAGGAACCCAGTTCACCTCAAGGTTCTGGAAGAAGTTCCAAGAAGCCTTGGGAACCAAGTTGTCTTTCAGCACGGCTTTCCACCCGCAGGCCGGAGGTCAGACAGAGCGAGTAAATCAAATTCTCGAAGACATGCTCCGAGCCTGTGTCTTGGCATATGGAGCCAAGTGGGAAGATTGCCTCCCTTTTGCCGAGTTCTCCTATAACAATAGTTATCAGTCGAGCCTTCAAATGGAACCATTTGAGGTGCTGTACAGACGCAAGTGTCGCACACCCCTCAACTGGTCAGAGACCGGAGAAGGACTAGTCTTTGGACCAGATATTCTCCGCGAAGCAGAAGAGCAAGTCCAACTAGTTAGAGAATGTTTGAAGCCAGCCAAGTCAAGGCAGAAGAGCTATGCTGACGCTCATCGCCGAGATATGAGTTTCCGTGTCGGAGACCACGTGTACCTGCTAGTAACTCCTCTGAAGGGAACCAAGCGTTTCCACGTTAAGGGGAAGCTCGCACCAAGGTTCATTGGACCCTTTGAGATCACTGCATGACGAGGAGAAGTGGCTTACCAGTTGGAACTACCACCTGAGCTATCCGATGTGCACAACGTATTCCACGTGTCACAACTCCGGAAGTGTATCCAAGTTTCGAACAAGCCTGATCTCTACAAGGATGTTGATCACCAAGCCATTGATCTTCAGCCTGATTTGACCTACCGCGAGAAGCCCATTCGCATTCTGGATGAAGCAGAACAACGGACGCGAAGCCGCACCATCAAGTACTTCAAAGTCCAGAGGAGCAACCACACGGAAGCAGAAGGAACCTGGGAACGAGAAGACTATCTTAGATCCGAGTATCACGATCTCTTTTAAGACCTAGTTTAGGAATCTCGGGGACGAGATTCTTGTAAGGGGGGTAGGTCTGTCACACCCTATATTTTGTAACATGTCATTTGCATCAGTAAAGCATGAAAATTTGGACCAGCAATTTTTTTTGGCATCATTTGGCTTTTATTCGGAATCAAGTTTTTCTCTCTGTGTTTTTCAAGTACTCTTTAAAGTCAACTACTCCCTCTTGTAGATTTCATCTCCTTACCCCAAAACTTCTGCCCAATGATCATACCAAGTGTATATAGCAGTATAGTATTTTCTTACAAAATTAATTTGGCCAAAAAGTATTTTCAAAAATTAGAATTCCAAAAACCCCTGAATTGAGGTTTGCACTACAAGTGCTTGATTTAGGGTGAGAAAAATTATTTCAAAGAGTATATTTGAAACCTAGTAGATAAAGGACTCCCATAAGCCACAAAAATATAATTTTAAAAGTTATTTTTCTATTTTATTTCAAGGCTTTTTCTTAAGGCCAAAAATGGTCTTTAATAGGGAAAAATTATTTAACTATTTCAAAAGTATTTGCCAAAATTCAGGGAGACTCATATGACATATATTGTCCATATATAAGAGTTTCAACACTCGGTCATGTTCAAAATATTGGGCAAATCCCTCAGAAACCCTTTCTGGATATTTCAAGCTTTTGAAATATTTACAAAGGAAATATTCTCTAAAAATTCCAGGGAAATTCTATCATGTCATATATGACATATTTGATGATCTTGCCAAGCCCCATGCCTTGGGGAGCAAGAAAACATCATCAAAACCCCTCAAACCATTCTGTCCATATTTGAAGTTTGAGCAACTTTACATCATTTGGGGCCGTGAGCGACACCCCGGCCAGATCTCCCCACAGATGGAACCCAAATAGGCGATAAACCTGGACGAGAGACTTGTGTGGTTAGTCCGGTCGTGGCCGACACCCTCGCTGGGCCTCCGCTTGAAGGTTGCCGAGTACATGTCGTGTAAACGGCGGTAAGTGGTGAGAGCGTGTGTGAAGAAGTACACCCCTGCAGGGTTATATATAATCTATTCGAATAGCCGTGTCCGCGGAAATGGACTTCTGGGTTACCTCTACAGTTCATAGACAAGTGAAAGTGTATACTCTAAAACACGCAAGATAAGCGTGAGTGCTATGGATGGCCTTCTCGTAGGGAGACGGGAGCGGATCCATAGTGGTGTATTGATTGGTGAATATGTGGACTCGTGTGCGCCATGTCAAAAGAGTTACTTGCAGTCGTAGTTTAGGATAGCCACCGAGTCAAAGCTGGCTTGCTGCTGTCAAACTCCACCACCCCTTTGTTGATACTGATGCATATGTAGATAGTTCTGATGTAAGTCTTGCTGAGTACCTTTGTACTCACGTTTGCTTAATTTATGTTTTTGCAGAGAGACTTCAGTCTCGCTAGTTGTGGGGACCCCGACTTAGAAGTCGAGATCACCGAATGCACGTGTATAGTGATCCCAGAGATCAATGCTCACTGAACACACAGAAGCTGATATAACAAGAGTCTTACATCCATTCAAATAGTCTTACACGAATTAAGGCCGTTATGGCCAAGTCTTACATAGATAGAGCCTCACGGGCTGAATAGCAAATACTCAAATAGCGGAAGTCTTCGATAAAGCGGGTAGAACCCATGCCATCTGCCTTAACCCTACAGGCATTCTGACTGGGATAGCGTCCTAGTTCGCATGGTCGTCTCCAAAGAACTCTTCCTCATAATCCTGCTCTTCCATGCCTGGCCAATTAAATAACCAGTGGCAAGCCAATGAGTACTTTGAATGTACTCGCAAGCAACCCATGATGTGGTTCAAGTAACAATGCAATTGAATAAAAATGTACGATCTAGCAGGAGGCTAGAACAATATGTTATCATCAAGCTTATGCATCAATAGCCTCGTGTAACCTCGAGAACAGGTTACCGACATCAACATGAATATGATTCATCTCACTGAGTCAAGTCACCATCTTGACTCATCACACACACACGCATGTTTTCACAAACATTGGACGTAGCCCAAGAGCGGTTACCCAACTGTCCATGACCGTGGACACGGCTATTCGAATAGTTTGACACTCTGCAGAGGTTGTACACTTTACCCACAAGATCCGGGGAACTTCCGTGTCATCCACGACCCGCGGTACCTCAAGTACCCGGGGTAAGCACCCGGTCATTACCTTTCCTTAGACGACACTAACATAGAGTCCACTCGTTGGCACACGGCCTTTGGGGTACAAACGATAGATCACGGGACTTGCCCTAATTCGATGTTTACGCGTACCCGAAGGGACCAACGGTGTGTCCGGTGCCCTGTGAAAACAGTCATGGTCGCCTATCCAAGCACGACCCCGTCCCGGGAAGGACCTCAAGTCTTCCCGTCACTAGTAATGCGGGCACCATGCTAGTATCGACCTAAGTAATCAATAAAGCCCCGTCCCATAAGGGGTAGTGTGGTTGCACATGTATGGTTGGAATAACGGTCGCAACTTCAACCAATCCGTTTGAAAAACACACACACTTGCCTTGGCACACCACTTCGTCATCAAGTGGTCACCCAACTCATCATTATCATCACCCTCGGGCATAAATGGCACCCGACGGGGTTTTATGCAAAGACTTCAACCATGAAGGTTTATGCTACTCATGCATCACTTTCCATAACTACTATCATATGCAAGTCGTCTAGTATGTAGCAAGATCAAATCATGTCATGCATCATGTAAGTATCATGGCCACCTATTGCATGTTATCTAGCATATAGCAAGATCAAGGGTAAAGCATGCATCATGTGGTGGATCATCTAGGTTACCATCGTAACCCTAATCATCGTGCATCGGAAACAAATGGGTTCCAAGAACAAGTGTATCATGGTCAAAGGGCTGCTTTCCTGGATTGGCTTGGTCTTCAAAGTCTTCTAGTCCTTCTCCTTCTTCTTCCACAGCAACTTAGTCAAATACGGGATCTATACGTCGCATAATAATAATGGAAAAATAAGAATACAAATAGAACAGAAAAGCCAAAGTGCTCAGAAAAATGTCAACTCATTTTTGTAAAATACTAGAGGGTTTTCTAAGATGGGGAAAAATCTTAGTTGGAATTTTGGAGTTGCAGAATAGGATATATTGATTTTTGAACAGGAGTTATACTGCTCAAATTTGAATTTAAATTTGAACAGTACAGAAAAGTTTCATGGATTTGAATGAAAGTAGTACCATTAAATAGGTTGGAATATTACAAGATTTTAGGAGTTGGAATTATTTAATTTGGATCAATATTCTTTTCTGCATAAATGTTTGAAACATTAACAGAAAAGAAAAAGAAAAAGGGTTCCTGTGCACTGGGCCAGAAGTGGCCACAGTGCACGGCCCAGACGGCTCGGCCTGGCCGCACGGAGCCAGCGCGCGCGCACGTCAGGTTTCAAACCTGACGGGCGGGGCCCGTGGGTCAGTGGCTCAGAAGAGGGGAGAGAGGTGGGAGGATGACAGGCGGGGCCCGCCTGTCATCTCTAACCCCGCGGTCACGGCGGCGGCGAGCTCACCGGCGTCGACTCCGGCCACGGCGATGGCAACAGAGGCCAGGGACGGGTTCAGCGTCGTGTTGCGGTTGCAACGGTGGTGGTGCGGCTCGGCGGGGAGCCCTGGTTCGCCGGCGACGAGGTGCGACGGCGGAGGCTCGTCGGAGGTCGGTTGCAGCGGCCGTTTCCGACTGCGGACAGAGGGGGAAAGAGAGGGGAAAGAGTCAGTGGCGTGCTGCAGTTCCAAAACGGGCGGAAGGAGCGGCCGGGGAGGCCTGTACCTCGAGATTGCCGGCGGCCCGACGCGGCGGAGCTCCGGTCGATCCCGAGCGCAGGGGCGCTCCGGGGCTGAACTGAGGGTGCAGGAGGGACTAGAGGAGAGCTGTGGGGCTGGTGGTGGTGTTGGAAGGGCTCGGGGAGGCCTATTTATAGGGCCCCGACGAGGACCCGTGGTCCAGTGCGCCGGCGAGCTCCGGCTCGACGCTACAGCGCACGGGAGGCTGCGGGAGTGAGTCAGGGGTGTTGCTGGACGAGTCCCACGCCCAGCTGAGGCAAGAGGAGGAGCGGGGGAGCAGCAGGGGTGCGCACGCGTGTGGAGCAGAAGACTGGCCGAAGCGGGCGGCCGGTGCGCGTGCGGCGACGCTCACTGGAGGGCGCAGGAGGAGGGGGGACAGCGCCGGTGACGTTGCGGACGTCGAGGCGCCTCGACTGGCGCGAGGGGGAGGCTCGAGGTGGTCGGGGACCAACGATTGGCCCGAGCCAGCGTGTGAGCCGCACTGTTCACGCGCTCTGGAGCGCGCGTATGGCTGGCATCAGCACGCTCTCGCCGGCTTGGTCCATTCCAGCGTGCCCAACAGTGTCTGGTGAGTAGAGGGAGTAGTAAAGAATTGCCCTAAGGCCTTGGATGCTCTGTGGTGTAGAGAGAGAGGGAGGGTGCTGGTAAAAATGGTAAAAGAAGGGTGCACAGCAGGGTAAAGCTGGGGTTTCACCCCCCAATCATGGAGATGAGGTGCTGGGGGAGTTACTGGGGTTTGCTAGTAACCCCATGAGTCTGTGGTAAAGAGCTGAGGCCATGGAGAAAAGTGAAAGTGGTAAAAAGGGAGGTTTTAAGATTTCTACACAAGGTGTTTGATCATGGTTTGATCAAGTTGTTCTATTCCAAATCTTGTGCCATTTGGTCTAGGTGCCTTATTAGGCTATCCTAGCATGTGCACCAAGTTTGAGAGCATTTGGACAAGTTTGGCAATGTAAAGTTGCTCAAACTTCAAATATGGACAGAATGGTTATGAAGGGGTTTGAGGAGGCTTCCTTGATCTCCAATGCATGAGGCTTTGCAAGATCATCAAATATGTCATATATGACATGATAGAATTTCCCTGGAATTTTTGGAGAAAAATTCCTTTGTAAATATTTCAAAAGCTTAATATCCAGAAAGGGTTTTAGAGGGCTTAGCCCATTATTTTGAACATGACCAAGTGTTGAAACTCTTATATATGGACAATATATGTCCTCTGAGTCTCTCTGAATTTTGGCCAATATTTTTGAAACAGTTAAATACTTTTTCCCTATTAAAGACCATTTCTGGCCTTAAGAAAAAGCTTTTAAATAAAATAGGAAAAATAACTTTTAAAATTATACCTTTGTGGTTTATGGGAGTCCTATGACTACTAGGTCTCAAATAAACCCTTTGAAAAAGTTTTCACACCCTTAATCAAGTACTTGCAGTGCAAATCTCAATTCAGGGGTTTTTGGAAAACTAAATTTATAAAATGCTTTTTGGCCAAATTAATTTTGTAGGAAAATACTATACTGCTATATAACACTTGGCATGATCATTGGGCAGAAGTTTTGGATAAGAAGATGAAATCTATAAGAGATCATAGTTGACTTTAATGAGCACATGAAAAAGCAAATGAAGGAAACTCAATTTCAAATAAAAGCCAAATGATGCTAAAAATCTTTGCTGGTCCAAATTTTCATGCTTCAAAGTTACAAGTAACATGTTACAAAATGTAGGGTGTGACACTAGTGATTCCGCGTGGACTTCGACGTTTAGCTTGTTACCTCAGCTACGATCTTGTACCCTTGGGAGGGTCTTGTAGATAGTCAGGCTTTTTCAGCCTTCTTCATTTGTAGTTGTCTGTACTCAGAGATGTTATGCTTCCGTTGCCTGTATGCTCTGTATGTTGGGTCATGTGACCCCTGTTTGTAATAAATGCTATGATGGCTCTTCTGGGCCTTATTTATATGAGTTGTTGAGTTACGTTGTGATGCCATGTTGTACAACACATACTTGCATGTTATGCGTACGTGTAATGTGTATTGCTATGTGTGGGATCCGACACCTAGTTGTTTACCTTTGGTAGCCTATCTTACAGGGAAATGTCTCCTAGTGCTTCCACTGAGCCTTGGTAGCTTGCTACTGCTCCGGAACACTTAGGCTGGCCGGCATGTGTCCTTCTTCGTTCCTGTGTCTGTCCCTTAGGGGAAATGTCACGCTTTGTTCCTTTAAGTCCTCGTAGCTTGCTACGACTTGGGTTCATACGTTGATGACCGACACGTTCGTTGCTGGGTCATGTATGCCTGTCTCTGTAATTTAGTGCCACTTTTGGTTTATAACTAGTCATGTCGGCCCGGGTTCTATGTCATACGGGTGCTAGCGACACTATCATATACGTGTGCCAAAATGCGCAAACGGTCCCGGGCCAGGTAAGGTGGCACCCGTGGGGATACCGTGCGTGAGGCCGCAAAGGGATATGACGTGTTACAGGCTAGACCTGTGTGACTTAGGATCGGGGTCCTGACAGCTTTGGTATCAGAGCCTGACTGCATGTAGGATTAGTAAGCCAAACTGGTCGAAGTTGTGTCTAGAAACTCTTTAGTTATATAAGGGAATTGATTGTGGAAGGGAACGTAAGGCTCTTTTTACTCCTTTACCTTATGACCTTCTGATCTGAGTCACCTTCTTCTATTCCACGGGGATTAAGAACTAGGCTTTCTCTTATGTCTATCAGGATCACGTTAATTATGAATTCAACTCTCAGTTCAGTTTATTCTACTTCTGTGTGTTCAACTGTTGATCTCAGAACCTTGACATTATGATGTTGGGTGGTTATGCTATCTTTGTGCATGAGTCTCAAAAGTATTTTCGAGCATTTACAGCCGTTATGCTGTCCGAGTCATCCCAGGTTTTTAAATAGTCTGATGCATTTGCAAACCTTCCTCCCTGTTTCCGATGTCCTTTAGGCCAGATTAATCACACTAGTCGGTGTGTGGAGGTACTCCGTTATCTCGACACATGTGTTGGAGTTATTATTATGACCCTAGGTGTCTTAGGAGATCGCCAGTAATCTAGCAATGCTTTATATTCCCAGTGTGATGATTCTGGCCATTATTCTCGGAAGCATCCCGTGATGCCATTTAGTTAGTAAGCATTCTACTCCTGGGTTGTTGAACCCAAGATTCACTCTACTTACTTCATGTTGCTAGTATTGCTCGTCCCTTTAGGATATTAGTAACCTTGTGATAGTCCTCGAGGTCCGTGGTATATCCTTCTTCCAAATACCATGAACCATCATGGCAGAAGTTCTTCTGAACCAAAAGATCACAACCCGAGTGCTCTTGAGTAGTACTCCATTCATATTGTGACTCTGCCAATTCTACTTTCTGCATGGGTTATCCGGAAGAAATATGTTGAACTCGTTCGACATGTTAATCTATGCATCCACAACTCAGAAATTATATGTTCCTTGAGTTGTCTCCTTTTAGTTGTATTATGACCCTCGTCTATCAATTGATAGTCAGGAGTAGTTGTGCACTCGTGTTCATCGAGGCCTTTTACTCTTGTGTTCTGTCAAGCCATTCTATTCTGGAATGACTAGGAGAAACAAACTCCAATACCTTATCCATATTCAGGATTGGGACGAAGAAGTTGTACTTCGCAGGTGAAGAATGCTGATCCAGCTTCTAAACTGTTCTATCCTGGAGTATTACCATCTTTATGTCAAGAATGTCATGGGAATTGCACCACCTCCTATGAACTTTTGATAAGGTGATACTTCTCGCCATCATCGTTTATTCCTCGGCCTCCGTGTTATTGTAACCGGAATGCTGACAAGCGAATTGTGATGTGTGAAATCAATACTCCTAGCGACTTCGTTGCTTGGTGGTTAAAGGACAACAATCTCATTCTTAGTGTGTTGGTTACCATATCACCATTCTAAGATCGATCGTGCTACTAGTCCATCTTTCCTGGTGCACTCCTTGACCAATGAGTTAGGATTATTCAATCCCTTGCTTATTTGATCATATCTTCTTGCCCTGAAAAGCAAGATTGTTTCGGACTTAGCAACATATCGGTGGTTTGTGATTTTCCGAATATCTTCTCGGAAGTATCACCAGGTTGTCACCTGACCGCTATGTTGAGTTCGTGATCAAGCTGGTTTCTCTCTAAACCACCCTTTCTCCAAGAATCTGTGTTGGATACCCTAAACTAGTTGGTTAAGCTAAACAACAACTTGGAGAGTTGGAAGATAAGAGCTTGCCTGACTTAGTTCCTTCTAAGGGATATATTGTGTGTGTGTGTGTTGAAGAAAGGTGATATCTTGATCGGTTGATCCTTGTGATCAATTGTTGGATCTATTGTCTTGTACAAAACTTTGATTTGAGTATGGGTTATCGTCAAGTCAAATCAGAACCAATGATATTCGTAACGTTGTCTTACTCGTGGTTGATCCCTCAAGCATACACCGTTATATCTCTTGGTCTGACCAATGCTACCACCTTGTTCATATAAATTGTGGAATTCCATCTTCATGGATATCTCGATGACCGTTGTTGAGCCCATCAACATCGTTTATCTTGACCACGATTCATGCTGAACATTTAAGATAGTATTGGAAATTTCTCAAGCATGTCCTTCGTGTTCCGTTCATGAGGTATATGTTGGATGAGAGGAGAGACTTTCCCTAATTCATGTGCATTTGGTGCAAGTTGCTGCCGTGAGTTCGAGAAAGTTGTTTTGCTTCCTGTGGAATCATCTCAAGTCAGTCATGCATACGTGCGAAGTATTCTATGGTTAGGAGATTTGCAACCTTCACTCTATATGTATCCCTAGCACACCAAGCCATTGATTGATTTGTTCAAGGAGAAAAGTTCCATCATAAGAGCTAATCATATGACTTATGTAAGGACTTCGATATCCTAGACGATGGTTCCCAACCAGAACTCGGTAGTGTTTTATCATAAGACTGCTATGTGGTCATGCTTGTCTTGGACAACGTGTTCACAGGTTTGTAGCAGAACCAGCTCATGTTTTGGAGCTTGCTATCGTAGTTCATTCCCGAGAATCTCGCAACGTCGTCTCGTCGAATTATGTTGCAAACTTTCATTTTTTTCCTTCTAGACTCGATGAGTCTGGAATATCCTGACACCAACCAGAACTGAATCTCAGGCAGATATGATGGTTGGAGCCTTTCCCAAGAACTATAATATTGATCTCTCGATAACCGGTAAAGTGGATGTCGTGGCCAACACACCCAGCCGGAAGACCTATTGTTGTAGAATCTTGATTGAAGAAGTTGGCCACCTCCCCATAAGGATTTCGTAGGATTTACTCCCTAGTTGTTCCCTATGGATTTTGTGCTCCTGAAGTTCGACCTTTTACTTGACGTTCTAGGTACCAAACCATTTTAATAAATGGGTTGCGCTAGCACATCAAGGAGAACGTTAGAAGCGGAGTGCTAAATGTCTCTCGGTTGATCATCCAGATTTCGTCCCCTTGGCCTCGCCAAGGTGAAATCCGAGAAGGTGTTATCTTCCTTTGCATCTGCATCATCCATCATTATTCATCATGGTAGTATGTGATGTTGCCGGGATCCTTGACACGGATATTGGTAAAACCTTGATGAATATGGGAATACTCAAGTTCTTGAGAGCACGCACAAGCACTAGGTGTTATCCTCTACACCAATCGGGATTGCTCCCAGTGCTCTTGGTTATGCTATAACCCCTCAAGAGTAGATTTACTCTCTACTGTTGGGATTCTTCCCAGTTACCAGAATCATTCCCAGCATTTGCATTTTGTTCCCATCTTGCACCGCCAATGTGCCAATTCTCCATGGGTTACCGTTCTCAATCACTGCTGTTCAGGATTATCTTCAGCAATGGACTTGCCATGGGTCCCATCCATTTCCGATGTTAACCAAAATCATCCCTTGTGTTGTTTTTAACAAGGTAGTCCACATCATCCATTCTGGCCAAGTATGTCATTCTTTCGGATTCCGTCAAACGATCGATTGTGATTTGCCTCCAGCTAGTATAGAGAGTTTCAGTGATCTCTATATCAAAAGTAATTCTTTTTGCCACTTAAGGGAATAACTTTGCGAGTCACCTTCTCTAAGGTGCCCCGTCTGGTGGTATCGATCACCATCTTCTTAGGTGTGGAATTATTGCCACTAGGTGAACCTTCATCGTTTGTTTCACTCCATCCCCCTGGAGGTGTACTCCGTGTCTCATCTCAAGAGATGTTTCAACGTCTCACTCCAAGAGCTGATCTTGAGTTGCCCGATCTTTCACAAGATCAACTACTGCGGAGTTTCTTTCGTCGTCACTGTGTTGGACAAAGACCTTAAAAGCCAGGATGTCAGGATCAACATGATGCAAGCAATCAACATTCATATGAAGGACAGCTGGATCATGAAGATTGTGTTAGTTAGTGTCCCCTCTGATTTCTTACCCTACACTCGAATCTCGGGACGAGATTCGAGTTTTAGTGGGGGTGAGTTGTCACATCCCAAGTTTTGTCTTACACTTGGGTTGGTCTTGCTTGAGCATCATATTTAAATCTTGTTAAATTTGAAATGGGGATGTTCAAACCCTAGCACTAAATGAATTAACTAGGGTCAAATTAAAATCTCTTTCAATGAACCCAAAATGCCCCTTGGAAAAGTTCATCATTTTTGGATTGATTAAAAACCTCTGCCAAAAATGTTGCACATATTTCTAGGACCATTCTGGATTTTTGAATTAAATCATATCTTACTTGCATTTGGGCATTTAAATTTTATATATTATTTTAAATGCTCAAATAATCATTAACTAAAATGTTTACTGTTGGATTTATTCTAAACAGTAGCCATGCTTGGTTTCATGATTTTTGAGTGTGCCTAAGTATTTTTAATAAAGCCCAGAACAAAGTAACAAAATAGAAAAACAGTAATTAAAAATAGAAAACAGAAACTAACCTAGCCTTACCTGTGCAGCCCACTAGAAGCCTGCAGACAGCCGGGCTGCCAGGCCCAGCCCACCCCCCTCGCGCATCGTCTTCCTCGCGCCTACTGGCTCGGTGCGTGGCGCGCGCACAGCCGAGCCGCGACCACCTCCTGCTTCGTGGTGGCAAGGCCCCGGCCTCTCTCTCCTCGCCAGCGCGACGCCCTGGCCGCCCTGCTTCTCTCCTCTCTCTCGCTGGACCTCTCCCTCTTCTCTTTCCCTCTCTCACGCGCGCGGCCGAACGCCACCATCGCCGCCGCTCGTCGTTGCCACGGCCACAGCCTCCCCCTCGCCCCTCCGACGAGCCCCTGAGCTCTGTCGTGCCACCCTCTTCCTCTCCTTCATGTCACGCGGCGCCAGGAGCTCCCCCTCACCCGCAACGCCGTCGATCCCCTCCTCTGCGTCCGGTGACCGTCGTCGACGATTCGCCGCCGACTGGACCTCCCCGAGCCCGCTGATCTCCTATTCGACATCGCCGTGAGCTCCTACTTCGGTTCCCCCTCTCCCCTGACCTCCCCGCGCTCTCTAGCTACGGCTCCACCTCCGGCCGGAGCTGTGGTCCGCCGGCCATGTCGCCGTCGTGGCCACAGCTGCTACCGCTCTCGTCCGAGCCCTTAAGCCCACTCACCGCACCCCCAGGAGCACGCCGCACCCACCAGCTCACCTTCCCGTGCCCCGCAGCGCCTAACTCGACAGTGCCCGAACTCCGGCGCCGCCGCGAGCTCGTTTCCGATGAGCTCCGGCCACCCCAGCTCCTACCACTTGCGTGGATGGATGCGGGCAAGTGAGGGCTTCCTTCTGGTGCCCTCAGCGTGCCCAGCCACGGCCTGCAGCGCCGCCCCGACCAACTCCGGCGAGTCTCCGCCGCTGTTGTGGTCGCCGGCGTCACCTGCTGACGTGGCGCCGGCTATTTAACCTAATGACGCCCTAACTAACCCCCCCAGGGCCACTGACATACGGACCCCACTGCTAACTACCTAGTTTAGGTTTAATTAAAATAGGATTAGCCCTGGCTCACTGACGTGTGGGCCCAGGCCCTTGACTAATTAGACTTAGGTTTAAATTAATGTTATCTAATTTAGTTAATTACTTGAGACACTGACATGTGGGTCCCGTGTCTGTTTAGTTTAGTTTTTAAACTTTTAATTAGTGCTGAGAGACTGACCAGTGGGACCCACTGGTCAAGTTTGACTGGACCAGCCCCTGTTGACCTGCTGACGTCATGATGATGTAGTGCTGACGCAGTAAAGCTTTTCTGGAATTAAAATAAATCAAAAAGGTTTAGAAATTCCAGAAAATGCCTTAAACTTCTAAAAATCATATAAAATCAACCGTAGCTCAGATGAAAATAATTTATATATGAAAAATGATCAGAAAAATCCAAGGAATCTGTTTATGGCGTTTTCATGCATGTTTGAAAAAGTTAAACCTGCTGATCAGGTCAAATCAATTAAATGGCATTTAAATAATCACATATGAAGTTTGAATTTGAACCTTTGGTTCAAACCAACATCATTTAACATGGTTGCTAGTTGCATTAGCTCAATCAACAGCATATTTCCATATCATGTTCATGCATCATATTGTCGCATTGCATTGATTGTGTTCTCTCTTGTTTGCCGGTGCATGTCCCCTTTCAGTAGACGTGTTCCGACGATGTGATCGATGACACTGATGAAGACCCAATGCTATCTTCAGAAGTGCCAGGCAAGCAAACCCCATTGAACATTCCGATACAATCCCACTCTCTCGCTCTTGCTCCCTTTTACTGCATTAGGACAACAACGCTTCAATTGTTACCTGCTGCGGTAGTTGAACCCCTTTCCACTGCATGACCTGTCATTGCCACAGTAAATAGTTGAAACCCACTAGTATGAGTAGGAGTTGTTTGAGCCATGTTGTGCCTACTCATTCATGCTTTTTGGTTATGCCCGCTATTGCTTAGAGTTGTGTCAGGTCTGATTCATCGGGGATGAATTGGAATGGTGATGAACATGTCCTAATGTGTGTGAGCTAAGTGTGTGAACACGATTTGGTAAAGGTAGCGATGAGAGGCCATGTAGGAGTACATGGTGGGTTGTCTCATTGCAGCCGTCCTCAGGAACTGAGTTCTGTGTTGGTTGATCCATGACCGGTTACTACCATGCATTGGGCCCGAAACCAATGGACCCTCTCGACTTATTAACTGCCCTTGACCTCTGTCCAGGAGTTGCAACTAGTTTCTGGTGTTTGTAGTTTACTGGAGGTCGTGCGCAGCGCTGACCCTCGGGGTGGGCTGTGACGCGGCAGGTACGTGGCACGGTGTACCGATCGCCCGTTTGGTGATGCGGGAACCTTGTACACATCGTTTGGGACCGTGAGCGACACCCCTGCCGGATCTCCCCACGGATGGAATCCAAATAGGCGATAAACCTGGACGAGAGACTTGTGTGGTTAGTCAGGTTGTGGCCGACACCCTCGCTGGGCCTCCGCTTGAAGGTTGCCGAGTACATGTCGTGTAAACGGCGGTAAGTGGTGAGAGCGTGTGTGAAGAAGTACACCCCTGCAGGGTTATATATAATCTATTCGAATAGCCGTGTCCGCGGAAATGGACTTCTGGGTTACCTCTACAGTTCATAGACAAGTGAAAGTGGATACTCTAAAACGCGCAAGATAAGCGTGAGTGCTATGGATGGCCTTCTCGTAGGGAGACGGGAGCGGATCCATAGTGGTGTATTGATTGGTGAATATGTGGACTCGTGTGCGCCACCTCAAAAGAGTTACTTGCAGTCGTAGTTTAGGATAGCCACCGAGTCAAAGCTGGCTTGCTGCAGTCAAACTCCACCACCCCTTTGTTGATACTGATGCATATGTAGATAGTTCTGATGTAAGACTTGCTGAGTACCTTTGTACTCACGTTTGCTTAATTTATGTTTTTGCAGAGAGACTTCAGTCTCGCTAGTGATTCCGCGTGGACTTCGACGTTTAGCTTGTTACCTCCGCTACGATCTTGTACCCTTGGGAGGGTCTTGTAGATAGTCAGGCTTTTTCAGCCTTCTTCATTTGTAGTTGTCTGTACTCAGACATTTTATGCTTCCGTTGCCTGTATGCTCTGTATGTTGGGTCATGTGACCCCTGTTTGTAATAAATGCTATGATGGCTCTTCTGGGCCTTATCTATATGCGTTGTTGAGTTATGTTGTGATGCCATGGTGTACATCACATACTTGCATGTTATGTGTACGTGTAATGTGTATTGCTATGTGTGGGATCCGACACCTAGTTGTTTACCTTTGGTAGCCTATCTTACAGGGAAATGTCTCCTAGTGCTTCCACTGAGCCTTGGTAGCTTGCTACTGCTCCGGAACACTTAGGCTGGCCGGCATGTGTCCTTCTTCGTTCCTGTGTCTGTCCCTTAGGGGAAATGTCACGAGTTGTTCCTTTAAGTCCTTGTAGCTTGCTACGACTTGGGTTCATACGTTGATGACCGACACGTTCGTTGCTGGGTCATGTATGCCTGTCTCTGTAATTTAGTGCCACTTTTGGTTTATAACTAGTCATGTCGGCCCGGGTTCTCTGTCATACGGATGCTAGCGACACTATCATATACGTGTGCTAAAATGCGCAAATGGTCCTGGGCCAGGTAAGGTGGCACCCGTGGGGATATCGTGCGTGAGGCCGCAAAGGGATATGATGTGTTACAGGCTAGACCTGTGTGACTTAGGATCGGGGTCCTGACACCTTATAGAATGGGGACGGAAGAATTAGCCGAGTTGAAGAAGCAACTGGAAGAGCAGCTGAGGAAGGGATTTATCCGCCCAAGTGCCTCCCCTTGGAGATCAGCTGTTCTATTTGTGGCAAAAAGGGACGGTACCATCCGTTTATGCATTGACTACCGTTCCCTCAATGGGGTTACAATCAAGAACAAGTATCCACTTCCCAAGATTGAAGATCTGTTTGATCAAGATATTCCGAAGACGGCATTTGTAACGAGATATGGCATGTACGAGTGCACGGTCATGTCCTTTGGGTTAACCAATGCCCCATCTTACTTCATGTATCTCATGAATAAAGTCTTCATGGAATATTTGGACAAGTTTGTTGTTGTCTTCATCGATGACATTCTTGTCTTCTCGAAGACGGAGGAAGAGCATGAGCAACATTTGACGATGGTCCTAGACAAGCTTCGAGAGCACCAACTATACGCCAAATTCAGCAAGTGTGAGTTTTGGCTGCATAAAGTTGGATTCTTAGGTCATGTCTTGACCGAAGAAGGATTGTCAGTTGATCCTGCAAAGATCGAAGCTGTGACCCAATGGCAATCTCCAACGACCGTCAAGGAAGTCAGAAGCTTCCTCGGACTTGCGGGCTATTACCGCAAATTTGTGGAAGGATTCTCTAGCATTGCCCGGCCGATGACTCAGCTCCTGAAGAAGGACAAGAAGTTCGAATGGACGCCAAAATGCGAAGAAAGCTTCCAAGAGCTCAAGAAGAGATTGACCACCGCCCCAGTTCTGGCAACACCTGATATTCACAAGGAGTTCGTGATATATTGTGATGCCTCTCGAACTGGATTGGGAAGCGTTCTGATGCAAGAAGGCCGAGTCATAGCTTACCTCTCAAGGCAGCTACGACCTCATGAAGAGAACTACGCTACTCACGATCTTGAGTTAGCAGCAGTGGTTCATGCCTTGAAGACATGGCGACATTACCTCCTAGGGAAACGGTGTGAGATATACACAGACCACAAAAGTCTGAAGTACATTTTCACCCAGAAGGAATTGAAAATGAGGCAACGAAGATGGTTGGAACTAATCAAAGATTATGACCTCAGTATTCAATATCACCCCGGGAAGGCTAACATGGTAGCCGATGCCTTAAGCAGAAAGGCTTGCTCCCTGAATGCCATAATTCAAAGGCAGCCAGCCCTATTTGAAGAGCTGGAACAATTCAGTTTGGAATTGGTCACCCCTGGATTCCTAGACCATCTGGAAGTCAAACCAACCTTGATGGACGAAGTCAAGAAGGCACAAGGTGGGCACGCAAGCATTGAAGGCATCGAGAAGAAGATGAAGCTAGGCAAGGCCACATGATTCTCCGAAGACGAGCACGAGATTGTTTGGTACAATGGCCGCATCTGCGTACCAAACAAGATGGAGCTGAAGAACCTGATCCTGCAAGAAGCCCACGACACTCTGTATTCCATCCACCCTGGAGGAACCAAGATGTACCAAGACTTGAAGGAAAGATCCTGGTGGCACGGGATGAAAAGAGAGATTGCAACCTATGTTGCAAAGTGTGATGTGTTCCAAAGGGTCAAGGCTGAATATCAGCGACCGCTGGATTGCTCCAACCACTCAAGGTTCCTGAGTGGAAGTGGGATAAAGTTGGAATGGACTTCATCACTGGATTACCAAGGTCGAATAAAGGACATGACTCCATCTGGGTCATAGTCGACCATTTGACCAAGGTAGCCCATTTCATTCATGTCAAGACTACCTATGATGGCAACCGGCTGGCAGCTCTCTACATTGACAGAATCGTAAGCCTTCATGGTGTTCCCAAGGAGATTATGTCAGATCGAGGAACCCAATTCACCTCAAGGTTCTGGAAGAAGTTCCAAGAAGCCTTGGGAACCAAGTTGTCTTTCAGCACGGCTTTCCACCCGCAGGCCGGAGGTCAGACAGAGCGAGTAAATCAAATTCTCGAAGACATGCTCCGAGCCTGTGTCTTGGCATATGGAGCCAAGTGGGAAGATTGCCTCCCTTTTGCCGAGTTCTCCTATAACAATAGTTATCAGTCGAGCCTTCAAATGGAACCATTTGAGGTGCTGTACAGACGCAAGTGTCGCACACCCCTCAACTGGTCAGAGACCGGAGAAGGACTAGTCTTTGGACCAGATATTCTCCGCGAAGCAGAAGAGCAAGTCCAACTAGTTAGAGAATGTTTGAAGCCAGCCAAGTCAAGGCAGAAGAGCTATGCTGACGCTCATTGCCGAGATATGAGTTTCCATGTCGGAGACCACGTGTACCTGCGAGTAACTCCTCTGAAGGGAACCAAGCGTTTCCACGTTAAGGGGAAGCTCGCACCAAGGTTCATTGGACCCTTTGAGATCACTGCATGACGAGGAGAAGTGGCTTACCAGTTGGAACTACCACCTGAGCTATCCGATGTGCACAACGTATTCCACGTGTCACAACTCCGGAAGTGTCTCCAAGTTTCGAACAAGCCTGATCTCTACAAGGATGTTGATCACCAAGCCATTGATCTTCAGCCTGATTTGACCTACCGCGAGAAGCCCATTCGCATTCTGGATGAAGCAGAACGACGGACGCGAAGCCGCACCATCAAGTACTTCAAATTCCAGAGGAGCAACCACACGGAAGCAGAAGGAACCTGGGAACGAGAAGACTATCTTAGATCCGAGTATCTCGATCTCTTTTAAGACCTAGTTTAGGAATCTCGGGGACGAGATTCTTGTAAGGGGGGTAGGTCTGTCACACCCTATATTTTGTAACATGTCATTTGCATCAGTAAAGCATGAAAATTTGGACCAGCAATTTTTTTTGGCATCATTTGGCTTTTATTCGGAATCAAGTTTTTCTCTCTGTGTTTTTCAAGTACTCTTTAAAGTCAACTACTCCCTCTTGTAGATTTCATCTCCTTACCCCAAAACTTCTGCCCAATGATCATACCAAGTGTATATAGCAGTATAGTATTTTCTTACAAAATTAATTTGGCCAAAAAGTATTTTCAAAAATTAGAATTCCAAAAACCCCTGAATTGAGGTTTGCACTACAAGTGCTTGATTTAGGGTGAGAAAAATTATTTCAAAGAGTATATTTCAAACCTAGTAGATAAAGGACTCCCATAAGCCACAAAAATATATTTTTAAAAGTTATTTTCCTATTTTATTTCAAGGCTTTTTCTTAAGGCCAAAAATGGTCTTTAATAGGGAAAAATTATTTAACTATTTCAAAAGTATTTGCCAAAATTCAGGGAGACTCATATGACATATATTGTCCATATATAAGAGTTTCAACACTCGGTCATGTTCAAAATATTGGGCAAATCCCTCAGAAACCCTTTCTGGATATTTCAAGCTTTTGAAATATTTACAAAGGAAATATTCTCTAAAAATTCCAGGGAAATTCTATCATGTCATATATGACATATTTGATGATCTTGCCAATCCCCATGCCTTGGGAAGCAAGAAAACATCATCAAAACCCCTCAAAACCATTCTGTCCATATTTGAAGTTTGAGCAACTTTACATTGCCAAACTTGTCCAAATGCTCTCAAACTTGGTACACATGCTAGAATGGTCTAATAATGCATCCAGACCAAATGGCACAAGCTTTGGAGAATGGTAACTTGATAAGAGTACTCCAAAACCATTTCTTTTCAAATTCAAATTTGAACAATTTTACATTAGCAACTTTTTACTTGGGGCTTCAAACTTTGTGGGCATGATCACAACCCCAAATGATGACACCAGACCAAGTGGTGCATCAAGGAGGGATGATTAGCTTGACTCAAACATGGTGAAACCATTTCTGTTGATTTCTAGGGTTCACCAAAGTTACATTGGGAAGTTTCTTCAAATAAGCCCAAACTTGGTGAAACACCCTATTTCCATATGCCATTAAATCCTGTTAAGTGTCATTGCTAGTGGAGATCATTTGATTGCTCAAAACCACATCAAACACCTTCTGGTGATTTTCCAAAGTTACCATTTTCACCTCTTTCCTTGTTCTCCTTGAGCCCAACTTTTTACCACAGCTTCCCCAGGATCCCTTGCGCCTCCAGTAACTTCCCCATGGCTAGAGCTCAATAATTGAGGGGTAAAAACCCCATTTTACTCTGCTGGACAACCCAATTTTCACTCTCCCTCAACCTCCCTCCTCTTCCATTGGGTAACCAGGGCATCCAAGGCCACAACCCACTTGTTTACTCCTCACTTGACCCCCCAGACAAGGTGGCCGCGTCCAGCAAGCCAAAGGCATGCCCTGGCATGCAATAGGCGTGCTCCAGAGCACGCTACAGTGCACACCCGCACTGTAGCCTCCTCCAATCAGCAGCCCCCGACCACCTCGAGCCTCCCCCTCATGCCAGTCGATGCGCCTCGACGTGCGCAGCGTGTCCCGGCGTTGTCCCCCTCCTCCTTCTCCCTCCTGTGGCTGCCCTCGCACGCGCGCCGGTCGCCCGCAAGCCCCAATCTCTGGCTTCACACGCGCAGGCCCTCTGGATGCTTCCCCGCTCCTCCTCTTTCCTCCAGTAGGCGTAGAACTCGTCCACGATCAACCCCGACTCGTTCGCGTGAGCCTGCATGGCCTCTGGCCTCGCCCGTGACCTCGCCGGCGCACGAGTCCACGGTGGACCGAAGCCCGGCTATATAAGCATGCCCCGGGCCTCTCCACGAGCATCCATCTCCTCTCCGCACCCCCTAGAACATGCCAGCACCACCCACTACTCTCCAGACGGGCTCGAGCTCGAGATCGAGCTCGAGCTCCGCCGCCTCGGGTCGCCGTCGATCCGGAGGTACATGCCCTCCCCGCAGCTCCTCTCGCTCGATCTAGCACCGCAAGCCTCCACTGATCCTTTTCCCCCTCCTTCCCCTCTCTGCAGCTGCCGAAAACGACCGGAGCAACCTCCACCCGACGCCTCTCCGCCGTCCCTCCTCGTCGCCGGCGAACCAGGCCACTCCGGCGACCAACTCCACCTCCACCAGATCGGCGACACCACGCTGACTCCGTCCCTGCCCTTAGCTCGCCCTGCCGTGCCCCGAATCGCCGCCGGTGAGCTCGCCGGCCCTCTGCCGGAGGGTTAGGGATGACAGGTGGGCCCCGCATGTCAGCCTCTCCTCGCCCTCGCCTCTCTCTCCTCTCACTGACGCCGTGACCCGCCCGTCAGGTTTGAAACCTGGCGCGCGCTGGCGCCCGTGCGCTGGGCTGGTTCCCCTTTGGTCCTGTGCACTGTGGCCGTTCTGGCCCAGTTGCACAACATCCCTTTTTCTTTTTCTTTTCTGTTAAGTTTTCTAATAATTCCAGAGGATTAAATATTTATCCAAATGAATTAATTCCAGTTCCTAAAAACTTGTAAAAATCCAACCTATTTAATGATGTCACTTTCACCCATATCCATGGACCTTTTCTGTTCTGTTCAAATTTAAATCTATATTTGAACACTAAAACCTCTATTCAAAAATTCATGTACCCCATTATGTCACTCCAAATCTCAAACTAAGAATTTTTGCCATCTTAGTTTTCCCTCTAGTATTTTATAAAACTAAGTTGACATTTTTCTGAGCACTTTGGTTTTTCTGTTTTTATTATGGTCTTATTTTCCCGTTTTTTGTTGCGACGATTAGATACCGTATTTGACGAGGTTGCTAAAGACGAAGGAGGGGAAGGATTTGAAGACCTTGAAGACCAAGCCAATCCAGGCAAGCAGCCCTTTGACCATGATACCCCTTGTGTTCCTCGGAACCCTTTTATTCCCGAATGCATGATGATAAGAGTGACGGTGGTGAACTAGTTGAAAGCCACCACATGATGCATACCCTACTCATGATCTTTACCATGTGCTTAGATGCAATGACAAATGATTAGTAGTGATGCTTAGTGATGCATATGTGCCATGAATCCTTCGTGGTTGCATTATTTTTGAAAACCCCATCGGGTGCCCCTTATGCCCGAGGGTGATGTTGAGTTAGGTCATCACTTGAGGAAGAAGTGGTGTGCCAAGAAAGATCTCGTGTGTATGGGTAAAATGATGGGTTAGATTTATCTGTAACTACCGTCCCAACCAAACATGTGCAACCACTCTACCCCTTATGGGACGGGGCATTATTGATTACTTAGGCCGATACTAGCATGCTGCCCACATAACTAGTGATGGGGAAGACTTGAGGTCTCTCCCGGGACGGGGTCGTGCTTAGATAGGCGACCATGACTGTTTTCATAGGGCACCGGACACACCGTTAGTCCCTTCGTGTATGCGTGACATTGTAAAAAGGGCAAGTCCCATGATTTACCGTTTGTACACGAGGGCTGTGCGCCAATGAGTGGACCCTATGTTAGTGTCATCTAGGGAAAGATAATGACCGGGTGCTTCCCCCGAGTACTTGAGGTACTGCGGGATCATGGGTGACACAAAAGCTCCCCGGATCTTGTGGGTAAAGTGCGCAACCTCTGTAGAGTATAAAACTATTCGAATAGCCGTGTCCACGGTCCTGTATAGTTGGGAGGTGCTACTTAAACTATGTCCAGAATTTTACAATCTCAGCGAAAGTATGTGTGTGTGTTGAGTCAAGGTGGTGACTTGGCTCGTTGATAATGAATTGAACTCTATTCATGTTGATATCTGTAACCTGTCTTCGAGGTTACCCAAGTACATTGATGCATGTTTCATGATGGTAGAATAACTTAGCTAGCTTGCAGCTAGGTTGCTTATTGTTATACCTTTGCATTGTTACCTTGAACCAAATCATGGGTTGCTTGCGAGTACATTCAAAGTACTCATTAGCTTGCCACTAGTTATTTAATTGGCCAGGCATGGAGGAGCAGGAATTTGAAGAAGAATTCTATGGAGACGAACATGCAAACTAGGACGCTTTCCCAGCCAGAATGCATGTAGAGTTAAGGCTAATGGCATGGGTTCTACTTATCTGCGAAGACTTCCACTATTCGAGTTTATTTGCTATTCAGCCCTTGAGGCTTTATCTATCTAAGACTTGGCCATAATGGTCATAATTTGCGTAAGACAGTATATATGGATGTAAGACTCTTGTTATTCAGCTTCTGTGTGTTCAGTGAGCATTGATCTCTGGGATCACTGCACACGTGCATTCGGTGATCTCGACTCTAAAGTCGGGGGCCCCACACAACTTTGGTTTCTTGCCAAACCATAGTTCATACGGTGTCGTCTTAACGGATTTAGACGATGCCCTATTTAATCTGAATGCAACCGTCTCTAATGCATAACCCCAAAATGATAAAGGCAAATCGGTAAGAGACATCATAGAATGCACCATATCCAATAGAGTACGGTTACAATGTTCGGTCACACCATTACGCTGTGGTGTTCCAGGTGGCATGAGCTGTGAAACTATTACACAATGTTTCAAATGAAGACCAAACTCGTAACTCAAATATCCGCCTCCACGATCGGATCATAGAAACTTTATTTTCTTATTACAATGATTCTCTACTTCACTCTGAAATTCTTTGAACTTTTTAAATGTTTCAGACTTTTGTTTCATCAAGTAGATATACCCATATCTACCCAAATCATCTGTGAAGGTGAGAAAATAACGATACCCGCCGCGAACTTCAACACTAATTAGACCGGATACATCGGTATGTATTATTTCCAATAAGTCATTAGCTCGCGCCATTGTTCCGGAGAATGGAGTTTTAGTCATCTTTCCCATGATGCATGGTTCACAAGTATCAAATGATTCATAATCAAGTGATTCTAAAAGTCCAGCAGCATGGACTTTCTTCATACGCTTTACACTAATATGACCTAAATGGCAGTGCCACAAATATGTTGCACCATCATTATCAACTTTGCATCTTTTGGCATAAATATTATGGATATGTGTATCACTATGATTGGGATTCAATAAACCATTTGCATTGGGTGTATAGCCATAGAAGGTTTTATTCATGTAAACAGAACAACAATTATTCTTTGACTTAAATGAAAAATCGTATTGTCATAAACATGATCCAATCTTGTTCATGCTCAAGGCAAACACCAAATAACATTTATTTAGGTTCAACACTAATCCCGAAAGTATAGGGAGTGTGCGATGATGATCATGTCAATCTTGGAACCACTTCCAACACACATCGTCACCTCACCCTTAACTAGTCTCTGTTTATTCTGCAACTCCTGTTTTGAGTTACTAATCTTAGCAACTGAACCAGTATCAAATACCTAGGGGCTACTACGAATACTAGTAAGGTACACATCAATAACATGTGTATCAAATATACCTTTGTTCACTTTGCCATCCTTCTTATCGCCAAGTATTTTTGGGGTAGTTCCGCTTCTAGTGACCATTCCCTTTGCAGTAGAAGCACTCAGTTCCAAGCTTAGGTCCAGATTTGGGCTTCTTCATGGGAGTGAAAACTTGCTTGCCATTCTTCTTGAAGTTCCCTTTTCTTTACCTTACCCTTTTTCTTAGAACTAGTGGTCTTGTTAACAATCAACACTTGATGCTCTTTCTTGACTTCTACCTTCGCCGATTTCAGCATCGCGAAGAGCTCGGGAATCGTTTTCGTCATCTCTTGCATATTCTAGTTCATCACGAAGTTCTAGTAGCTTGGTGATAGTGACTAGAGAACTCTGTCAATCACTATCTTATCTGGAAGATTAACTCCCACTTGATTCAAGTGATTGTATCACCCAGACATTCTGAGCACATGCTCACTAGCTGAGCTATTCTCCTCCATCTTGTAGGCAAAGTACTTGTCAGAGGTCTCATACCTCTCGACATGGGCATGAGTCTGAAATACCAATTTCAGCTCTTGAAACATCCCATATGCTCCATGGCGTTCAAAACGTTTTTCAAGTCCCGGTTCTAAGCCGTAAAGCATGGCTCACTAAACTATTAAGTAGGCATCATATTGAGGTTGCTAAACATTCATAACATCTGCATCTGCTCCTGCAATAGGTCTGTCACCTAGCGGTGGATAAAGGACATAAATCTTCTATGTAGCAATGACGATAATCCTCAGATCACAGACCTAGTCCGCGTGATTGCTACTAACATCTTTCAACTTAGTTTTCTCTAGGACCATATCAAAAAAACAGCGGAGCTAAATTGTGAGATATTGATCTATAACATAGATATGCAAATACTATCAGGACTAAGTTCATGAAAAAATAAGTTCAATTAATGAAATTACTAATGAACTCCCACTTAAATTAACATCCCTCATGTTATCTAAGTGATACTTGATCTAAATCAACTAAACCATGTCCGTTCCTTACGTGAGATGGAGTAGTCATCATTGTTGAACATCCCTATGTTGATCACATCTACTATATGACTCATGTTCGACCTTTCGGTCTCTAGTGTTCCGAGGCCGTGTCTGTATATGCTAGGCTCGTCAAGTTTAACCCAAGTATTCCACGTGTGTAAAACTGTCTTACACCTGTTGTATGTGAACGTAGAGTCTATCACACCCGATCATCACCTGGTGTCTCAAAACGACAAACTATTGCAATGGGGCATACTTGGGGAGAACAATATTATCTTGAAATTTACTGAAGGGATCATCTTATAATGCTACTGCCGATGTAAGGAAAATAAGATGCATAAAGGATAAACATCACATGCAATCAAAATATGTGACATGATATGGCCATCATCATCTTGTGGTTTTAATCTCCATACCCAAAACATCATCATGATTTACATCATGACCGGCTTAACACCTTGATCACCATTGTTGTGTCGTGGTCATCACGCCAACTCTTGCTTCTACGACTATTGCTAACTCATAGTGATAAAGTAAAGCAATTACATGGCATTTGCATTTCATACAATAAATAGAGAACCATAAGGCTCGTGCCGGTTGCCGATAAATTACAAAACATGATCATCTCATACAATAACGTATAACTCATCACATCTTGACCATATCACAGCACAACATGCCCTGCAAAAATAAGTTAGACGTCCTCTACTTTGTTGTTGCAAGTTTTACGTGGCTGCTACGGGCTTTTAGCAAGAACCGTTCTTACCTACGACAGAAACCACAACGGAGATTTATCAAGTTTGCTGTTTTAACCTTCAACAAGGACCGACCACAGTCAAATTCGATTCAACTAAAATAGGAGAAACAGACACCCGTCAGCCAACTTTATGCAAAACAAGTTGCACGTCTATCGGTGGAACCAGTCTCATGTACGTGGACATGTAAGGTTGGTCCGGGCTGCTTCATCTTACAATACCGCCGAATCAAAATAAGACATTGGTGGTAAGCAGTATGACGATCACCACCCACAAATCATTGTGTTCTACTCGTGCAAAACATCTACGCATAGACCTGACTCATGATGCCATTGTTGGGAAACATTGCATGGCGAACAATTTTTTTCTACGCACACGCTCTCGGATTCAGGGCTCCGCAGACCCAAGAAAGGTTCGAACTCTGGGGCGTGTGCGAAGAACTCAACCTCTCCAGCCTACCAACTCGCCGCTCTCATGGCCTAGCTCAAATGAAAAGTAAAGGAAAGAGACTCAGGAGTTTACCCAGGTTCGGGCCACCTTGTGGTGTAAGACCCTACTCCTGTTTGGGGTGGATTAGCCTCGCGGGGGGCTGAGGATGAACTAGTATAAAGGATGAACAGCCTCACGATGTCTGTTCTTGTGTGGGTTGAGCTAGTGAGGGTTCAGGGCCCGGATCTCGGGCTATGGTGGTGGCTAGCCTATATATAGCGGCCTGGGTCCTCCTCCTCCGAAACGAAGGCGGAAAGGGATCCCACAATGTCCAATTTGAAGGGAGACTGATGTCTACTACACAACCTTCTTCTTGTAGACTCGTGTTGGGCCTCTAAGCGCAGAGTTTTGTAGGACAGTAGCACTTTTTCCTCTACTGGATGACCTAAGTTTTATCAATCCGTGGGAGGTGTAGGATGAAGATGGTCTCTCTCAAACAACCATGCAACCAAATAACAAAGAGTCTCTTGTGTCCCCAACACACCCAATACAATGGTAAATTGTATAGGTGCACTAGTTCGGCGAAGAGATGGTGATACAAGTGTAATATGGATAGTAGATATAGTTTTTAGTAATCTAAAAATATAAAAACAGCAATGTAACTAGTAACAAACGTGAGCACAGATGGTATTGCAATGCTTAGAAACAAGGCCTGGGATTCATACTTTCATTAGTGCAAGTTCTCTCAACAATAATAACATAATTGGATCATATAACAATCCCTCAACATGCAACAAAGAGTCGCTCCAAAGTCACTAACAGCGGAGAACAAATAAAGAGATTATTGTAGGGTATGAAACCACCTCAAAGTTATTCTTTATGATCGATCTATTGGGCCTATAAGTGTCACAAATAGCCCTAGAGTTTGTACTAAAATAACACCTTAAGACTCACATCAACCAAAACCCTAATGTCACCTAGATACTCCAATTTCACCACAAGTATCCGCGGGTTTGATTATACGATATGCATCACACAATCTCAGATTCATCTATTCAAACAAACACAAAGAACTTCAAAGAGTGCCCCAAAGTTTCTATCGGAGAGTCAAGACAAAAATGTGTGCCAACCTCTATGCAGAAGTTCACAAGGTCACTGAACCCACAAGTTGATCACTAAAACATACATCAAGTGGATCACGTGAATATCCCATTGTCACCACAGATAAGCACATGCAAGACATACATTAAGTGTTCTCAAATCCTTAAAGACTCAATCCGATAAGATAACTTCAAAGGTAAAACTCAATCCATTACAAGAAGGTAGAGGGGGAGAAACATCATAAGATCCAACTATAATAGCAAAGCTCGCGGTAGATCGAGATCATGCCAAATCAAGAACACGAGAGAGATTGACAGAGATCAAACACACAGCTACTGGTACATACCCTCAGCCCCGAGGGTGAACTACTCTCTCCTCATCATGGAGAGCACCGGATGATAAAGATGGCCACCGGTGATGGTTTCCCCCTCCGGCAGGGTGCCAGAACGAGCTCCCGATTGGTTTTTCGTGGCTACAGAAGCTTGCGGTGCCGGAACTCCTGATCTAGGTTTATTTTCGGGGTTTTCCCTATTTATAGGAATTTTTGGCATCGGGGACAAGTCAGGGGGACCCACGAGGCGACGACAAGGTAGGGGGCGCGCCCTAGGGGGGCGTGCCCCCACCCATGTGGCTGCCTTGTGGCTCTTCTAGTCCATCTCCGGCACTCCGTGGGCTTCTTTTGGTCCATAAAAAATCATTGTAAAGTTTCAGCTCGATTGGACTCCGTTTGGTATTCCTTTTCCGCGAAACTCAAAAACAAGGGAAAACAGAAACTGGCACTGGGCTCTAGGTTAATAGATTAGTCCCAAAAATAATATAAAAGAGCATATTAATGCATATAAAACATCCAAAACAGATAATATAATAGCACGGAATAAAAAATACGTTTGAGATGTATCAAGCATTCCCAAGCTTAATTCCTGCTAGTCCTTGAGTAGGTAAATGATAAAAATAGAATTTTTGATGTAGAATGCTACCTAACATATTTATCAATGCAATTCTTCTTTAATGTGGTATGAAAATTTAGATACGTAAGTTTCAAGCAAAAGTTTTATGTTGACATGAGAACAATAATATTTCAAGATTACTAGATAGTATATCATTAAGCTTTAAAAATAACATGGCTAAAGAAAGTTATCCCTACAAAATCATATAGTCCTATTATGCTCCCTCTTCTCAACACAAGGTAATCATGCCCACCCCGGTGTCAGCCAAGCAATTGGTTCATACTTTGTAATGCGCTTCAGCCTTTTCAACTTTTCACGAAATATATGAGCGTGAGCCATGAATATAGCACTACGGGTGGAGTAGAAGATGGTAATAGACAAAAGGAGGGACAAAGTCTCACATCAACTAGGAAAATCAATGGACAATGGAGATGTCCATCAATCGATATCAATGTGAGTGAGTAGAGATTGCCATGTAAGGAATGCACTAGAGCTATAAGTGCATGAAAGCTCAAAAGACAACTAGTGGGTGTGCATCAACTTGCTTGCTCATGAAGACCTAGGGCATTTGAGGAAGCCCATCATTGGAATATACAAGCCAAGTTCTATAACGAAAATTCCCACTAGTATATGAAAGTGACAACATAGGAGACTCTCTATCATGAAGAACATGGTGCTACTCTGAATCACAAGTGTGGAAAAAGATATTAACATTGCCCCTTCTCTCTTTTTCTCTCATTTTTTTTATTTTGGGCTCTTTGGCCTCTCTTTTTTTGGTGGGCTTCTGTGGCCTCTTTTATTTATTTGGGCTTCATTGGCCTCTTTTATTTTTGATAACCTCACATGGGACAATGCTCTAATAATGATGATCATCACACTTTTATTTACTTACAACTCGATACTAGAACAAAGATATGACTCTATATGGATGCCTCCGACGGTGTACCGAGATGTGCAATGATCAAGAGTGACATGTATATAAAAATATGAACGGTGGCTTGGCCACAAATACTATATCAACTACATGATCATGATCAACATGACAATGAAGATGTGTGTCATTATAAATGGAACGGTGGAGTTACATGGCAATATATCTCGGAATGGCTATGAAAATGCCATGCTAGGTAGGTATGGTGGCTGTTTTGAGGAAGGTATAAGGAGGGTTTTATGCACCGATGAAAGTTGCGCGGCACTAGAGTGGCTAGCAAGGTGGAAGGGTGAGAGTGCGTATAATCCATGGACTCAACATTAGTCATAAAGAACTCACATACTTATTGCAAAAGATTTATTAGCCCTCAAAGCAAAGTACTACTATGCATGCCCCTAGGGGTGAGGTTGGTAGGAGTTAACCATCGCGCACCCTCGACCTTCACACAAAGGTGAACAATCAAGACACAAGCATTTCATTTCGGTCGCACTTTTTAGAGACCATACGTGCATGCTATGGGAATAATGAACCTTAACACAATTATTTTCTATACTCCGCCTATGTTGTCTCAACATAGCCGGTCCCAAGCCCGGTTAAAGGAGGAGGGTTGTGTTAGGCTTGGCGTGCCAACGTGAAAACTCAGCTACTCTTATGGAGATGAAACCCAAAAGATTTTCGTTGGGGCGTAACCTTCTCAGCGGCGCGCCACATCGGAACCCGGGTGTGGTGTCAAATGGGCAAGGGCCGAGGCGTCACCCCCCTTGGTGGCACGCCGTATCTTGATCTGGATACAGTGGCAAGTGAGCGAGGATCGGGTCGTCGCATCCTTAGTGGCGCGCTACATCGGCGCCCGGATGTAGTGGAAAATGAGCAAGGGTCTTCGCATTTGACTCGACGAGTGCGAAGGGTAAGGAAGCTAGCCGAGCCTAGGAGGATCCGCTTAGGTAGCTGGAACGTAGGGTCCCTGACAGGGAAGCTTCGGGAGCTAGTCGATGCAGCGGTGAGGATAAGTATTGATATCCTTTGCATCCAAGAAACCAAGTGGAGGGGACAGAAGGCGAAGGAGGTGGAGGGTACCGGCTTCAAGCTGTGGTACACCAGGATGGCTGCAAACAGGAATGGCGTAGGCATCTTAATCAACAAGAGCCTCAAGCATGGAGTGGTAGACGTCAAGAGACGTGGGGACCATATTATCCTGGTTAAGCTGGTAGTTGGGGACTTAGTTCTCAATGTTATCAGCGCATATGCCCCGCAAGTAGGCCACACTGAGAACACCAAGAGGGAGTTCTGGGAAGGACTGGAAGACATGGTTAGGAGTGTACCGATTGGAAAGAAGCTCTTCATAGGAGGAGACCTCAATGGCCGCGTGGGTACATCTAACACAAGTTTTGAAGGGGTGCATGGGGGCTTTGGCTATGGCACCAGGAATCATGAAGGAGAAGATGTCTTAAGCTTTGCTCTAGCCTACGACATGATTGTAGCTAACACCCTCTTTAGAAAGAGAGAATCACATCTGGTGACTTTTTGTGGTGGCCAACACTCTAGCCAGATTGATTTCATCCTCTCGAGAAGAGAAGATAGGCGTGCGTGCCTAGATTGTAAGGTGATACCTGGAGAGAGTGTTGTACCTCAACATAAGCTAGTGGTTGCTGACTTCCGCTTTCGGATTCATGTCCAGCGGGATAGGCGTGCCAAAGTCGCTAGAACAAAGTGGTGGAAGCTCAAGGGGGAGGTAGGAGGGGATGCAGACAATGTGTGGATGAGGATGGCGACTTGCATTCGTAAGGTGGCCTTGGAGTAGTTTGGAGTGTCCAGGGGAAGGAGAAGCGAAGATAAGGATACCTGGTGCTGGAATGATGATGTCCAGAAGGCAATTAAAGAGAAGAAGAGTGCTTCAGATGCCTGTACTTGGATAGGAGTGCAGACAACATAGATAAGTACAAGATGGCGAAGAAGGCTGCAAAGCGAGCTGTCGGTGAAGCAAGGGGTAGGGCGTATGAGGGCCTCTACCAACGATTAGGCACGAAGGAAGGGGAAAGGGACATCTATAAGATGGCCAAGATCCGAGAGAGGAAGACGAGGGATATTGGCCAAGTCAAATGCATCAAGGATGGAGCAGATCAACTCCTCGTGAAGGATGAGGAGATTAAGCATAGGTGGCGGCAGTACTTCGACAAGCTGTTCAATGGGGAGAATGACAGTTCCACCATTGAACTTGATGACACCATTGATGAGACCAGCATGCGTTTTGTGCGGCAAATCCAGGAGTCTGAGGTCAAGGAGGCTTTAATAAGGATGAAAGGAGGCAAGGCGATGGGTCCTGATTGTATCCGCATTGAGGTGTGGAAAGGCCTCGGGGACATAGCGATAGTTTGGCTAACCAAGCTTTTCAACCCCATTTTTCGGGCAAAAAAGATGCCAGAAGAACGGAGACGGAGTATATTAGTACCAATCTTTAAGAACAAGGGGGATGTTCAGAGTTGTACTAATTACCGTGGAATTAAGCGGATGAGCCATACAATGAAGCTATGGGAGAGAGTCATTGAGCACCGCTTAAGAAGAATGACCAACGTGACCAAAAATCAATTTGGTTTCATGCCTGGGAGGTCGATGATGGAAGCCATTTTCTTGGTTCGACAACTTATGGAGAGATACATGGAGCAAAAGAAGGACTTGCATATGGTGTTCATTGACTTAGAGAAGGCCTATGATAAGATACCACGGAATGTCATGTGGTGGCCCTTGGAGAAACACAAAGTCCCAGCAAAGTACATTACCCTCATCAAGGACATGTACGATAATGTTGTGACAAGTGTTCGAACAAGTGATGTCGACACTGATGACTTCCCGATTAAGGTAGGACTGCATCAAGGGTCAGCTTTGAGCCCTTATCTTTTTGCCTTGGTGATGGATGAGGTTACAAGGGATATACAAGCAGATATCCCATGGTGTATGCTCTTTGTGGACGATGTGGTGCTAGTTGACGATAGTCAGACGAGGGTAAATAGGAAGTTAGAGTTATGGAGACAAACCTTGGAATCGAAAGGGTTTAAGCTTAGTAGAACTGAAACTGAGTACATGATGTGCGGTTTCAGTACTACTAGGTGTGAGGACGAGGAGGTTAACCTTGATGGACAGGTGGTGCCTCAGAAGAACACCTTTCGATATTTGGGGTCAATGCTACAGGAGGATGGGGGTATTGATGAAGATGTGAACCATCGAATCAAAACCAGATGGATGAAGTGGCGCGAAGCTTCTGGCATTCTCTGTGACAAGAGAGTGCCACAAAAGCTAAAAGGCAAGTTCTACAGGACGGCGGTTCGACCCGCAATGTTGTATGGCGCCGAGTATTGGCCGACTAAAAGGCGACTTGTTCAATAGTTAGGTGTCGCGGAGATGCGTATGTTGAGATGGATGTGTGGCCACACGAGGAAGGATCGAGTCCGGAATGATGATATACGAGATAGAGTTGGGGTAGCACCTATTGAAGAGAAGCTTGTCCAACATCGTCTGAGATGGTTTGGACATATTCAGCGCAGGCCTCCAGAAGCCACAGTGCATAGCAGACGGCTAAAGCATGCGGAGAATGTCAAGAGAGGTCGGGGTAGACCGAATTTGACATGGGAGCAGTCCCTTAAGAAAGACTTGAAGGATTGGAGTATCACCAGAGAACTAGCTATGGACAAGGGTGCGTGGACGCTTGCTATCCATGTGCTAGAGCCATGAGTTGGTCACGAGATCTTATGGTTTCACCTCTAGCCTACCCCAACTTGTTTGGGACTAAAGGCTTTGTTGTTGTTTGTTGTTGTATGATTCTAATATTAGCATCCTCATATCTCAAAACGATCACATTTATCATATGGAAGTTTTTATTATACCTACTTTGGATGTCTATCATATTAGGACTAAATTCATAACCCAAGCTAATTACCATGCTGTTTTAGAGACTCTAAAAATAATATAAGTGAAGCAATAGAGTTCAGCAATTTCTATAAAATAAAACCACCACTGTGCTCTAAAAAGATATAAGTGAACACTAGAGCAAAATTTCCTAGCTCAAAAGATATTAGTGAATCATATAGAGTATTCTAATAAATCATGATTGAAGCATGTCTCTCTCAAAAGGTGTGTACAGCAAGAATGATTGGGGCAAACTAAAAAGCAATGACTCATATCATACATGACGCTCCAAGCAAAACACATATCATGTGGTGAATAAAAATATAGCCTCGAGTAAAAGTTACCGATAGATGAAGACGAAAGAGGCGATGCCTTCCCAGGGCATCCCCAAGCTTAGGCTCTTGGCTGTCCTTATATATTACCTTAGGGTGCCTTTGGTGTCCCCAATCTTAGGCTCTTGCCACTCTTTATTCCATAGATCATCAAATCCTTACTCAAAACTTGATAACTTCACAACACAAAACTCAACAGAAATCTTGTGATCTTCGTTAGTAAAACAAAGCAAATAACCACTCAAGGTACTGTTATGATCTTATTCTTATTTTATATTTGTGTAATATCTACTGTATTACAACTTTTTCATGGTTCATACCTCCTGATACTAGCCATAGAATCATGAAAATAGGCAAACAACACATAGAAAACAGAATCTGTGAAAAACAAAACAGTTAGTAGCAATCTGCAAACTTCGCAAACTTCTGGAACTCTCAAAATTCTGAAAAATTAGGAAAACATAGGGAATTTGTATATCAAACATGTGTAAAAATTACAGCTAATTATCACGTTCCAGTGATTTATTGATTTTTTTGCACTGGACGCAAAACTTTCTGTTTTTGCATAGAATCAAGTCAACTATAAACCACACTATCCCAAAGGCTTTACTTGGAACTTTATTGAAAAAATCTATAAAACATGATTACTACAGTAGCTTAATCATGTGAACACACAAAAATAGTAGGTAAAAGTATTGGGTTGTCTCCCGTCAAGCGCTTTTCTTTAATGCCTTTTTCAGCTAGGCATGAAGATTTCAATGATGCTCACGTAAGGATAAGAATTGAAACATAAAAGGGAGAATCATGAATCACATTGCAAGCACATTTAAGTCTAACCCACTTCCTATGCATAGGTATTTTGTGAGCAAATAATTTATAGGAAGTCAAAACAAGCATAACTTCAAAACTTTCAACACATAGAGAGGAAACTTGATATTATTACAATACTTAAAAGCATATGTTCCTCTCTCATAATAATTTTCAGTAGCATCATGAATAAATTCAACAATGTAACTATCACATATAGCACTCTTTTCATGATCCACAAGCATAGAAATTTTACTACTCCCAACATAAGAAAATTTATTCTCATGAATAGTAGTGGGAGCATGATATGAAACTTGAATACTATAAATTGTTTCCTTATTAAAAGAGTAATGTTCAGTAAAAGGATATTCAATATAATGACAATAATTGTCACCACTTCTTATAACATAAGTATCATCACAATAATCATCATAAGTAGCAACTTTGTTCTCATTATAGTCAATTGAAACCTCTTCCGAAATAGTGGAATCATTACTAAATAAAGTCATGACCTCTTCGAATCCACTTTCATAAATATTGCAATCATCATAAATAGGAGGCATGCTATCATCATAATAAATTTGCACATCAAAACTTGGGGGGACTAAAAATATCATTTTCAGCAAACATAGCATCCCCAAGCTTGTGGCTTTGCATACCATAAGCATAATCTCTCTCATCATTAATAGTATGCATAACACCAATAGTATAGCAATTATTATCACCACAATGAGTGATAGGCATAACAAAATCATCCTCAATAGTTTCATCATACATTGTACCATAAGACAAAGAATCACTATCATCATCAAATATATCATCTTCCACATTTGCTTTTGATTCACTCTCATGAGGCAAAACAATAATAGGATCAACATAATTTGGGAGGTATACCTTTTTATCTTTGCTTCTTCATCTTTTCTTTTTCTTATTCACATCATGTGTGGGTTCAATCACCTTTTTGGACCTCCTTATTGATGAGATTGGTTGAATAAAAAGCTCCTCCTCGTTACCTGATTCATCATAGCAAAAAATAGGAGGATATTGGGAAACCTCTTCCCCTTCATTAGTATTTGATACGTATCCAAAGTATCTATAATTTATGAAGTATTAATGCCATGTTTATACCAATTTTATATAGTTTTAGTATGATTTGCATGGAACTAACCTGGACTGACGCTGTTTTCAGCAGAACTACCATGATGTTGTTTTTCGTGCAAAAAAAAAGTTCTCGGAATGGGCTGAAACTTTTTGATGATTGTTATTGGAATAAAAGAGACCCTTGAGGCTTTGTGGGAGGGCCAGAAGAGCCATGAGGAGGGCACAAAACACCAGGGCGCGCCTGGGCCCTTGTCCGTGCCCCGGTGGGTTGTGCTCACCTCGAGGCCCATCTTCACGTGAAACCGACGCCAAAAAATCCTAAAAATAGAGAAACCATCAGAAATAACCCTAGATCAGAAGTTCCGCCACTGAAAGACTCTGTAGTCCACGAAAAACCAATCTAGACCCTTTCCGGCACGCTGCCGGAGGGGGAAATCATCACCGGTGACCATCTTCATCATCCCGGCGGCCACCATGATGAGGAGGGAGTAGTCCACCCTCGGGGCTAAGGGTTTGTACCAGTAGCTATGTGTTTAATCTCTCTATCTCGTGTTCTTGAGATGCACAATCTTGATGTATCGCGGGCTTTGTTAATATAGTAGGATCATATGGTGTTTTCCCCTCTCTATCTTGTTGTGATGAATTGAGTTTTCCCTTTAAGATTTCTTTGGATTGAATACTTTTATAATTTGAGAACACTAGATGAATGCCTTGCTATGAATACCCATGGTGACAATGGGGTATCATATTGATTCACTTGATGTGCGTTTTGGTACTCAACTCGCGGATTCCCGAGGTGACATTGGGGTAATCTATGCATAGGGGTTGATGCACGTTCTTGTCTTTGTTTCTCCGGTAGAAATCATGGGGCACGTTTTGAGGTTCTTTGTGTTGGATTGAGTAATATGAATATGAATTTGTTTTGGTGTTATTTTAGTACAAACTCTTGATAGATCGATCGGAAAGAATAACTTGTGTTATTTTAGTACGAACTCTGTTGGGGATCATAGCAGAAAATCAAAAAATTTCCTACGCATCACCAAGATCTATCTATGGAGTAATCTAGCAACGAGCATAAAGGGGAGTGCATCTACATACCCTTGTAGATCGCGAGCGGAAGCGTTCAAGAGAACGGGGATGATGGAGTCGTGCTCGTCGTGATCCAAATCACCGATGATCCTAGCGCCGAACGGACGGCACCTCCGTGTTCAACACACGTACGGAGCGGGGACGTCTCCTCCTTCTTGATCCAGCAAGGGGGGAGGAGAGGTTGATGGAGATCCAGCAGCACGACGGCGTGGTGGTGGAAGTAGCGGGATTCCAGCAGGGCTTCGCCAAGCGCTGCGGGAGGAGGGAGATGTGTCACGGGAGGGAGAGGGAGGCGCCAGGGCTTGGGGTGCGGCTCCCATGCGCCTCCCCACTATATATAGGGGTGGAGGGGGCTGGTTTCTTGCCCTCCATGTCCATTGGGGCGTTGGCAAAGGTGGGGGAAAGAAATCCCATCATTTCCTTTCCCCACCGATTGTTATCCCCCCTTTTTAGGGATCTTGATCTTATCCCTTCGGGATATGATCTTATTCCTTCTAAGGGGGATCTTGGTGCGCCTTGACCAGGGGTGTGGGGCCTTGTCCCCACTACCCACGTTCATGTGGGTCCCCCCATGCAGGTGGGCCCCACTTCGGAACCTTCTAGAACCTTCCCGGTACAATACCGAAAAATCCCGAACATTTTCCGGTGGCCAAAATAGGACTTCCTATATATAAATCTTTACCTCCGGACCATTCCGGAACTCCTCATGACGTCCGGGATCTCATCCGGGACTCCGAACAACTTTCGGGTTTCCGCATACTTATATCTCTACAACCCTAGCGTCACCGAACCTTAAGTGTGTAGACCCTACGGGTTCGGGAGACACGCAGACATGACCAAGACGACTCTCCGGTCAATAACCAACAGCGGGATCTGGATACCCATGTTGGCTCCCACATGCTCCACGATGATCTCATCGGATGAACCACGATGTCAAGGATTCAATCAACCCCGTATACAATTCCCTTTGTCTATCGGCACAGTACTTGCCCGAGATTCGATCGTCGGTATCCCGATACCTTGTTCAGTCTCGTTACCGGCAAGTCTCTTTACTCGTTCCGTAACACATCATCCCGTGATCAACTCCTTGATCACATTGTGCACATTATGATGATGTCCTACCGAGTGGGCCCAGAGATACCTCTCCGTCACACGGAGTGACAAATCCCAGTCTCGATTCATGCCAACCCAACAGAAACTTTCGGAGATACCTGTAGTGCACCTTTATAGCCACCCAGTTACGTTGTGACGTTTGGTACACCCAAAGCATTCCTACGGTATCCGGGAGTTGCACAATCTCATGGTCTAAGGAAAAGATACTTGACATTTAGAAAAGCTTTAGCATACGAACTACACGATCTGTGCTAGGCTTAGGATTGGGTCTTGTCCATCACATCATTCTCCTAATGATGTGATCCCGTTATCAATGACATCCAATGTCCATGGTCAGGAAACTGTGACCATCTGTTGATCAACGAGCTAGTCAACTAGAGGCTTACTAGGGACATGGTGTTTGTCTATGTATCCACACATGTATCTGAGTTTCCTATCAATACAATTCTAGCATGGATAATAAACAATTATCATGAACAAGGAAATATAATAATAACCAATTTATTATTGCCTCTAGGGCATATTTCCAACAGTCTCCCACTTGCACTAGAGTCAATAATCTAGTTCACATCGCCATGTGATTAACACCCACAGGTCACATCGCCATGTGACTAACATCCAAAGAGTTTACTAGAGTCAGTAATCTAGTTCACATCAATATGTGATTAACACTCAATGAGTTCTGGGTTTGATCATGTTATGCTTGTGAGAGAGGTTGTAGTCAACGGGTCTGCAACATTCAGATCCCTATGTACTTCGCAAAAACTTTATGTCATATCGTAGATGCTGCTATCACGTTCCACTTGGAGCTATTACAAACTGTTGCTCCATTATACGTATCCGGTATCTCCACTCAGAGTTATCCGGATAGGTGTTAAGCTTGCATCGACGTAACTCTTTACGTCGAACTCTTTATCACCTCCATAACCGAGAAACATTTCCTTATTCCTCTAAGGATAATTTTGACCGCTATCTGGTGATCCACTCCTGGATCACCTTTGTACCCTCTTGCCAGACATTTGGCAAGGCACACATCAGGTGCGGTACTCAGCATGGCATATCGTATAGAGCCTATTACAAAAGCATAGGGGACGACCTTCGTCCTTCCTCTTTCTTCTGCCGCGGTCAAGCTTTGAGTCTTACTCAACTTCACACCTTACAACTCAGGCAAGAACTCCTTCTTTGACTGATCTATTTTGAACTCCTTCAAAATCATGTCAAAGGTGTGTGTTCTTTTGAAAGTATTATCAGGCGTCTTGATCTATCTATATAGATCTTGATGCCCAATATGTAAGCAGCTTTATCTAGGTCTTCCTTTGAAAAACTCCTTTCAAACAACCCTTTACGCTTTCCAGAAATTCTACACCATTTCAGATCAACAATATGTCATTCACATATACTTATCAGAAATGTTGTAGTGCTCCCACTCACTTTATTGTAAATACAAGTTTCTAACAAACTTAGTATAAACCCAAAAACTTTGATCACTCCATCAAAGCGTATATTCCAACTCCGAGATGCTTGCTCTAGTCCATGGAAGGATCGCTGGAGCTAGCATACCTTTTAGCATCCTTAGGATCAACAAAACCTTTCTGATTGTATCACATACAAACTTTCCTTACGAAAACTGGTAAGAAAACTTGTTTTGACATCCATCTGCCAGATTTCATAAATGCAGCTTATGCTAACTTGATTCCGACGGACTTAAGCATCGCTATGGGTGAGAAAATTTCATCGTAGTCAACTCCTTGAACTTGTGGAAAACTCTTCGCCACAAGTCGAGCTTCATAGACGGTGACATTACCGTCCACGTCCGTCTTCTTCTTAAAGATCCATTTATCTCAATGGCTTGCCAGTCATCGGGCAAGTCCACCAAAGTCCATACTTTGTTTTGATACATGGATCCTATCTCGGATTTCTCGGCTTCTAACCATTTGTCAGAATATGGGCCCACCATCGCTTCTCCATAGTTCATAGGCTCATCGTTGTCCAACAACATGACCTCTAAGACAGGATCACCGTACCACTCAGGAGTAGTACATATCCTTGTCGACCTACGAGGTTCGATAGCAACTTGATCTGGAGCTTCATGATCACTATCATTAGTTTCCCCTTCAACTGTCGTAGGTTCCACAGAAACATCTTTCTGTGTTGCACTACTCTCCGGTTGAAGTGAGGGTTCGACAACCTCATCAAGTTCTATCTTCCTCCCACTCAATTCTTTCGAGAGAAACTCCTTCTCGAGAAAGGACCCATTCTTAGGGACAAACATTTTTGTCCTTGGATCTGAGATAGAAGGTATACCCAAACGTTACCAGTGGGTATCCCATGAAGATGTATTTGTCCGCTATGGGTTCGAGCTTTTTCCGGCTGAAGCCGTAAGCATCGCAGCCCCAAACACTGAGAAACGACAACTTTGGTTTCTTGCCAAACCTCAGTTCATATGGCGTTGTCTCAACGGACTTAGATGGTGCCCTATATAAAGTGAATGCAGCTATCTCTAATGCATAACCTCAAAATAATAGCGGTAGATCGGTAAGATACATCATAGATCGCACCATATTTCACAAGGTTCGATTACGATGTCCGGACACACCATTACGCTGTGGTGTTCCAGGGGGCTTCAACTGCGAAACAATTCCACAATGTCTTAAGTGATTGCCAAACTCATAATTCAGATAATATCCCCTTGATCAGATCGTAGGAACATGATCTTCTTGTTATGATGATTCTTAACCTTCACTCTGAAAATTTTTGAACCTTTCAAACGTTTCAGACTTTTGCTTCATTAAGTAAATATACCATATCTACTCAAATCGTCAGTGAAGATGAGAAAATAACGATATCCACCACACGCCTTAATTCTCATTGGGTCACATACATCAGCATGTATGATTTCCAACAAGTCACTTGCCCGTTTCATTGTACCTGAAAACGGGATCTCAGTCATCTTGCCTATGAGGCATGGCTCGCATGTGTCAAGCGATTCAAAATCAAGTGACTCCAAACATCCATCAGCATGGAGTTTCTTCATGCATTTTATGCCAAAATGACCTAAGCGGCAGTGCCACAAGAAAGTGGTACTATCATTATTAACTCTACATCTTTTGGCATTAATATTATCATCATGTGTATTACTATGATCGAGATTCAACAAACCATTGGGTGCATGACCATAAAGGTATTATTCATGTAAACAGAATAACCATTATTCTCTGACTTAAATGAATAACCGTATTGCAATGAACATGATCTAATCATATTCATGCTCAACGTAGACACCTGATAACATTTATCTAGGTTCAACACTAATCTTGAAAATAGAGGGAGTGTGCGATGGTGATCTTATCAACCTTGGAAACACTTCCAATACACATCGTCACCTCGCCCTTAGCTAGTCTCCGTTCAGTCCGTAGCTTTTGCTTCAAGTCACTAATAATAGCAACTGAACCGGTATCCAATACCCAGGTGCTACAAGGAGCACTACTAAGGTACACATCAATAACACGTATATCAAATATACTTTGTTGAAGTTGCCAGCTTTTCTTATCTACCATGTATTTGGGGTAGTTTCGCTACCATGTGACCGTTCCCCTTACAATCGAAGCACTTAGTCTCGAGGTTTGGGTTCAACCTTGGGTTCCCTCATTAGAGCGACAACTGGTTTGCCATTCATGAAGTTTCCCTTCTAGCCCTTGCCCTTTTTGAAACCAGTGGTCTTGTTAAACCATCAACACTTGATGCTCCTTCTTGATTTCTACTTTCGCGGTCTTAAGAACCGCTAATAGCTCCGGGATCATCTCCATCCTTTGCATGTCATAGTTCATCACGAAGTTCTAGTAGCTTGGTGATAGTGTCTAGAGAATTCTGTCAACCACTATCTCATCTGGAAGATTAACTCCCACTTGGTTCAAGTGATTTTAGCACCCAGACATTCTGAGCACACGCTCACTAGTTGAGCTATTCTCCTCCATCTTTTTGGCAAAAGAACTTGTCAGAGGTCTCATACCTCTCAACACGGGCATGAGCCTGAAATCCCAATTTCAGCTCTTAGAACATCTCATATGTTCTATGGCGTTCAAAACATCATGGAATCCCGATTCTAAGCCGTAAAGTATGGTGCACTAAACTATCAAGTAGTCATCAGGACGTCTCAGTCAGGTGTTCACAACATCAACAGACAACGTTGTAGGGGTTTGCACATCGAGCGGTGCATCAAAGACGTAAGCTTTCTGTGCAGAAGTGAGGACACTCCTCGGACTACGGACCCAGTCCGCATCCTTGCTTACAATATCTTTCAACTTAGTCTTTCTCTAGGATCGTATTAAACAGGGAGCTACAACGCAGTTATTGGTCTACAACATAATTTGCGAAGACAACTTAGACTATTGTTCATGACAATGAAGTTCATCTAATGAACTCCCACTCAGATAGACATCTCTCTAGTCATCTAAGTGATACATGATCCGAATCGACTAGGCCGTGTCCGATCATCACGTGAGACGGACTAGTCATCAACGGTGAACATCTTCATGTTGATCGTATCTTCTATACGACTCATGTTCGACCTTTCGGTCTTCCGTGTTCCGAGGCCATGTCTGTACATGCTAGGCTCGTCAAGTCAACCCTAAGTGTATCGCGTGTGTAAATCTGCCTTACACCCGTTGTATGCGAACGTTAGAACCTATCACACCCGATCATCACGTGGTGCTTCGGAACAACGAACCTTAGCAACGGTGCACAGTTAGGGGGAACATAATTCTTGAGATTTTAGTGAGAGATCATCTTATTCACTACCGTCGTTCTAAGCAAATAAGATGTAAAACATGATAAACATCACATGCAATCAACTAGTGACATGATATGGCCAATATCATCTTGCTCCTTTGATCTTCATCTTCGGGGCTCCATGATAATCATCGTCACCGGCATGACACCATGATCTCCATCATCATGATCTCCATCATCGTGTCTTCATGAAGTCGTCTCGCCAAACATTACTTCTACTACTATGGCTAACGTTTAGCAATAAAGTAAAGTAATTACATGGCGTTATTCAGTGACACGCAGGTCATACAATAAATAAGACAACTCCTATGGCTCCTGCCGGTTGTCATTCTCATCGACATGCAAGTCGTGATTCCTATTACAAGAACATGATCAATCTCATACATTACATATATATCATTCATCACATCCTTTTGGCCATATCACATCACATGGCACATGCTGCAAGAACAAGTTAGACGTCCTCTAATTGTTGTTGCAAGTTTTTACGTGGCTGCTATAGGTTTCTAGCAAGAACGTTTCTTACCTACGCCAAAACCACAACGTGATATGCCAATTTCTATTTACCCTTCATAAGGACCCTTTTCAGCGAATCCGATCCGACTAAAGTGGGAGAGACAGACACCCGCTAGCCACCTTATGCAACTAGTGCATGTCAGTCGGTGGAACCTGTCTCACGTAAGAGTACGTGTAAGGTCGGTCCGGGCCGCTTCATCCCACGATGCCGCCGAATCAAGATAAGACTAGTAACGGCAAGAGAATTGACATGATCTACGTCCACAACTACTTTGTGTTCTACTCGTGCAAGATACTACGCATAGACCTAGCTCTGATACCACTGTTGGGGATCATAGCAGAAAATCAAAATTTTTCCTACGCATCACCAAGATCTATCTATGGAGTAATCTAGCAACGAGCATAAAGGGGAGTGCATCTACATACCCTTGTAGATCGCGAGCGGAAGCGTTCAAGAGAACGGGGATGATGGAGTCGTACTCGTCGTGATCCAAATCACCGATGATCCTAGCGCCGAACGGACGGCACCTCCGTGTTCAACACACGTACGGAGCGGGGACGTCTCCTCCTTCTTGATCCAGCAAGGGGGGAGGAGAGGTTGATGGAGATCCAGTAGCACGACAGCGTGGTGGTGGAAGTAGCGGGATTCCAGCAGGGCTTCGCCAAGCGCTGCGGGAGGAGGGAGATGTGTCACGGGAGGGAGAGGGAGGCGCCAGGGCTTGGGGTGCGGCTCCCATGCGCCTCCCCACTATATATAGGGGTGGAGGGGGCTGGTTTCTTGCCCTCCATGTCCATTGGGGCGTTGGCAAAGGTGGGGGAAAGAAATCCCATCATTTCCTTTCCCCACCGATTGTTATCCCCCCCTTTTAGGGATCTTGATCTTATCCCTTCGGGATATGATCTTATTCCTTCTAAGGGGGATCTTGGTGCGCCTTGACCAGGGGTGTGGGGCCTTGTCCCCACTACCCACGTTCATGTGGGTCCCCCCATGCAGGTGGGCCCCACTTCGGAACCTTCTAGAACCTTCCCGGTACAATACCGAAAAATCCCGAACATTTTCCGGTGGCCAAAATAGGACTTCCTATATATAAATCTTTACCTCCGGACCATTCCGGAACTCCTCGTGACGTCCGGGATCTCATCCGGGACTCCGAACAACTTTCGGGTTTCCGCATACTTATATCTCTACAACCCTAGCGTCACCGAACCTTAAGTGTGTAGACCCTACGGGTTCGGGAGACACGCAGACATGACCGAGACGACTCTCCGGTCAATAACCAACAGCGGGATCTGGATACCCATGTTGGCTCCCACATGCTCCACGATGATCTCATCGGATGAACCACGATGTCAAGGATTCAATCAACCCCGTATACAATTCCCTTTGTCTATCGGCACAGTACTTGCCCGAGATTCGATCGTCGGTATCCCGATACCTTGTTCAGTCTCGTTACCGGCAAGTCTCTTTACTCGTTCCGTAACACATCATCCCGTGATCAACTCCTTGATCACATTGTGCACATTATGATGATGTCCTACCGAGTGGGCCCAGAGATACCTCTCCGTCACACGGAGTGACAAATCCCAGTCTCGATTCATGCCAACCCAACAGAAACTTTCGGAGATACCTGTAGTGCACCTTTATAGCCACCCAGTTACGTTGTGACGTTTGGTACACCCAAAGCATTCCTACGGTATCCGGGAGTTGCACAATCTCATGGTCTAAGGAAAAGATACTTGACATTTAGAAAAGCTTTAGCATACGAACTACACGATCTGTGCTAGGCTTAGGATTGGGTCTTGTCCATCACATCATTCTCCTAATGATGTGATCCCGTTATCAACGACATCCAATGTCCATGGTCAGGAAACTGTGACCATCTGTTGATCAACGAGCTAGTCAACTAGAGGCTTACTAGGGACATGGTGTTTGTCTATGTATCCACACATGTATCTGAGTTTCCTATCATTACAATTCTAGCATGGATAATAAACAATTATCATGAACAAGGAAATATAATAATAACCAATTTATTATTGCCTCTAGGGCATATTTCCAACAAACTCTTGATAGATCGATCGGAAATGTTATGTTAATACAAACTCTTGGATAGATCGATCGGAAAGAATAGCTACAAACAATTCCTTCTGATGTTCTCCGCTAGATAGGAAATTTGGAGTGATTCTTCATCGCACTTTGAGGGATGGTTATATGATCCAATTATATTAGTATTGCTAAGAGATTGCACTAGCGAAAGTACGAACCCTAGGCCTCATTTTCAAGCATTGCAATACCGTTTGTGCTCACTTTTGTTACTTGCTACCTTGCTGTTTTTTATTGTCACTATTACAAAAATCAATATTTACTATCCGTATTACACTTGTATCACCATCTCTTTGTCGAACTAGTGCACCTATACAATTTACCATTGTATTGGGTGTGTTAGGGACACAAGAGACTCTTTGTTATTTGGTTGCAGGGTTGTTCGAGAGATACCATCTTCATCCTACACCTCCCACGGATTGATAAACCTTAGGTCATCCACTTGAGGGAAAATTGCTACTGTCGTACAAAACTCTGTACTTGGAGGCCCAACACGAGTTTACAAGAATAAAGTTGCGTACTAGACATCAACCTCTTTTCTGGCGCCGTTTCCTGGGAGGTTAGGTAAGCGACACTCACACCCCGTCAACGAATCTCTTTTTTGGCGCGTTGTCGTGGAGGTGAGTGCTTGAAGGTATATCTTTAGATATTGCAATCAAATCTTTTAGTTTCTTGTTTTAACACTAGTTTGGTTTTGTAAAAGATAACTACCAAAAAAATGGAATTGAGGTTGCCTCATATTGTTCATCTTTATAATGTCTTTCGTGAAAATGATGGAAACAAAAATTGTGCTCAATTGATAGAAGAAGAATTCAATAAAATGTTTGGCTTATAATCTTTGAATGATGAGCATGATTGCAATGTTGTTCGCATGAATTTTCTGAATATCCATGATGCTAATAATATGCAAAGCCATAAGCTTGGGTATGCTATTATTGGGGAACATAGTATTTCAAAAAATTCCTACGATCACGCAAGATCTATCTAGGAGAAGCATAGCAACGAGCAGGGAGAGTGTGTCCACGTACCCTCGTAGACCGAAAAAGGAAGCATTTAGTAACGTGGTTGATGTAGCCGAACGTCTTCACGATCCAACCAATCCAAGTACTGAACGTACGACACCTCCGTGTTCAGCACACGTTCAGCACGATGACGTCCCTCGAGCTCTTGATCCATTTGAGGACGAGGGATAGTTCCATCAGCACGACGGTGTGGTGACGGTGTTGATGATGTGACCCGCGCAGGGCTTCGCCTAAGCACTACGACAATACGACCTGAGGTGGAATCTGTGGAGGGGGCACCGCACACGGCTAAAACAACTGTCAACTTGTGTGTTCTAGGGTGCCCCCTGCCCTCGTATATAAAGGAGCAAGGGGAGTGGCCGGTTGGCCCCTATAGGGCGCGCCACAAGTAGGATTCCTACCAGGAATAGGAATCCTATTCCTAGTAGGTTTCCAACAAGGGAAGAGAGGGGAAGGAAGGAGAGGGAGATGGAGAAGGAAAGGGGGGCGTGTAAGTGCATCTAGTGGCCCTTAGTGATTTTGGTTTATTGAAGACTTATAGGTTAAGGGACTAATGTGTTTATGAGTGTACACATGTCTATAAGTCTATGTGGAGTTTGATATTTACAGAGAAAGTCGACCCTAAAAATGAAGTTCTTCAACTGAAGACTTTGGATTTCTGAAGACTTTCTGAAGACTTTGAAAGTGAAGAAATTGGTGTGACCTTGAAGACTTGGTATTCATTTGAGGAATACTAAGCGTGAAGACTTTTGTTTTCGTAGTTTCATTTTCTCTTTCTTGAGTCATAGGAAACACCGTACTGTCAATGGGGGTTCAGGAAATACTAAGGAAAAATTTCCATTTGATGCTCAACTCAAAATCCTACACCTACCAATCCCTTCGAGTGAAGCCATTGGAAATCCCATACAGTTCAGTCATATTCTTGAGTAACAGAGATGAAGTTTTTCTGGTCTCCAAGGAATTTGTTCTGACTGAGGAGTTAGGAATTTGCCAGTACGGATTTCCTTCAATTGAGGAACATGATAGCCCTAAGGAATTTGATACTCAAATTTCCAACCGTTGATGTGCTACGCGCCAGCTGTCCGAGAATATCTACCTACCTAACGGTCATATCATTGAGGGCATTTATGTCTTATCATGTCGGGCTAGTCCCTAGGCTATAAATAGCCGCCCCCTACAACCACTAGCTGGTTGGCTGCTCCGAGAGAAACTGACACTTTTCATAAGAGCAACCCATCCTCCGAGGACTTTGAGTGAAAATCATCACGTGAGGAAAAACCCAAAACCAAACCCAAAAGTGATTGAGCATCACTGAAGAGATGGATCCTGAGTGGATCTGGTGCTTGTTACCTTTGAAGACTGTGCTTCTTCCAGACGGTTAGGCATCATGGTCTAGAGCATCCAAGAGGAATTGTGGATTGTCAAGTGACCGAGTTTGTGAAGGTTCGGAACTCACCTGTGAAGACTTACCACGAGTGATTGGGCGGGGTCTGTGTGACCTTATCTCAAGGGGAATACGGCGAGGACTTGGTGTCTTGGACTATGTGCCCAGGACTGGGTGTCCAGGACTGTGTGTCCTCAGGTTTAAATACCTAGCCGCCCTAACCAGATGTACAACTGAGACAGCAGTTGGAACTGGTCTAACAAATCATTGTCTTCACCAAGATAACTGGTTCTATTTCCTCAACTCTTTCATTTCCTCATAACTATGTTATGTGCTTGTTCATAACTATTTGAAGACTTTGACTGAAGACTTTCTCAATTTCCTCAGTTCAATTTCTTCAGTCTGTTTGGCTTCATCATGTGTTATCCTGTGTTTACGCTTTCTGTACTCTGTGCTTGTCTTCATTTCATCATGATGACCATCCTTGTGTTCTGTTATGTTTACTTCTAAGTACTTATTCCACTACAAGTAGTTCTTCGCTAAGGAATTTCCTCACCCGCAAGTTCCTCAGTGAAGAATTCATAGAAATCGCCTATTCACCCCCCTCTAGTCGATATAACGCACTTTCAATTGGTATCAGAGCAAGGTAATCCCTTGTTCTGTGTGATTTTGGTTTAACCGCTTGGAGTTTTACTTATGTCAACCGCAGGTATGATCAGGGTGTCTGTTGGGTGTCCTACGTTCGATGGGATGGACTACCCCTACTAGACGAATAAGATGCGAATGCATCTTGAGGCAATTGATAATGATCTCTGGTATGTTGTGGAAAATTGTGTTCCCTCTGTCCAACCTTCTCTGAATGCTGCTGATGTGAAGAGATTCAAGCAACTCGATTCTCAAGCGAAGAATATCATGTGTGGCCATCTGAGCAAAGGGCAGTATGGAAGAGTGAGTGCTTTGGAAACTGCTAAGCTTATCTGGGATAGGCTGTCCAAAGTCAATGAAGGAGTCTCAACACAGCGTGACTCTCGAGTTGACGTTCTTCACAATCTCTTCAACCGCTTCAAAAGACTTGACAATGAAAATGTTCAGCAAACCTTCGATCGCCTCACTGACATCTCAAATGAGCTTCAAGCACTTGGTGCCACTGACATCACCGACCATGAGGTGGTGAAGAAATTGCTGAGATCGCTTGATTCCTCATTTGATACTCTAGCATTGATGATACAAGAGCGTGCTGATTACAAGTCACTTGATCCCGCTGATATTCTTGAAAGGCTAAATACTCATGAGTTCCAGCTTGCTGAAATAAGAGATCTCTATGGTCCGAGGTATGGCAGATCACGTGCCCTGAAGGCCAAGGTCGTCTCTGAATCTGAAGGTGAAGATTCTGGTAGTAGCCTTGGTGATCCCGAAGAACTGAGCCAGGAGCTAGCACTGCTCATGAAGAAATTCCAAAGGTTCTCAAGACATGGTCGCTTTGGAAAATTCTCAAGGAGAAATGATTCCTCATCCAGTGACTACAATGAGAGGCTATGCCAGAAATGCAAAAAGCCTGGTCACTACATTCAAGATTGTCCTCAATGGGAAAAGGAATCTAATAAGAAGAAAAACAAGGATTACAGTTCTGATGAAGCGAAGAAGAAGAAGAAATCGTCACAATCTTCATCATCAAAATCCTCGAAGTCTACATCTCACAAGAAGAGCAGCTCCAAGAAAGCCCGGGCATTCATTGGCAAGGAAATGGACTCTGAGGCTGAATCTGAGGATCATGACGAAGAGGAGGAATCTGAGGAGGCCGAGTCTGGTGTGCCGAGTCTAGCTCTTGCTACTGCATTTGTCAGCAAGTCTATCTTCAACCCTGAAGAAAATGGCTTCACCAACAAGGCTGATGATGGCAGTCATGACTATGCTCCCACCTATTGCTTCATGGCAAGGGGTGCCAAGGTACTCAAATATACCTCCTCTGAATCTAGTGAGAATGAATCTGATGAAAACCTCAAGCCCAGCTATTCTAAACTTGCTAAGATTGCTGTGCAACAACAAAAGGCTTTTGAAAAGGTTCAAAACATGCTAGGTAAAAGTGATGATATGTTGGGTGAAGAAATGGATCGCACTAAAATCTTGACTGAAAATCTTCAGAGACTTCAGTTTAGGTTTGACAATCTTCAAGGTCATCATAACACTCTTTTATCTGATCATGAGAAGCTTTTGTCGGGGGAACCTGTCCGCCACGAACACCTATGGGACCGGAGCCCCTTTTCTGTGCGGTACGAGGGCGGAGGGAGCACAAAGAGCAGATCGTAGCGAGCACGCGGGCAGTTTTACCCAGGTTCGGGCCACGGTAGACGCGTAAAACCCTACTCCTGCTTAGTTGTGTATTGAGTTGGAGAGCTCGGGAGCTAGAAGAAGCAGCTACACCGAGCGTATGAGTGATCTAGGTTCCGAACCCCCTCCACGTTGTGCATGGGCCTCCTTTTATAGTGCAAGGGGTCACCGACAGGTGTCAACGTAGGAGAAAGGGGTAAAAACGTAAAAGAGGTGGTAGTTGTAACAGTGCGGGAACAGTGGTCGCTACCTACTTTGACAGTGGGGGACAAGGGCATTTAATGCCCGTCGCCGTCGACCCCAAAAGCTCCCGCCCTTGCGTCTCCGTCCGCCACGGCGATGGATCCACCACCGTGGAGTGCCACCGTGTCCCCCAGGCTGCACAGCCATCCGCCACGCGTCCCTGGATAGGCCCCAGGGCGACGCGTGGGCCGATGAGCTAGAGCGCGGGCACACAGCGCAACTCTCCCGGCAAGCACCTTGCCGGGGCCTTGATCTTGCCGGGCCCGGGAGCTTGCCGCTCCCCGGGTCCTCGCCGGGGCGCGTATAGCGCCGAGGCGTGTCTTCTATGATGGAATCTTCTAGTCTTCCTGGCAAGCTCCTCTTGCCAGGGCCTTGTGCCGGTGAGGTAATCTTGAGCCTGGTACGGCCTTCCCGGCAAGCTCCACTTGCCGGGGTCTCGATCTTCTGTCTTGCATACTTTGTTTTTTGAATGGTTTAATATGGAGCAGGAAGGTCTCCGGCGAGCGCGTGGTAAACCCTGCCGCGGGAGGCTGCAACTGCCCGTGCACAAGTTGGGGTACTGAGGTACCCCTACCTTAGTACACCGACAGGAGCCCCCGGGCCTGGGCCACACACGGTGCCGAGCGCTGTTGGGCCAGGCCCAAAACAGTGCACGGGCACACGCGGCCCACGGCGCGCCGAATCCACTTCCGTATCCGCCGCATCCCCCCGTAACGGCACGCGTCGATTGCGGCGTCGTGGGATGGGACGTGCCCACGTTCTCTTAATGGAAAAAGTGAAACGCCTCCCCACTTCCCCATAAAAGCAGAGGAAGCAGGAGCGATTCCCCTCCTTGCGCTTTCATTGCATCTTCTTCTTCCTCCAGAGATCCCTTTGCGCTCCGCCTCCACACCTCCGCAGCCGCCGTCAGCATCTCCGGCGTCGCCGGGCTCTTCGTCCCCCTTCCTCCGCCGCGTCCGCCATGGCCCCGAAGACCGACAAGGCGAAGGCGGAGAAGGCCAAGAGGGAGAAGTCGGAGCAAGCGGCGAAGCTCGCCGCGTATCGGAAGCGGAACCTCGTCTTCCCGCCGAAGCTCGGCGCGCGGGAGCTCTGGAACAAGTATTACTTGTTCTGGGCCAAGGAAACCAAGGCGCACCCCCGCACTCAAGCTTATCCGGCCGCCGCCAAGGACATCTACCCCGGCGGGTACTACTTCTTCGCAGCCTTCTTTCACTGCGGTCTTTGCCCTCCTTTCTCTAATTTCTTCTGCGACGTCATGCACACCTATGGCCTCCACCTTCTTGACTTCACCCCCAACGCCATCCTCACAATGGCGGTTTTCGCACACATGTGCGAAAACTTCATAGGAATACACCCAAACGTAGCGCTGTTTAGGCACTTCTTCACTCCTAGAGCAGAGGCCGGCGCCCCCCTCTCCGGAGGAATTTCTTGGGTATTTCGTCTGAACAAGAAGGAGTCGTACTTGCCGGGGGAGCTCCGCGGCAAGTGGGAGGAGTGGCATGCAGACTGGTGCTGGATTGTTGAGGACGAGCCGCAGCCCTTCACCGCGCCGCGCACAACGCCCATCGTGCGCGGCAGGGATTGGAGCGAGCTGGACTCGGACGACATCAAGCTCGACGCCGCCCTCGTCCGGATTCTTCGTCTTCGGACCGCCAGGCTGTCCGTTGCAGAGGTAGGCGCATATTTCCTCCGCCGCCGCATCGCCCCTCTCCATGACAGGAAAAGGCCGGCCTGGGAGTACGGCGGCCCGGCGGATATAATGAGGCTGCGCCCCGGGCTAAACTTCAACTTCACGACGCTGGAGCTGAAGGGGATGGTCCGGGAACTATTCAAGTACGACCCGGCCCACCCTGAGTGGTTCAGACCTCCCCGGGGAGTGGTGCCCCTCTGCAACAGCACAGTCCGGGACCGTCTCTGCGCTATGATGCCCGCGTGTGATTCGCACGACGTGGACCGCACGTGGATTCCGCCCAAGCCCATAGACGTCCTCAGCTTCTTCGACAACCTCGTGGAGGTGACGAAGAACAAGGATGACATCAAGGAGCACACACGGGACACCACCGAACAGGAGCTTGCATACATGGCTTCTCGGGCTGAAGAGGCCGCTGCAGCCGCAGCGGCAGGAGATTTTGGATATACGCCTGAAGAGGCGGAGGCTGCGGACGCATCCAGCCAGGCGGAGGAGGCGGAGATCCGCAGACTGCTGCAACTCCCTCCCGACGCGCTTGCCGGGGTCCCCTCTCTGAGGCACTCCGGGATCCACGGGATCGTGGCCGAGGCCGCGGCAAGGGATGGCGCTGCCGGAGGGAACAGAGGCGCCGCGGGGAGCGGAGGCGCCAGAGGAAAAGAGGCCGCAGCGCAGGGCGCTGGGCCCAGCGAGCCAGCCGGGGAGGAGGAGGAGGAGGAGGCCGAGGACTCCGACGGATCTACGGAGCTCTACGCCGACGACCTCTCCTCGTCGGAGACCTCCCCGCCCCCGGCAAGCCCAAGGCGGTCTCCACCGAAGCGTCTCCGCAAGACGGCGACGGGAGAGAGGGCGCAGGCGCCCCGGCAACAACCAGCTCGCCGGGCAGCTCCTCGGGGGAGCCAAGCTGCGCCGGGGGCGACCGGCGCACCAGCCACAGCGGAGGCGGCCCGCGCGCGGGCCACGACGGAGGCGCCCCGCAAGCAGGCGTCGAGCCGACAGGGGTCTTCTCGGAGCGGAGCAGCAGCTCCGCCCGCTCCTAGGGCTCCGGCTACCACAGGGGCTGGGTCTTCGCAGCCCCCAGCCCCAGGGATCGCCAAGCGCCCGAGGGAATCTTCGTCTTCCGCTCCTCGTGCAGACGCGCCCCAGGTGGAGTATGACTTCTCCGCCTTGAGCGAGGACGACGAGGAGGACCAGGAGTAAGAATCCGAGATCTTACACCTTCTCAAGTTTCGTCTTGATTATTGTTGATGCTAATTTTGTTTGTTGCTTTGATTTCAGGACCTTGGTTCAGCGCGTGGCGAAGAAAGCCAAGGCGCCTGTGGTCGAGGTCGCGGAAGACTCGGCCACCGCGGCAACTGGGGACGTGCCGGAGCCAAGCCTGCCGGATCCGAGCGCTGCTCCGAGGAGCAGCCCCCAGCGCAGCCCCCAGCGTAAGTCTGGGGTTTCGTACTTCCATCCTCCCGCTCGTCGGGACGCGCTTGGGGATTTAGTCTTGTTTCAATATCTTGATGTCTTTGTCTTGACTTGTGCAGAGGTGGAGCCACAGCCGCAGGAGCGTCCGGAGGCCGCCTCCGAGGAGCTGCAGGCCCCGCCGTCCCCGCCAAGGCCGAACTCCCCGGCAAGGGAGAGCGCTCCGCCAAGGGCGGGTACTCCGCCAAGGGCGAGTACCCCGCCAAGGGCGAGCAGCCCGGCGAGGGCGGCCACTCCGCCAAGGCAGAGCTCCCCGGCGAGGGAGCCCGCCGCTGACGACGTCCGCCAAGGTATGTCTTGCAATTTTGTCTTCTTGGCGTTGTCTCTTTTTGGATTTTTGCTTGAACTTCTTTTTCTTCTACTTCTTCTTACAGATCTTCCTCCCCCCGAGCCGATGGAGACAGAAGTCATCAACATCGAGGAGGAGGAGGGCGCGCAGGGCGGCGGCGGCGACGTCCCTGTCGCCGAGGACACGGCGAGAGCCGCCGAGCCGGCCGCGCAGGAGACCGCTCCGGCTGCGGACGCAGCGGCCGGGGAGGGGGACGGCGACCGCACCGCCGACCCGGAGGCGGCGGGAGCATCAAGTGCTGCGCCGGCCGCCGACCCCTCCGCCGGCAAGGAGCAGGGCTACTATCTTGAAGCCCCCAACGGCGTCTTCATCCAGGTGCCGTGGGGGTCTTCGTCGCGAGCTCCCGCGGAGGGCGAGGCGTTTGACGGGGAGGTCCTCGCCTCCGCGGGCTTGAAGATTGTCGAGGCGCCCGGCGGGAGTGAAGGGCCCGAGGAGGAGAAGCTACTTCACCAGCTTCTGGCCCTTTACCGGGCCAGGCAGGCGAAGCTCGCTTCCCGGGAAGCCCTTGCCGCCAAGGCCGCCGCGGAGATGGAGAAGCGCGCGGCGGAGCTCAGCGCCACCAACCAGGCTGTCCTCCGCGAGGTGGCGGAGGAGCGCGAGCGACTCGCCGGCGAATATCAGGAGTGGGTGCTGGAGAAGGCCGAGGCCGAGGAACAGCAGCGGCTCGCCGGGGTGGAGCTGTCCCGGCGAGAAGGAGAACTCGCCCAGCGTAAGGTCAACCTCGACTCCCACGAGGAGGACCTTGCCGCTCGGGAGGAGGCCCTTGGCGGGGAACTGAAGGAGGCAAAAGCCGCCGCGGCTGCCGCGGAGACCGCCAAGAAGGAGCTTGCCGCCAAGGTCGCGCAGCTGGAGAAGTCGCTGAAGGTGAGCGCGGAGAAGGTCGCCGCGCTCATCACGGAGCGCGAGAAGGACGCCCACACCAATTCAGAACTCCAGGTGCGTCTTTCTGAGAGGGGCGACGAGTTGAAGGCCGCCAAGGACTCCATCGAGGACTTGGAGTTGAAGGTCTCTACACTGAAGGATTCACTCGACGCTGCCCGGGCTCGGGAGACCAAACTGAAGGAGGAGCTCCGCAAGGAGCGGACCCTGGTGGACAGCGCCAACAAAGCGGCTGAGCTCTTCCGCAAAACTGTCGAGGTATGGACCGAGGACTTAGTATCTTGCGCGTCCAACATCGACCAGGAGCTGCTGGCGTTGAAGCTGGAGCACCTCATCTACTCCCCGGATCCAAATCTCCCTCACAGCGCCAAGCTCAGCCTCTTCTTCAGGGGAATCGCGCCGGCCCTTGCGGATCTGCGGAAGAAGATCCCCGCGCAACTGGCCGAGGAGACGCGCCTACTCTGCACGGGAACTCTGGAGCGCGTGCTGACGAAGATCGTATACCGCAACCCGGGCATAAACCTCACCAACGTTCTTCGCAGCTTGCCGGCTGACGCGGACATGGAGGCGCTGAAGGAGCAGGTCGCCCACATCATTGCCAAGGTGGCTAAGATCTCCAGGATCGAGGGCGACCGCGTAGATTAGGCCTCCATTATCTTTATCTCTTTTTGTTGCTGCATAGGGTGTTACGAACTCATTAACCATTGCGACAATCTATCTTTTGTAAGATATTTATCTCATTTTGATCAATCAGTGCAATGTTATCTTCCTTGTCTTAATCCTTGACTTTGTATGTTTTTCACCCTACGCTCCCGGGGAGCTTGCCGGCAAGGGGCCTTTGCCGCGAGCGCTGAGTGCTGGACTCTGAGCAGCCTGCTGGCCAAGGCCTCACCGGCAAGCAACCTCGCCGCGGCTAGTCGCAACGCACTTAACTTGTTGAGCGTACTCGGAAACGAAGCAAGGGCGCGACACTCGTCGCAGCTCACTTAAATTGTTGAGCGAACTCGGAAACAAGATAAGGGTGCGGCAAGCTACGGGTAGGTTCCTCCGCGCACAGGTTTTCCATACAAAGTGTGATTGTTCAAGGAAGACAACTAAAATTTTAAAAATTTGAACTGGTCAAATTCTAATAACTTAGCTTTCATATATTGCTTGCTTCCCGGTAAGGCTTCTCTTTCTTGAACAGCACTTGGTTCCCCTTCCACCTCCTTCCCCCCCGGCAAAGATGTCGGGGGAAACTGTCCGCCACGAACACCTATGGGACCGGAGCCCCTTGTCTGTGCGGTACAAGGGCGGAGGGAGCACAAAGAGCAGATCGTAGCGAGCACGCGGGCAGTTTTACCCAGGTTCGGGCCGCGGTAGACGCGTAAAACCCTACTCCTGCTTAGTTGTGTATTGAGTTGGAGAGCTCGGGAGCTTGAAGAAGCAGCTACACCGAGCGTATGAGTGATCTAGGTTCCGAACCCCCTCCACGTTGTGCATGGGCCTCCTTTTATAGTGCAAGGGGTCACCGACAGGTGTCAACGTAGGAGAAAGGGGTAAAAACGTAAAAGAGGTGGTAGTTGTAACAGTGCGGGAACAGTGGTCGCTACCTAATTTGACAGTGGGGGACAAGGGCATTTAATGCCCATCGCCGTCGACCCCAAAAGCTCCCGCCCTTGCGTCTCCGTCCGCCACGGCGATGGATCCACCACCGTGGAGTGCCACCGTGTCCCCCAGGCTGCACAGCCATCCGCCACGCGTCCCTTGATAGGCCCCAGGGCGACGCGTGGGCCGATGAGCTGGAGCGCGGGCACACAGCGCAACTCTCCCGGCAAGCACCTTGCCGGGGCCTTGATCTTGCCGGGCCCGGGAGCTTGCCGCTCCCCGGGTCCTCGCCGGGGCGCGTATAGCGCCGAGGCGTGTCTTCTATGATGGAATCTTCTAGTCTTCCTGGCAAGCTCCTCTTGCCAGGGCCTTGTGCCGGTGAGGTAATCTTGAGCCTGGTACGGCCTTCCCGGCAAGCTCCACTTGCCGGGGTCTCGATCTTCTGTCTTGCATACTTTGTTTTTTGAATGGTTTAATATGGAGCAGGAAGGTCTCCGGCGAGCGCGTGGTAAACCCTGCCGCGGGAGGCTGCAACTGCCCGTGCACAAGTTGGGGTACTGAGGTACCCCTACCTTAGTACACCGACAGCTTTCTTATGAATTTCTTAAAAAAACAAGATCTTGAAAAGCTAAGAGTGAGTTATGAAGATCTTCAGAAGGAGCGCGATTCATTACTTGCTCAAAAAATTAGCACTTCTCAGGAAGAATTTGTTCCTCCATGCTTGAAATGCATTGAACGTGAAACTGCTAATTCTTCACCTGAATGTTCAAATGCTTCTAATGCTACAAATTCTTCAACTCTCTCTGCTATCACTAATTCCTCATCTGAGGACATTGCTAGTATCACTGATGATGCAAGGCTGAAGGAATTGTACATGATAGGCATGTACAAAAGCCTCAAAGGGCATCAGACTCTTTGTGATGTGCTTAAAAAGCAGATCCTCAACAGGAACCCTAGGAAAGAGGGTATTGCCTTTGAGAGGAAATTCAATGCTGATGGTACATATTGGAAGCCTGAGCAATACCCCAAAACCTCATGGGTTGCTGCAAAAGGACCTCTAGTTGATCCATCTAATTTATCTGGCTTTGCATGTGAATCTCCTCATTCTTCTGATGAGTCATTTGACTCCAACTATAAATTGTTCAAAAATCAAAATGGTGAAGTATTTGCTAGATATGTTGGAACTAACTGCAGGAATGGTCCCCCTATGAAGAAAATATGGGTCCCTAAGAGCCACCTTGAAAGTCTTCAAGTGAATGTCCTCATGACACCTCGTGTGAGGAATAGCAACCCTAGATCCAATTCTTCATATGGATCTCAGATGGATTCAAATCCTCATATGGACAAAATTCCTCACATGGATCAAATTCCTCAAAAGGATCAAAGTCCTCATATGAATATCATCATGCTAACAACTCTGTTTCGCAGGGAAGAGCTAAGGGCTATGAATATGAGCATTATTCTTCGAACCATTATGTTCATAAGTCCTCGAAGAATTTCTCTGCCTATTCATATGATTATCCTAACTCCTCTTATGTGAAACGAAATGGGCTGGCCTCTATGCCACCTTTCTCGTATGGAGCTCGCAGAGTGATGAACTCTTTGCCACCCCTTCAGATGTGGGTGGTGAAGAAAAAGAACTAATCTCTTCTGCAGGTTCAGGTCTCCAGACATGCTCTAACGTCTGAAGAATTTGCTGGAGACCTAAAAAGTGCCTGAAAGGACGTAGGCTAATCATGAAGAAATGAACTCTCATTTCTCATGTCCTCATACTGCTTTATCTGTTGCTTTGCTTGATGAAATTGATCTGATGAATTGATGTCATATTCTTCACTGATGAAGTATATGAGTTTGTAAGCTGCACTAATTCATCTGCAGGATGGTCAACCCAAAGGCTCTGAGTGGGTCCTAGATAGTGGATATACAAATCACATGACTGGTGACAAGAATCTGTTGATAGATGCTCCCTTATCTCCATCTCATCTGAAGCATATCATCTTCGCTGACAAAGGCAAAAGTCAGGTATTGGGTCTAGCTAAGGTTGCGATCTCAAAGCATCAACACATGGACAAAGTCATGCTTGTCGAGTCCTTAGGATACAACCTCACGTATGTCTCAATGCTTTGCGATCTTGATATGGTTGTAGTCTTTGGCAAGTATCATTGTGTTGTAATCATGGAATCTGATAATTCCAAAGTCTTCGAAGGCTTTAGGAGAGGAGACTTGTATATTGTTGATTTCTCTAAAGGACCTCAACCAGCTGTGTGTCTACTTGCAAAAGCTTCAGAAGGCTGGCTATGGCATCGACGACTTGGTCATGCAGGCATGAGGAATTTACACACGCTTGCGAAGAATAAGCACATCATTGGCATTGAGAATGTCAAATTCCTCAAGGATCACTTATGCGGAGCCTGTGAAGCTGGAAAGATGACCAAGGCAGGCATCCAGCGAAGGCTATCATGACCACTACTCGACCATTTGAATTGCTTCACATGGATCTCTTCGGTCCTAACAATTATTCTGCAGTTTCAAATGATGCTTCTGAATATGGCTTTGTTATTGTTGATGATTACTCTCGATACACATGGGTACACATTGTTACTTACAAACATGAAGTGCAGGAAGTCTTCAAACAATTCTCCTCGAGGGCTTCAACCAACTTTGGTGTGAAGATCAAGCACATCAGAAGTGACAATGGAGCTGAGTTCAAGAATTATGGTCTTGATGACTATCTTGATGAACTTGGTATTACTCATGAGTTATCTTCTCCTTATACTCCTCAACATAATGGCACCGTGGATCGCAAGAACAGGACTCTCGCTGAGATGGCTCGCACTATGCTTGATGAATACAAAACGCCTTGTCATTTCTGGATTGATGCAATTGATACTGCGTGCCACATCATCAATAGAGTATATCTTCACAAATTCTTCAAGAAGACTGCCTATGAACTCCTCACTAACAAGAAACCCAATGTGAGTTATTTCAAAGTCTTCGGTGCTAAATGTTGGATTAGAGATCCTCATCACAACTCAAAATTTGCACCGAAAGCACATGCAGGGTTTATGCTTGGTTACCGAAAGGACTCACACACCTACAGAGTCTTCAACAAAGTTCTTCATAAGGTTGTTGAAACTATAGATGTGCAGTTCGATGAAACAAATGGATCTCAAAGAGAGCACCTACCTTCTGTGATAGATGAACCAACACCAGAGGAAACTATCAAATTCAAGGCTACTGAGGATGTCATTCCTACCGAAGAATCTGCTGAAGAATTCATTCCAGAACATGAAGAACGTCGAGCTAATGCACCTGAAAAAATACTGAAGAAAATGGTGCTGAAGAAAATGCTGATCAAATTCCTCCACGACAATCAGCTCATCCTCGCGTTGCAAAAGAAGTGCAGATTGAGAAAATCATCGATGATATGGAAGCACCAGGTCCTCTCACACGCTCAAGAGCTTCACATTTATCTAACTTTTGTGGGCACCTTGCTTTTGTCTCTATCACAGAGCCCTCTAAGGTAGATGAAGCATTTCTGGAGCCTGAGTGGATTCAAGCTATGCAAGAAGAATTACATTAATTCGAGCTCAACAACGTCTGGGAACTGGTGAAACGTCCAGATCCTCGCAAGCACAATATCATTCGCACAAAGTGGATCTACCGCAACAAGCAAGATGAAAATGGCCTTGTGGTAAGGAATAAGGCATGGCTTGTAGCTCAAGGCTACACACAGGTTGAAGGAATTCATTTTCATAGAACTTTTGCACCTGTTGCTAGACCTGAGGCTTTTCGCATATTACTTGCTTATGCTAACCATCATGATATCACTCTATATCAAATGGATGTGAAAAGTGCATTCCTCAATGGTAAGCTTGAGGAAGAAGTATATGTTGCTCAACCCGCACGTTTTGAAGATCCAAAGAATCCTGAAAAAGTCTTCAGACTCAATAAGGCCCTCTATGGCCTCAAGCAGGCCCCTCAGGCGTGGTATGATACTTTGAAGGAATTCCTCATGAAGAAAGGCTTCAAACCCGGTTCACTTGATCCTACTCTTTTCACTAAATCTTATGATGGTGAATTATTTGTGTGCCAAATATATATTGATGATATTATCTTTGGATGTACTGACCAACGTTATAGTGATGAATTTGCCTATATGACGAGTAAAGAATATCAAATGTCTATGGTGGGAGAATTGAAATTCTTCTTAGGTCTTCAAATTCGTCAACAACGCAATGGCATATTCATATCTCAGGAGAAATACCTCAAGGATTTACTGAGGAAATTCGGCATGCAAGATTACAAAGGTGTCAAAATTCCTATGCCCACAAATGGCCATGTGTGCACTGATGAAAATGGTATTGACTTCGATCATAAGGTATACCGCTCCATGATTGGTTCTTTATTGTACTTATGTGCATCTAGGACAGATATAATGCTTAGTGTTTGCACGTGTGCCCGATTTCAAGCTACACCGAAGGAATCACACCACAAGGCTGTGAAACATATTTTTCGATATCTAGCTCACACACCAACACTTGGATTATGGTACCCCAAGAGCTCGACTTTTGATCTCATTGGATATTCAGACTCTGACTATGCTGGTGATCGTGTGGACTGCAAGTCCACATCTGGTACATGTCACTTCCTCGAAAGATCTTTGGTCAGTTGGTCTTCGAAGAAACAGAACTGCGTATCATTGTCTACTGCTGAAGCTGAGTATATTGCTGCTGGTTCTTGCTGTGCTCAATTACTATGGATGAAGCAAACACTCAAGGACTATGGCGTCAACGTGAAGAATGTGCCTCTCTTATGTGACAATGAGAGTTCCATCAAAATTGCTCACAACCCAGTTCAACACTCGAAGAAAAAGCACATTTAGATTCGTTATCATTTTCTTCGTGATCATGTGTTGAAGGGCGACATTCCTATTGAGCATGTGAAGACTGAAGAACAGCTAGCTGATATCTTCACAAAGCCCTTGGACGAGAAGAGATTTAGCAAGTTGCGGTGTGAGCTAAATATCTTAGAATCTTCGAATGTTCTTTGAATTGGACACTCATCCTAACACTTATGCAAAATTTATGACTTAGATGTGCAACAGATCAAGAAATGTTTTTCTTCAATCGATGAAGAATAACACTCTAAGTGTGAAGAAATTAACGAAGAATTTGATTCTCAGAACCCTACGACAATTGTACACGATGTCTGAAATCATCATTCTTATACGGTGGGTCACGCCACCACCAAAGTTGAAAATCTTCAATTTGAGTTTTTTGTTGTTGAAATTCCTCAGTTGTTCATATTCTTCAACTTTGCATTGTCTTCACCTTTTCCGTCTTTTTTCTTCGTTGGCTATACATATGAGTTTATGTCCTCTATAGCATTCACTTATTGCTAATTCTTCAAGCTGTTTTTTATGCTAAGTGAATGTGATCAGACCCTTCCCCCTCTATGCTAAACTCAACCCATTCTATTCACAAAATCTTCACATGCGTTCTATTTGAAACTCGTTCAAAATCTTCAATGTGTCCTTGACAGCTGAAGAATTTGCGAACGCAACGTTAAAACTTATCTTATCCAAATTTTCGGTTTCTGTCGCCAAATCGTTCCGCATCCCATGACAATACTTATCTATTCACCCATGATCTCACACGATCTCCACTTCTCAGTACGTGGGTGACACATGTCGAGCGAATGAGAAGGGTAAGGGGCACGTTCGTCCAAATTCTTCGGGCGAACGGTTATTCATCTCCGCTATAAATACCCCCCTCCCCTTCCTCATTTCACTTTTACTCTGCTCGTTCTCTCTCTCGCTCGAGCTTCTCCAACCCTAGTGCCGCCACTACTTCATCGTCGCCGGTGAGGAAGAGCTTCACTACCTCGACCGCGTCGCCGTCGTACTCACGCAGGCCGCTGATTTCTTCACTCCGTCGCCGCCGTATCTGTCTTCCTCAGCCAAGTTAGGGCATGGAAGATCTGCACTGACGAACTTCACTTCTCCACCTCACAATTCGTCGTGTTCTTCGTCCACGGTAATTAAAAGTTACTTTTACTGCCCTCTTTGATTCGAATGTTTTCTATAAAATCCTCAAAGGTGTTTTTTCTTCAAATCCTCACACACTAAACACCTCACATGTCATCTGTTCTTGATTCATTTCTCTAAGTTATGTTTTTCTTCAAGATTCCTCAATTGTGTGGATTTTCAATCTATACAACTCTGGAACCTAAGACTAAGAACGCTTAGTGAAATTCTTCAAGACTCATCTGGTCAAATTCCTCAAACTTGTTCTTTTTACAAAACCTTTTGAGAACGCATATGACCTCTACAAATTCCTCGCAACTATACTATGTTCATAGTTACTCATGTCCGCTGCTGAATCACTAGGTTCTCATCAACTTAACTCATTTGCAGCGTTCCTCGAAGAAAAGTTGCATACTTCTTCAGAGAATTCAATTGTTCAAATTCCTCATCTAGAGCAAATGGCTGATGGAAAGAAGCCATAAAAAGGAGGAAAGAGGCTTGAGGTCAACACTGCTTTCGAAATCCCTGCAGACATTTATGCTACCTACTGCACTCCTGATGAGGCAAAGTATGGAAAAGAGAACAAAAATCAGCGCAAGGTGCGCATACAGAGAATAGAGAGGAGATGGGTAAGAGAGTGGGGGGAGTACAGGTACGTAACTCCCAAGTACATGAAGAAATTCGCACTCTTCTCCATGCCCAAGACCTCCTTTGGCACATGGCCAAGTTGTTGATCCCACTAGCCTCAAGCGCGGTGAGGATTATCCTGATAAATGGGCCAAGCGTCAGGCCAAGTTTGCCAAACAAGCAAAAGAAACAATGAGGAAATTCAACGAAGACTCTGTGCTGTTGTGGCCACTGCTGAGGCCTCTACTAGCAAGCCGAAGATGGCCATGGCAAAGAAGCCTGCTCATAAGCTAAGTTCTTCATCTTCAATGCCCTCACGGCCAAGTTCCTCAGCAATGCCCTCACGTCCAACTCCTCAAACTGCTCCTGCTCCTCCAAAGTCCTTAGCACCTCCGCCAAAGTCTTCAGATGCTCCGACAAAATCCTCTGCACCAGTGCATCTCGCCACATTTCAAACAACTGCGGGCATATCTATTGCCTCAGGAGCCTCTGCAAGTTCCTCAGCTGCTCCAAGTTCCTCAGCTGGCCCATCTCTGCTGAATAAAAAGACCACTACTGGACAAGGTTCTCGCCCAAGTCCTCACAAGAAGCAAGTCGCTTTCCAAGTGCCGTCTAATGATGACGAAGCTGATGATGAAGAACTAGTTGAAATCATCAGAGACAGGCAACACATGGCCGTTATAGCCAAAGGAAGCACTGTGCCACTGCTTTTGGATCCGAAAGTGATCCTCGACTTCATTGATCTCTAGCATCAGGATCCCAACACTCCTATGCATGACTTCAATCTGACTCCTGGCCAAAGTCACATGCTGACCGCCTTCATCGGCGAAGAAAAATGGAAATTAGAAAAGGCCAGGCAGACGAAGAAAGTGCAGTACAAGAAGGAGCGCTACGTGAAGAAAAATGTTGTCAACATGACAACTGATGAACTTGTGAAGCTTCAAGGTGAAATCAAAACCCTCACTGATGAATTTGACGCATACCGTGCAGATTGGATGGGCGTCAAAGTCAGATTTGTGAATTTGACAAAAGGATTTTCTTCAAATGTTGCACGTCCAACACACATTGAAATTCTTCAGGATGAAGCATCTGTTCAGTCTACTGAAGAACATGCCAGCACCGCTGAAGAACATCAGGCTGCTGAAAAAAATGAGAATACCAGGGCTGTTGACTACATTCTAGCCGCTGAAAAAATTGCTAGGGTAACCTCTAGTGTTACGCCTGAAGAAAATGTCAGGCCAGCTGAAGCTCCAAAGGCTGTGCCTGAAGAAAATAAAGAAGTTAGAACAACTGCCACAGTTGTGCCTGAAGAAATCCAACCAAATTCCTCTGCTCCTCCTGCGCCTACTCCAACTCCGATCCTTCCATCTGCATCAGATGTGAAGAATACCAAGGCTGCAGAGCGTGCAGCTGTGAAGAAAAGGAATGCATCAACTTCTTCAGATTCTTCAGCTCCGAAGAAGATGAAGGCATTGACAAGATTAGTTGACAACCCAATTGATGCCATTCCTAATTCAACCATGCCATCAAAGGAACTTGTTCCATTTGATGAAGAATATGTGATTCCAAGTGAATCAGAAGAAGACATTCCCTCTGCTGCTTCCTCAGAGTAGACGGATGAAGAAATTGAAGTGGATGCAATCCATTCAACACCAATTATCTCCTCGCCTATGCCTCAATTCATTGCTGAAGAGGTCGGCGTTGAGGAATTGGATGAACAAGAATCGGACATGGACATTGGGAGTGCTACTCCATTGATGAATGATGATTTTTGGGATAGTCAGCATCCCAACTCCCCTTTGTTCACGCCACTGCAACAAATTCCTCAGTCCCCAGCACATACTATTCTAGTGGGCTCTGAAGAAACTCATCCCACACCATCTGTCCATGAAGACATTCCAGCCCTTAGTGCTGAAGAAACTGCTGCTGCTGAATCCATGAAGACTCAGACTACCAGTGAAGAGGAACCGGAAATTTCTCAGCCTGAAGAACCCGAGATTGCAAATCTTGAGGTTGTGATGCAACTGACTGACACTCCTCAACCCAAGCCAAAGGATCCATTCTCACGGAAGCAAACATTCAAAAAGGCCGATTTCTTCAACGGGCACGTATTCTTCACTGACTACAACCCCTATGACTCTGCTCGCATTAGGAAGAGGCATTTCTGGACTGCCAGCCACGCAAATTTCTATTCCTCAGTGTTGTTCAACAAAGACAAAGTCTTCGATCATGAGCACATTCCTCACGTGGATATGGAATCTTTGCCATGCTTTGTGCCAGTCCTCCGTGTTGTTCACGACGCTGGACTGTTAGGTTTCTGCACTGACATATGTGATTGGAATGAAGAACTCATTCTTCAATTCAATGCTACGATGTACATCACCGGAAACTCTGAAGATGTGAATTCATGGGTGCTGGACTGGATGACCGAAAATACTCACTACAAGGCACCAGCTACTGAATTACTTCAAGCTTTGCCTCTCAGTCCTCCCACTGAAGCTGCTCGTTGCATGTACGAACAAACTGAACTTACAGATCACTATATGCAAGTGATGATGAAGCCATTGAATCCAGGTCAAGCCCCAAGGACCAGATTCCTCGTGAAGGAATTGCTATTTCTGCCTCGGACTGTCTATCGCATTCTAACGAAGACATTGAGTCCTATCAAGGGCCTCGACTCAAATGATGAAGAAGTCGTTGGCATCATGAAGAATCTGCTGTTCAACATCATCCATGGCGTCCCCGTCAACTTTCATGATTTCTTCATGAGGACTATGGCAAATGTTGCATTGTCCCCTTTCAACCTGAAGCCTTATGCTCCATGGATTATGAGATTCATCAGGACAAGGTCTTCGGGAAACTACAAAGCTGACACACTGAATCATTGCAGCTACTTGCCCCCGATTGAAGTCCTCAAATGGACATATTCCTCAGCTGATGACAAGGGCAAGGCTTCTGCTGTTATTGATGAAGGCATTCGTCCATTGGATGGTCAATTTCGCAAAGCTGCATCCTACTCCACCAATGATGACTCTACCGCCAACGCTCCCAAGAAAAATCCTCAAGGCACAACTCCCAGTGTGATGGCTGATCGTGAGCTTCTCCTCAGTCTTCACCAGAAGGTTGATCGCAATCACAAATGGTTCAAGCGTTAGTTTGTTCAATTCTTCACAACATGACTTCTACACACAATGCAGTGAAGAAAAACCATTACTACCTCCATGAAACCCTCAACCGTACCTGGGTTATTCTGTCTCACCTTTACGACGAAGAAGATCTGAAGAAAATGGGTCTCAAGGACGACTTTGACTGGTCTGCTCCTCCTCCAAATAAATACAAGAAGGTCAAGGTTCCTCCCTTGGTGGCCAGCTCCTATTCTTCATCACGCGAAACCGACAAGTATGAAGACTTGGACTACACTTCGGCAGGCCCTACATCAACCATCGACCCCAACAACGCTGGCGCTCCTTCATCATCTTGAGATTCTTCAGGGGCGTTAGTCCTCAGTTTCGATCCTTTTGGTCATTCGATGGTAAAGGGGGAGAAATTTTAGTTAGTCTTCAAGCGGGTCTATTTATATGGGCGTTTTTTGAAGTTACAACTCTCGTTCTTGTGATGACTTTGGTGGATCGAGTTGTAAACTTAAACTCTATGGTGACCTGATACTTCTGATGTGGTTTTTTTCTGCATGCTTATTCCTCATTAATGTTTATGCACGCATGCTGAATTACATCAGTCATCATATTTCTTCATGCATTTCAAATTCTTCATATTATATGTCAAATGCGTGTATAAATTACAAGATATAGGGGGAGATCTCCATGATTCTATTCTTCGAGTGTGAATTGCTTCAAAAGCTAATCCCTCACTATGCACATCTTTAGGGGGAGTTCTTCTATATCTTGCAATCAAAAATCCTCAATATCAGTATTTACACTTCATATGTTTATCCCCGTTGAAAACTTAACCTATATTGTCATCAATCACTAAAAAGGGGGAGAGTAAGTGCATCTAGTGCCCCTTAGTGCTTTTGGTGTATTGAAGACTTATAGATTAAGGGACTAATGTGTTTATGAGTGTACACAGGTCTATAAATTTACGAGGAGTTTGATATTTACAAAGAAAGTCGACCCCTAAAAATGAAGTTCTTCGACGGAAGACTTTGGATTTCTGAAGACTTTCTGAAGACTTTGAAAGTGAAGAAATTGGTGTGACCTTGAAGACTTGGTACTCATTTGAGGAACATGAAGCGTGAAGACTTTTGTTTTAGTAGTTTCATTTTATCTTTCTTGAGTCATAGGAAACACCGTACTGTTAAAGGGGGTCGAGGAAATACTAATGAAAAATTTCCATTTGATGCTCAACTCAAAATCCTACACCTACCCATCCCTTCGAGTGAAGCCATTGGAAATCTCATACAGTTCAGTCATATTCTTCAGTGACAGAGACGAAGTTCTTCTCGTCTCTGAGGAATTTGTTCTGACTGAGGAGTTAGGAATTCGCCAGTACGGATTTCCTACAATTGAGGAACATGATATCCCTGAGTAATTTGATACTCAAATTTCCGACTGTTGTTGTGCTACGCGCCAGATGTCCCAAAATATCTACCTGCCTAACGGTCATATCATTAAGGGCATTTATGTCTTAACATGTCAGGCTGCTCCCTAGGCTATAAATAGCCGCCCCCTACAACCACTAGCTGGTTGGATGCTCCGAGATAAACTGACACTTGTAATAAGAGCAACCCATCCTCCGAGGACTTTGAGTGAAAATCATCAAGTGACGAAAAACCCAAAACCAAACCCAAACACCTACAAACCCAAAAGTGATTGAGCATCACTGAAGAGATTGATCCTGAGTGGATCCGACGCTTGTTACCTTTGAAGACTGTGCTTCTTCCAGAAGGTTAGGCGTCATGGTCTAGAGCATCCAAGAGGAGTTGTGGATTGCCGAGTGACCGAGTTTGTGAAGGTTCGAAAGTCACATGTGAAGACTTACCACGAGTGATTGGGCGGGGTCTGTGTGACCTTAGATCAAGGGGAAAACGGTGAGGACTTGGTGTCTTGGACTGTGTGTCCAGGACTGGGTGTCCGGGACTGTGTGTCCTCAGGTTTAAATACCTAGCCGCCCTAACCAGATGTACCACTGAGACAGTAGTTGGAACTGGTCTAACAAATCATTGTTTTCACCAAGCTTACTGGTTCTATTTCCTCAACTCTTTCATTTCCTCATAACTATGTTGTGTGCTTGTTCATATCTGTTTGAAGACTTTGATTGATGACTTTCTCAATTTCCTCAGTTCAATTTTTTCAGTCTGTTTGTCTTCATCCCGTGTTATCCTGTGTTTACGCTTTCTGTACTCTGTGCTTGTCTTCATTTCATCCTGATGACCATGCTTGTGTTATGTTATGTTTACTTCTGAGTACTTATTTCGCCGCAAGTAGTTCTTCGCTAAGGAATTTCCTCACCCGCAAATTTCTCAGTGAAGAATTCATAAAAATCTCCTATTCACCCCCCCTCTAGTCGATATAATGCACTTTCAGGGCGCCGCCCCCCTTCCCTAATCCAATTGGGACCCAAGGGGGAGGGGGCATGCGGCCTGCCCTAGCCACCCCTCTCTTTCTCCACTAAGGCCCATGTGGCCCATTAGTTCCCAGGGGGTTCCGTTAACCCTCCGGCACTCTAGTTTTATTCAAAACTTCTCCGGAACACTTCCGGTGTCCGAATATAGTCGTCCAATATATCAATCTTTACGTCTCGACCATTTCGAGACTCTTCATCATGTCCGTGATCTCATCCGGGACTCCAAACAACCTTTGGTACATCAAAACACATAAACTCGTAATATCGATCGTCATCGAACGTTCAGTGTGCGGACCCTACGGGTTCAAGAACTATGTAGACATGACCGAGACATATCTCCGGTTAATAACCAATAGAAGAACCTTGATGTTCATATTGGCTCCTACATATTCTACGAAGATCTTTATCGGTCAAACCGCACAACAACATACGTTGTTCCCTTTGTCATCGGTATGTTACTTGCCTTTGATTCGATCGTCGGTATCATCATACCTAGTTCAATCTCGTTACCGACAAGTCTCTTTACTCGTTCCGTAATACATCATCTCGTGACTAACTCATTAGTCATTTGCTTGCAAGACTTATTATGATGTGTATTATCGAGAGGGCCCAGAGATACCTCTCCGATACTCGGAGTGACAAATCCTAATCTTGATCTATGCCAACACCACAAAACACTTTCGGAAACACCTGTAGGGCATCTTTATAATCACCCAGTTACGTTGTGACATTTGATAGCACACAAGGTGTTCCTCAGGTATTCGGGAGTTGCATAATCTCATAGTCAGAGGAACATGTATAAGTCATGAAGAAAGCAATAACAGTAAAACTAAACGATCATAATGCTAAGCTAACGGATGGGTCTAGTCCATCACATCTTTCTCTAATGATGTGATCACGTTCATCAAATAACAACACCTGTCTATGGTTAGGAAACATAACCATCTTTGATCAACGAGCTAGTCAAGTAGAGGCATACTAGGGACACTCTGTTTTGTCTATGTATTCACACATGTACTAAATTTCTGGTTAATAAAATTGTAGCATGAATAATAAACATTTACCATGATATAAGGAAATACAAATAACAACTTTATTATTGCCTCTAGGGCATATTTCCTTTAGTCTCCCACTTGCACTAGAGTCAATAATCTAGTTCACATGGCCATGTGATTTAATACCGATAGTTCACATTGTTATGTGAATAACACCAATAGTTCACATCGCCATGTGACCAACACCCAAAGGGTTTACTAGAGTCAATAATCTAGTTCACATCGCCATGTTATTAACTAAGGTGTGATCATGTTTTGCTTCGTGAGAGAAGTTTAGTCAGCGGGTTTGTTACATTCCGATCCATATGTATTTCGCAAATTTCTATGTCTACAATGCTCTGCATGGAGCTACTCTAGCTAATTGCTCCCACTTTCAATACACATCCAGATTGATACATAGAGTCATCCAGATTAGTGTCAAAGCTTGCATCAGCGTAATTCTTTACGGCGAACTCTTTATCACCTCCATAATCGAGAAACGTTTCTTTAGTCATCAAGTAACTAAGGATAATTTTGACCACTGTCCAGTGATCTACTCCCAGATCACTATTGTACCTCCTTGCCAAACTCATGGCAAGGTACACAATAGGTTTGGTACACATCATGGCACACTTTAGAGAACCTATGGCTGAGGCATAGGGAATGACTTTCATTCTTTCTCTACCTTCTGCCGTGGTCGGGTTTTGAGTCTTACTCAACTTCATACCTTACAACTCAGGCAAGAACTCCTTCTTTGACTGATCCATTTTGAACTTCTTCAAAATCTTATTAAGGTATATACTCAATTGAAAATCTTATCAAGCATCTTAATCTATCTCTATAGATCTTGGTGCCCAATATGTAAGCAGCTTCACCGAGGTATTTTATTGAAAAACTCCTTTTAAACAATCCTTTATGCTTTCCAGAAAATTCTACATCATTTCCGATCAACAATATGTCATTCACATATACTTATCAGAAATGTTGTAGTGCTCCCACTCACTTTCTTGTAAATATAGACTTCTCCAAAAGTCTGTATAAAACCATATGCTTTGATCACCTCATCAAAGCGTATATTCCAACTCTGAGGTGCTTGCACGAGTCCATAGATGGATCGCTGGAGATTGCACACTTTGTTAGTTCCTTTAGGATCGACAAAACCTTCTGGTTGCATCATATACAATTCTTCTTTGAGATATCCATGTTGTTTTGACATCCATTTGCCAGATTTCATAATCATAAAATGCCGCAATTGCTAACATGATTCAGACAGACTTAAGCATCGCTACCGGTGAGAAGGTCTCATCGTAGTCAACTCCTTGAACTTGTCAAAAACCTTTTTGCAACAAGTCGAGCTTTGTAGATAGTAACATTATCATAGGCGTCAGTCTTCCTCTTAAAGATGCATTTGTTTTTCAATGGCTTGCCAACCATCGGGCAAGTCAACCAAAGTCCACACTTTGTTCTCATACATGGATCCCATCTTAGATTTCATGGCCTCAAGCCATTTTGCGGAATCTGGGCTCATTATCGCTTCCTCATAGTTCGTGGGTTCGTCATGGTCTAGTAACAGGACTTCCAGAACAGGGTTACTGTCGTGGATTTAGCACGGCAGATGTCCTAGCAAAAGGACTTAGTCGTGAGGCCATCGCTACGGGTTAGCTTAAAGGGGTTAAAGTGGACGAAGGACACAAAGATTTTATACTAGTTTGGCCACTTCGATGAAGGTAAAAGCCTACATCTAGTTTGGTGTGGTATTGCTTGGGCTTCGATGATCAGGTAGCAAATCCGCTTTGCCTGTGTCTCAAGATGTTGTTTCTTGTCCTGAACCATCGCCGGGTCGTCCCTTTATATAGGAGGCAACGCCCGGTCCAGTTTACAGAGTCCCGAGGCCGGCTCACAAACGTGTCCACCTAGGTCTCTACTCTTTCTATCTTACATCCCAAGTTACATAGTATGACGGTTTACAAACCATGGGCCCCAACATATGGGCCCCGAGCCTCTTTGGGCTATAATCTCCTACTACACATCCGGCTGGGCTTCTGGCAATATAACCTTGATAATGTAAACCGGACCCTCCTAGCCGGTTTATACCTGATAGTAATATCCCTGACATTAGACCCAGATTGATTTGAACTTGTTCATGTCAGTCTTCAAAGTCTTGTACGAATTTCCCTTTCTGCAGCTCTCGTATACTTCATAAACCGGCCATGACGTCATCTCCTGCAGTCGCTTTAAACTGTCATGACGTCATCTGCGCATTTAACGCCTACACTTGTTCGTTACCTTTATTTATTACCGCTCCAAAGATCGAGGCGACAGCTCAATCCATATCCGATTTTTGGCCTCCTCGATTCCTGCGCCTGCCGTTTTATCTCTTCGGCCTATAAATAGGGCCGAGGGCCATTGTTTTTATCCCCTCCGCTTCGTCTTCCTCTGTTCTCCAGCGCTCAAGCATCCGCCGCCATCCTTCGAGCTCATCGTCGTCAGCAAGCCTGGCCGCTGCATCGACCTGAACGCGTCCAGAGACTCGTCGCCGTCCTTTGCTTCCTCGGGTACATTACCTCTTCTTCCCCATAGATCTTAGCTCTAGGGTTTCTCTGTAGCTCGCCCACGAACCCTTGTTCTTCATAGTTCATCACCGTAGGCTGTTCTTTTAACTGTAGATGTAGAACCTTTTAGGTCAGCACTCGTGCGCATGACTCCGCTCCACCTTTATAACCTTAGTTCCTCCAATACTACTAGCTTAGATTGGATCTGTAGAAAACTTCACTGCCTTCGACGGATTTGACTTAATTATCTTGATTTTTTCCTGCGCCGTAGATCCATGTTTTCCCTCTGCTTATGCGAAAGTTGTTTCTCACACTTTAGATCTGTAACTCATCTTCCTATGTCACCGGTTCAACTGTAACATGCGCCTTATACGCCTGTGCAGTCGGTTTAGATTCAGACCTGTTTCCTGTGATTGGCGGTTTAACTTTCTCCTTCTGTATTTATAAACCGGTAGTTGTCTCGTTCATGCTTTCTCCGGATTAGTAGGTACCATTAGTCCCTTTCTTAAAACGTCAATTAGATCAATGCCTTTACAGAATGCGCCGGTTTATCGTAGCACAAATCATAAACCGGGTCTTGTATTGTATTTTTCAGCATTCCCTCCTTGAAAAAGATGACTTCTACGGCTAAGTAGTTTGTTGCTTGCAACTGGGTCCCTTCCCGGATTACCGAAGATGATCTGGAGAAGTTGGCCTCTGTTGGCACTTTAGGCCCAAAAATGGTTCTGCACTGGAGGGCTCCTGGGAAAGAGTGTCCTCCCCAGCCTAAAGAGGGAGAGGTTATCGTCTTTCTTGATCACCTAGGCCGGGGCTTTAAACCGCCCGGGTCAAAAAAAAATCCGTGACGTCTTAGAAGAGTTTAAGCTCCACCCCCAAGATATTGGCCCCAATTACATATCAAATATATGCAATTTTCAAGTCTTCTCAGAAGCATATCTGCAAGAGGAGCCATCCGTGGAGTTATTCCGGTACTTCTTCCATCTGAACCGCCGGACTGAATTCTCTGACGGGCCCAATACTAAACTCGGCGGCATGAGCATCCAGAAGAGAAAAGATGTCAGTTTTCCGCACGCCACTCTTCACAGCCATCCCAAGGATTGGAACCAGACTTGGTTTTTCTGCATCGACACTTCACCAGAGGGAGATAATCCACTGTCGGGTTACCATCCTTATCGTCTGATGGCGGATCACCCCTTTCCACAACGCCTGAGTGCCCAAGACCGGGCCCGGTACGCCCCTCAACTGTCCAAACTCAGGGCCTTTGTGGCCAACGGGTTGAATGGTGTTGACTTTGTCCGTTGCTGGCTCTCCTGGAGCATCCTCCCGCTAAGCCGGCGCCACGGTTTAATGTGCGAATATATCGGCGATCTGAAGGACCCTCAACATCACATAGACATATTGCTTCCGGACAAGGAGGTCACCGATGCTGCTAAAAAGATGCTGAACATACCACTGGAGGACTACAGTCAGACCAGTTTAGCACCTTTTGGTGTGAACAACAAACCGCCATCGGTAAGATTCTTCTGCCCTTTCTCTTTATTTTAATCCGTCCATATTTCTTGTCTTCAATATATTCTTATCCTTGTACACACGGTAATGACCCCTTCTGGAAGAGGAAGGCCCAGGACAAACCGGCGAAGCCAAGCCGCAAGAAGAGCTTGGCCGTAAAGAGACACAAGAAAAAACCTACCATCGCTTTCAAACCCCGAAGAAGATGATCCGGCTTCTGAGGTACTGCTTGACTCTTATGTCCTTTGATTACCCTTTGTCTGCATTTATGTCAATAATGTCCTCTCCCAGGATCCGGCGGAGGGGAGTAAAGCGGATGAAGTTGAGGTAATTTCTCTCTCATCTGATTCAGAACCGTTGCCACCCAAGATTCGCCGGGTAGCCAGGAAATATCCATTTTCTCACCCTAATGCTCAATTGGATCCTGACTTTCTTTTGAAGAAACAGCAGCATGAGGCTCGCCGGACCACACACCACAGTGGTCACGTGGTTGAATCATCCGGATTACCCCACACGCCAGCTCGCAGACGCCGCTCAGAGGTTTTGCTTACTCCAACCCTTCTTCATCCAAAAGCAGGTCTTACTCGCAAACCTCTTAAACCATCTGATCCCAACTACCAGGAAGCTCCTTTGTCATCTTCTGGCGAGTCCACTGCCACCCAAGTACCGGTGCTTAAGACCGTTCCTGGGTAAGTTATCTTTCCAAATGTCCGGTTTACCTTTCCATTTTGACTTTGTGATTTTCATTGCTCTTTCAATCTTTATCAGTATGCCCAAGCCTAGCAAGAAGGCGAAATTAAATAAACCGGCTACCGAACACACCACCGCTAAACCGGCAGAGGATCCTGAAGCGGCCAATCCTCTGGAGGAAAATGTTGAAGTTAAGCACAATGATCCCTCCCCTATGGATCATGAAGATCTTGCTGCTCCGGGGGGTGACGCTATGGAGAACACAGCTGAACCGGCCACCCCTGTCTGGGTTAGTCCTCCTCGGGATAGTCCGGCTGCTGTGAGTCCGGCGCAGACCAATCCTGCTGTCACTGATGATTCGCCCAGGACAACTGTTGTCTGAACAAAAGATGTTGAGATTACTGGGATAGGTTTCTCTGCTCCCACGGAGCCTATTGTCTTGGCTAGATACACTGCCAAGGAGGAAAAGTTTCAACAAGACAAAGGCAAGTAGAGCATAGACTTTTCAAGTTATACTCAGCTTAGTGCCCAGGATCTCCAGTCTGGGTATCTGAATCGGCTCTTAACCAGCCGCGACCATGAGGTCGCTTTGGTAAACATGATGAAGGAGAAATATGAGGTAACTTCTTTCCTTTTGCCTTTCATTTCTACTTGTATCTTGCAATTATACCCTTAGGCCATAGTAGCCCCCAAGTGTCGGTTTAGCCTTTAGGATGAACCGAGACTTCTCTTATGTCTAAAAATGAACTTACATTAGCCCCCAAGTGTCAAGGGCATAACTTGTTATGTGCTTGGGACTTGTCTGAAAAAGTTGCTTTCTTTCACTTCAATTGTACATTAGCCCCCAAGTGTCGAGTGCATAACCTGTTATGTGCTTGAGACTTTTGATTGAACTGTTCTTCTAACATTTCCTGTCTTCTGTAGGCTGACTTGAACCGGAGGGCTTTGGAGACAACTGAACTCCGGAATAACCTGGCCTTTCAAGAAACTGCTTCAACTAAAGCCAAGGAGGAGCTTTCTCTTGCTTTAGCAAGTATGGAGAAGCTCAAAAAAGATTTTGAAGCGGAGCGATCCACATGGGAGGTACAGAGGGCAGCTTTAGAGAAAAGAGCCAAGAACGCGGAGGCTACTCCTAACCCGGTGACGGATGAGTTATCCGGGTTAAAGCAGCATATAGACGATATGACATCTGCCATCTTTGGTGAGTACTTGTTGTCCTCTGCTTTTATCCTTGCAATCTTATACTGCTCCGATTTAACTCATCATTTGTATACAGGGAGGCACGTGACTCATCTTGGAGATGATGTACGGAGAAAACTGAAGGCTGATTATACCTTTGTGGAACAACTCTACTCCGGTGCTCAGAGGACCATCAGTGCTATGTCGCACAATAAACCGGCGCCGACAACCATCCAAGGTACTCTGGAAAAATTGTCCATCTTTCCTACCCGACTTGTTGAAGTGAAGAAATCTTCTGCAAGAGCTGGCTCTCTCATGGCGTTAACCCGGGCCAAGGCATGGGTTCCCGATTTTGATCCGGCGGAAGCCATGAACGGTTATCCCAGTATGAAGGAAGACGGGTCAGCCTTCTCTACTGAAGATCTTCGAGCTTTAACCAAAGACATGCGCCCGCTTGCCAGTAAGCTTGCTGATGAAGCGGACTTTACGAGGTATCATCCGGGTTATGATCTAGAGAATGTGCGGGTGGAGTGGCCAATTTATGACACCGAAAATCTGATTCCACCCGTTCGTAAGCATACCTTCGCTCCTGACATTGACCCATCAGAACTCATAAACGCTGAAGTATATTTCTGCGCCCTTGCCAAGATTGACTGGAGCACTCCTGATTTCCAGCAGCTACCAGAAACCGACGAAGATCTGGAGCAAGCTGACCCTCAATCTTCGAAGCGAGCCGAAGAAGAATCCTAGACCGGCCCCGGTTTGATCATATGTGTTGAATACTTTGCAAGAAACTGATACTCTTTTGGGCCTGTGAGTGCCTTGTAATAGAATAATCTAGATACTGTCTTTGTCCCACTGTTATCCTTTATGGCATTACTTTGATTGGCCATTCCTGAATTATCTCCTATTTGCAATGCGTCAACAGTTTATGTTTACCTGTATCTGCATAGACAACGCTAAGAATGTCCTACCACCAGACGGGTTATACTTCCCAAGCACATGATCCAAGTGAATAACTTGTACTATGTATAAGATACAATCATATATCATACCTGTGATTAAGTGTTTCTACAAACCTTAATCCGGCACGCGTAATCCAAGACGTGAGTGTTGATGACTCCCTTGGCTCTCTGTTGGCTTTTTATGAAGCCAACCCGGGTGACACTGAACGCCGGTTTAACAATAGTGTTGGTGTTCATGACCCAGACTATAGCTCTGTAGATACAGATGCAGTGACAACTTTGTAGATGTCCGGTCTTGAATCAATGGACTTGGTAGAAAAACCAATGACCTTGATGATGAAGATTTGAGAAAACATAAAAAATGAAAAATAAAGTTTTTGGGCAAATAAGACCATGTAGTCGAGGCTTTTTATGAGCTGCCAGGCTCCAAATTCGAGGCTGTTTATGAGCTGCCAGGCTACTGTCATTAACCATTTTAGCAAAGCCTGTCAAGATGATCCGCAATCTTTAACCAAATCATCAATGTCAACAGCTACCCAATGTTTCAAAATCTCATAAAGATTTTGGCTTGGGTAATCACTTGATGATCGTCAATTTAACGTGACCAAGTTTAGGGTCCTGAAGGATTGACTTGTGATACGTTTGATGGGTCATACCAGGTTTACCTGGACGGGGTGATTTACTTGATGCAGGCAGGTTAATCCGGGGTTTTAGGTGTATACACCGGGCTTCCAAGCCATGTTCACTACAAGGGTATTCAACTCGCTGAGAGCCCCCAGGTAGTGTGTGAGCATAGCTCGTCGAGGCATATGTTTGAGTTGTGCTAGGCATCAAACCCTCTTTTACCCCTCATCATCATGTGGAAATTGTCAAAGCAACCAGAACATTGCTCTTATGATGGGCTTCATATCACCGCCGGCTCAAGAGGCCATGGGAAACTCCCTTGCCCGCGGAAGCCCCCATGTGATTCTTGTTTGTATAGAAAAGATGGCTGATTTCTTGATTTATCAAGGGCGCCGGTTCAAGAGGCCATGGAAAGCTTCCTTGGAAACCCCCATGTGATACTCTGTTGTGTGGAAGACACGGCTGATTCCTTGATTTTATCAAGGGCGCCGGTTTAAGAGGCCATGGAAAGCTTCCTTCGAAGCCCCCATGTGATACTCTTTTGCGAAAAAGATGGCTGATTCCCCGGTTTACCGGGGGCGCCGGTTTATTTTATTAATCATAATATATACATTCTACATAAAGTGGAGCCAATGGCTTAAGTATAGTAAGGTCGAAGAAGAGCGATGTTCCACGGCCGCTTGGTCTCCTCCTCTGCCGTACGTGAGTCCTTATGTTCTCGAACGTCGACGAGGTAGTATGATCCGTTGTGCAGGTTCTTGCTGACCACAAAGGGTCCTTCCCAAGGTGGGGATAGCTTGTGCATATCTGTCTGGTCCTGGATGAGCCGGAGCTCCAGATCTCCTTCCTGAAACGTCCTGGTCTTGACCCGATGGCTATGGTACCGGCGTAGGTCTTGTTGATAAATCGATGATTGCGCTGCTGCCATGTCTCGTTCTTCGTCCAGCCGGTCCAAGCCGTCTTGTCTTGCTTGCTCGTTATCTGCTTCAACATAAGCCACCACCCGCGGCGAGTCGTGCCGGATATCACTAGGGAGGACCGCTTCTGCTCCATATACCATGAAGAAAGGTGTGTACCCTGTGGATCTGTTAGGCGTAGTGTTGATGTTCCATAAGACAGAAGGCAATTCCTCCACCCAACAACCCGGTGTTCTTTGCAAAGGAACCATAAGTCGGGGCTTGATGCCTCTCAAGATCTCTTGGTTGGCTCTTTCAGCTTGGCCATTGGACTGAGGGTGAGCTACTGATGATACATCAAGGCGAATATGCTCTCTTTGACAGAACTCCTCCATAGCCCCCTTGGATAGGTTGGTGCCATTATCAGTTATAATGCTGTGTGGAAAGCCGAACCTAAAAATCACCTTTTTCATGAACTGAACCGCTGTTGGTGCATCACACTTACTAACAGGCTCCGCTTCAACCCACTTTGTGAATTTGTCCACTGCTACCAACAGGTGGGTTTTCTTATCTTGGGATCTCTTGAAGGGTCCAACCATATCAAGCCCCCAAGTCGCAAACGGCCAAGTAATTGGAATCATCCTCAGCTCCTATGCCGGTATATAAGCACGCCGTGAGAATTTTTGGCAAGCATCACATTCTCTGACCAAGTCCTCTACGTCGGCGTGAGCCGTCAACCAGTAGAACCCATGACGAAAAGCTTTAGCTACCAAAGATTTTGAACCGGCATGATGACCACAATCCCCTTCATGAATCTCTCGAAGAATATCACAGCCTTCCTCTGATGATACACACCGCTGAAACGCTCTAGAAACGCTGCGGTGATGAAGTTCTCCATTGACGATAGTCATAGATATAGACCGCCGGATTATCTGCCGAGCCTCGACTTCATCCTCTGGTAATTCACCTCGGCTCATGTATGCCAAGTAAGGGAGTGTCCAATCTGGAATGACATGAAGTGCCGCGACCAATTGTGATTCCGGATCGGGAACAGCCAAGTCCTCCTCTGAAGGTATCTGCACCGACGGATTATGCAATTCATCCAAGAAAGTATTAGGTGGAACCGGTTTACGCTGGGAGCCCAGCCGGCTTAACGCGTTGGCTGCTTCATTTTTTCGCCGGTCTATATGATCCACCTGGTATCCCTTGAAGTATCCACCGACTGCGTCCACCTCTTGTCGATATGCTGCCATGAGCGGGTCCTTGGAGTCCCATTTGCTAGATACTTGTTGTGCCACCAGATCTGAATACCAAAGCACTTAACCCGGCTCAAGTTCATCTCCTTGGCCATCCGTCGACCGTGGAGGAGAGCTTCATACTCAGCAGCATTGTTAGTGCAAGGGAACATTAAACGTAAGACGTAGCAGAACTTATCACCTCGTGGGGAGGTTAACACGACTCCAGCCCCCAAGCCCTCCAACTGTCTTGAACCGTCAAAGTGAATAGTCCAGTATGTATGATCCGGCTTCTCCTCAGGTGCTTGCAACTCTGTTCAATCATTAACGAAATCCACCAGTGCTTGGGATTTTATAGCAGTACGGGGCACGTACTTTAATCCGTGCGGGCTAAGCTCAATGGCCCACTTCGCAACCCTACCAGTGGCTTCTCTGTTCTGGATTATATCTCCTAATGGAGCTGAACTGACCACAGTGATTGGGTGGCCCTGAAAATAGTGCTTCAGCTTCCGGTTTGCCATGAACACTCCATACACCAGTTGCTGCCAATGTGGATATCTCTGTTTTGACTCAATGAGTACCTCACTGATGTAGTAAATCGGTCGTTGAACCAGATATTCTTTGCCTGCTTCCTTGCGCTCTACCACAATGGCTACGCTTACCGCACGGGCATTGGCAGCCACATATAACAACAGCGGCTCATTGTCAACCGGGGCAGCAAGGACTGGCGGCTCTGCCAATTGCTTCTTCAAATCCTCGAACGCAGCATCGGCGGCATCGCTCCAGACAAACCGGTCTGTCTTCTTCATCATTTGATAAAGTGGGATTGCCTTCTCCCCCAAACGGGTGATGAACCGGCTCAGTGCTGCAATACGACCCGCCATGCGTTGGACATCATTGATGCACGCCGGCTTAGCCAAGGATGTGATCGCCTTGATCTTCTCCGGATTAGCTTCAATCCCTCTGTTTGACACTAAGAATCCCAGGAGCTTGCCTGCCGGTAGACGAAAAACGCACCTCTCCGGATTAAGCATCATTTTGTAAACTCGGAGGTTGTCAAAGGTTTCCTTTAAATCATCTATCAACGTCTCCTTCTTCCTGGATTTCACCACAATGTCATCAACATATGCATCAACATTTCATCCAATCTGCCCTTGTAGGCAGTTCTGCATGCAACGCTGGTAGGTTGCCTGGGCACTCTTGAGCCCAAATGGCATAGATACGTAGCAGAAGGCTCCAAAGGGAGTTATGAAAGCTGTCTTCTCCTGGTCCTTAACTGCCATCTTGATCTGATGATAACGTGAGTATGCATCCAAATAACTTAGCTGCTCACATCCTGCTGTAGCATCAATAATCTGATCAATACGGGGGAGGGCGAAACGATCGGTTGGGAAAGCTTTGTTCAAGTCTGTGTAATCAACACACATCCTCCAAGTTCCATTTTTCTTCAGCACTAGCACCGGATTAGCCAACCACTCTGGATGAAACACCTCAACAATAAAGCCTGCAGCCAAAAGCCTAGCCACTTCTTCTCCTATAGCCTTGCGCCTCTCCTCGTTGAAGCGGCGCAGATACTGCTTGACCGGTTTAAACTTAGGATCAATATTAAGATTGTGCTCAGCGAGTTCCCTTGGTATACCTGGCATGTCAGAAGGCTTCCTCGCAAAGATATCACGGTTCTCACGGATGAACTCGATAAGTGCGCTTTCCTATTTCGGATCTAGGTTAACGGTGATAGTGAACTGCTTGGATGAATCGCCAGGAACAAAGTCCACCTGTTTAGTCTCCTCAGCCGATTTGAATTTCATCGCCGGATCATGCTCTGTGGTCGGCTTCTTCAGCGGGGACATATCCGTCGGATCAACATTGTCCTTATAGAACTTTAGCTCTTCCGTAGGACAAACCGCCTCAGCATAAGCCGCATCTCCTTCCTCGCACTCCAATGCAATCTTGCGGCTCCCATGAACCGTGATAGTTCCATTGTGGCATGGCATCTTGAGCTGCAGATAAACATAATATGGTCTAGCCATGAACTTGGCATAAACCGGCCTCCCAAACAGAGCATGGTATGGACTCCTGATCTTTACCACCTCAAAAGTCATAGTCTCCGATCTAGAGTCATGCTTATCTCCAAAGGTAACTTCCAGATTGATTTTTCCAACTGGATAGGCCGATTTACCGGGTACCACCCCAAGGAACACTGTGTTGGACTGTCGGAGCTTCTTATCTGTCAACCCCATACGTCGAAAAGTCTCATAATACAGGATGTTGATGCTGCTGTCTCCATCCATAAGCACTTTAGTGAACTTATAACCACCCACCTGTGGTGCCACCACCAGATCCAATTGACCTGGATTATCAACCCGGGGTGGGTGATCATCTCTGCTGCATACAATGGGTTGCTCAGACCAACGAAAAAAACATGGTATCGTTGGTTCAACAGAGTGTACTGCCCTCTTCAGAACCTTTTGATCCCGTTTGCATAAATTTTTAGTGAAGATGTGATACTGCCCACGGCTCGGCTCCTTCGGATTATTCTGATATCCGGATTGCTGCTGCTGCTGACGCTGTTGATTCCCTTGGTTGTTGTATCCACCCTGACCATGTTGCTAGTTATGTTGATGCTGATTGTTGCCACTGTGGTTACTGTTACCGCCGTGGTATCCTGAACCGGATCCACCACCTTGATAACCCGGACCTTGAAAATCGGGACCTGATCCGCCGGGGGGCCCGTGATCATATTTAGTCTCTTTCATAAATTCTTGCATAATGAAACAGTCTTTCCAGAGATGCGTAGCCGGGTTTTCCACTATATCGTGCCTTGGGCAAGGCATGTTCAACTGGTGCTCTAGATTAATGGGTGGCCTCCCGTTGTGTGGGGGCGGTTTACCCTTGTGGCGCTGCCCATTGTCCTGAGCGTTGGTATTGGCCACAAAGTCTGAGCTGCCCTCCGCTTTACGCTTGCCATTGTACCCTTGGCCCGCCGGATTGGCCTGCGGCGGTTTACCGTTCTTGCTTGCCTTCCCGGTCTTGTCTCCATCTGCATATGGATACTTGGTGTTATCAGAATCTCCGTATTTCACCAAAGCGCCCATGAGTGTGCCCATGTCGTTGCAATCACGTTTGAGCCATCCCAGCTTCTACCTCAAAGGCTCAAACCGGCAATTGCTTTCCAAGGTTACTATCGCTGTACTTGGATTGATGCTATTGGAGGAGTGCAAGATTTCGGACACTCGACGCACCCAACTGCTTGTGGACTCTTGCTCTCCTTGAACACATGCAGCTAAATCAACAACAGACATCGGCTGCTTGCACGTGTCTTTGAAATTATTGATAAACCGGCGACGCAATTCCCCCCATGATCCGATGGAGTTAAGCGGCAAACCTTTTAACCATGTCCGGGTCGTGCCCTCGAGCATCATCGTGAAGTACTTAGCACATGCCGCTTCATCCATGTCGAGCATCTCCATGGCCATCTCATAACTCTCAACCCACCCCTCCAGAGCGAGATCCGTCGTGTAGTTGGGCACCTTGCGCGGACCTTTGAAATCTTTGGGCAGTTTCACATTCCGTAAAGCGGGGATGAGACACTGCACTCCCAAGGAACTGGACATGATTCCTGTTTCGACTGTGGTGGTGGGATGAACCGGCATCGCCTGACGGGTGTCATGTCTGGCCTGATCCACCGCCTCTTGCGCATGTGCTTCTTCTCCTGCCAAATTATCCTGCCTCTGCTGATGTCGTCCCCGTGCGCTGCTGGATACAGCTGGTTCATCCAGACACCTCGTATAGCTCCGGCTCGGGCGAGGGGTCGAATGGATTCTATCCCGGCTATATGAATAAGCTTGCTGTTGAGTTAGTGCGGTGTCCAGCAACTCTTTGGCCCGTCGTGCCTCCACTGCCATGGGGGATGTGCGTTCGATGGGAAGGGCGGCCAGCTGTGAAGCGGCAGCAACTATGTTGTCCAACAAATTAGAATAATGACCAGGAGGGGTAGGTACATGCTGGGCCGGCACAACTTGGCGATTTGGCTCTGCGGCTGGCGGTTGAACCGACGCGCCTGTTCCTGGTGCTCCTCCCCGGTTTACCTCTGGATGGTTACTTATTCATGCGTCTGGCGTGTTAAAGAGATTTCTCGCCTCGTAAACTGGCGACAAACGAGATCGTTGTCTCCTCCACATTACCTCTTGTGCGGCGTTCTGATCTAGCCTGAGCCGATAAGCTTGAGAATCTAGCTCTGCCTGTCTTGTAGCCATCCTGGCCTTCTCAGCAGCCAGGTCCGACTTGGCTTGCTCAATCCGGCTCTTCACCTGAGTGATCTCTGGATCATGCTGCTCCTTGTCGGCCTGGGCTACTTCTGCTGTTACGCAAGCTATCAAAGTGTCGACTAAGGTGGATAGAGCGTCAGAGGGCGACGGGGGAAGGTATCCAGCTCTGGCTCCCATTGCCTCTGAGTTTAACGCCCCAGTCGTTGAGGGCTGCTGCATGGATTGTGATCTGGCCATGAAAACAGCAACCCTGTTTGGCGGATTGAAGGGGCCCGGAATACTATCACCATCGGACAACCCTCAAACCGGCCGTCCTGCAACAGATACAAAGATTCGGTCTCTCTAGATAAAGATTCGTCGCCGGAATAGACAACAGTCTCGCCGCCATAGTCCGATCCGTCCTCAGCTTGTACTCCCTGCACTGCTCTGACGAAGACGTGCTTCACGGCGGACTGAACCCGGGCTGGTCTCGCACGCTGAGCCGACTCGACGATGTTGGGGAAGGTGTCCGGCTCAGGGCCCGGTTCGCCGATCTTGCCGATGAAGACGTGGATGCCGCCAAAAAGGACCCGGTACCCGTATTCGATTGAATCGTCCTCGGGGCCCCAGCCTGCATCGTCGATGTAGATCCGGCCACGACGACTCTTAGTCATCTGGCCTTCCGCGAAGCCCTTGAGTCCTTCAAAGCTGCCCTTTAAGAACCCGAAATCATCGTGCGATAGCCCCACGGTGGGCGCCAACTGTCATTGATTTAGCACAGCAGATGTCCTAGCAAAAGGACTTAGTCGTGAGGGCATCGCTACAGGTTAGCTTAAAGGGGTTAAAACGGATGAAGGACACAGAGATTTTATACTAGTTCGGCCCCTTCGATGAAGGTGAAAGCCTACGTCTAGTTTGGTGTGGTATTGCTTGGGCTTTGATGACCTGGGAGCAAATCCGCTTTGCCTGTGTCTCGAGCTGTTATTTCTTGTCCTGAACTATCGCCGGGTCGTCCCTTTATATAGGAGGCAACGCCCGGTCCGGTTTACAGAGTCCCGAGGCCGGCTCATAAACGTGTCCGCCTCGGTCTCTACTCTTTCTATATTACATCCCAAGTTACATAGTATGACGGTTTACAAACCATGGGCCTCAACATATGGGCCCCGAGCCTCTTTGGGCTATAATCTCCTACTACACATCGAGCTGGGCTTCTGGCAATATAACCTTGATAATGTAAACCGGACCCTCCTGGCTGGTTTATACCTGATAGTAATATCCCTGACAGTTACCATACCTCTCTGGTGCGGAACGTACTCTGGTTGACCTACGAGGTTTAGTAGCAACTTGATCTGAAGTTTCATGATCATCATCATTAACTTCCTCACTAATTGGTGTAGGCAGGACGCGAATGATTATCTGTGATGAGCTACTTTCCAATTTGAGAGAAGGTACAATTACCTCATCAAGTTCTACTTTCCTCCCACTCACTTCTTTCGAGAGAAACTCCTTGTCTAGAAGGATCCATTCTTAGCAACAAAGATCTTGCCTTTTCGATCAATGATAGAAGGTGTACCCAACTGTTTCTTTTTGGTATACTATGAAGACGCATTACTCCGATTTGGGTTTGAGCTTATCAGGCTGAAGCTTTTTCGCATAAGCATCGCAACCCCAAACTTTAAGAAACGACAGCTTAGTTTTCCTGCCAAACCATAGTTCATACGGTGTCGTCTCAATGGATTTAGATGGTGCCCTATTTAACATGAATGCAGTTGTGTCTAATGCATAACCCCAGAACGATAGTGGTAAATCGGTAAGACACATCATAGATCGCACCATATCCAATAAAGTACAATTATGACGTTCGGACACACCATTACGTTGTGGTGTTCCAGGTGGCGTGAGTTGCGAAACTATTCCATGTTGCTTTAAATGAAGACCAAACTCGTAACTCAAATATTCGCCTCAGTGATCAGATTGTAGAAACTTTATTTTCTTGTTACGATGATTCTATACTTCATTCTGAAATTCTTTGAACTTTTCAAATGTTTATGTCGGATCGTGGGTTCCGGCAAACCCTGGAGGTTCGAACACTGGGGTGCGCACAAAGATCTCTCCTTTTTGCTCCAGCTCGCTCTCGCCTAGGCCTAGCTCATCAAACCCGAAGAACAAGAGACACGAGGATTTATACTGGTTCGGGCACCGTTGTGGTGTAATACCCTACTCCAGTGTGGTGTGGTGGATTGCCTTGTAGGCTGAGGATGAACAAGTACACGGGAGGAACAGCCTCCTGAGGAGAGGTGTTGTTGGGCTTGGTGAGCTGGTGGATGTAAGGGTGGTCTGAATCTAATCCCCCTTTCTATGGTGGTGGCTAGTCCTATTTATAGAGGCCCAGGTCCTCTTCCCAAATATTGAGCGGGAAGGGATCCCATAACAGCCAAGTTTGAAGGGGATAGCTAGTACAAGCTATCCTGACAAAAGGTGGTCTTCGCCTGCCAAAGGCTCTCGCGGTGACGTCGTCGTGGGATCCGTGGTGACCTTCGCCCTACTGGTCTTGGTCTCGTTGCACCGATATGGAAACCTTTGCCTGACGCCTCGGGACTCCTCGCCTGCGCTTGCCCCTTTAGCACCAAAGAGGAAACTGGCTCCCTGCACCCGTTAGCGTCCGCATGGCCATGGTCGACGTGGCTCACGTCACGCGAACCTCGCGAGGTGTCCCTTTGAGGGAGTCCTGGATCGGGGGCGTCCTCATTTGGCCGGATGACTCATGGTGGGCCGGACTGGTGGGCCGTGAAGATCATTGTTCAAGATCGTCTCTCGTATCCGGATAGGACTCATGTATGCGTATAATGGCAAGTTTAAGATTCAGGTGTAATCTTACCTTCCTCTGCAAGTTGGTTATGTACAAACTCTAGGGCCCTTCAGTGCATAAATCATGGGCTGACTTTTAGGGTTTAGCCATTATGATCTCGAGGTAGATCAACTCTTGTAATCATATTCATCAAGATCAATCAAGCAGGAAGTAGGGTATTACCTCGATCGAGAGGGCCTGAACCTAGGTAAACATCGTGTCCCCAGTCTCCTGTTACCATTGATCTTCACACGCATAGTTCGGGACATCCTACCCGAGATCCGCCAGTTTTGACACCGACACCCTTGCTTTGATATCTCCGCTCCTCGGGAGCCAGCCTAGTGAGGCCGCCCCAGGGGAGGTCTTGCGTCGTCGGCCTCGCGAGGCTTGGCCCCTTGCGAGGGTCTTGAGTGGTTGCTGATGAAGATGGGTCGTACGAGGCAGCTGGATGAGCCACACTCTGGGCTGCAGGCAGGCAAGTCTGGGTACCCTCGTTCCCAGAACACCGACAGTAGCCCCTGGGCCCAAGGCGCTCTCGGACTTGGCTTCGCCGTGTAGCCAAGGGTCAAGTGCGGAGTGCCACGGGCCCCAAAAGCCCGCGACCTTGATTGACGCATGGTGATTGACGGGACGTGGGCGTCTCCACTTCCCCGTGCAGTCTCGATTTCTGCCCGGCTAGGCAGCTACCGTTGCTTACACAACTCCACCTCCATTGCCGGCAGCACGCCCCGCAGCTTCTTCGTCTTCTGGATCCCTTCTCCTAGCTCGATTCGACACCAACTCCCCACGCCACCATGGCACCCAGCCGGAAGAAGGAGGGGAAGAAGGAGTGTCGTACCTCGGCCCCCACGCCGCCGGTTTTCGAGCCCGCCACCGAGCAGTCGGTGGTGCTCAACCAAGAGGCGATGGACAAGGTGCGCCCGACGCTCGCCCCCGATTCCAATGAGTGGGGGCGACGGTGGCCTGGCCCACTTCCCATGCCTAAATTGATAGGACGACCACCGAGGTCCCCCTCCACCTTCACGCCCTCTAGGCAGGCCTGATTCCTCTCTTCTCTGATTTCTTCAATGCGGTGCTCTCGCATTACGAAATCAACGCACTGCACCTCGATCCCCAATCCATCATCCTCCTCACTGTGTTCACCTTCGTCTGTGAAGCCATGATGGGCATTGCCCCCTCCATGGCCTTGCTTCGCCACTTCTTCTCACTGCACCTAACGGATGCTCTCCAGCGCTCAGGATGTGTATCCTTTCAGGCTGTGGCGGCAACGGCTGTCTCGGGGATCGATTTCGAACTCTCGCCGGTCGTTGGAGGTTTTAGGAAGCGGTGGGTGTTTGTGGATGTTGGTGTGCGCAGCCCCCTGCTGCTTCTTCCGCGGATTCTGGCTGCTCCGAGCTCCGGCGGGACACATGAGAAGCTTGCCGACCAGCAGCTAACCCACGTTTGGTACCGGCTGGCTAGGTTGAAGAAGCTTGGGGTGACGGCGCCCATGGTGGTGAAGGAGTACATCTAGTGCCGCATCGCTCCACTTCGGCGCCACTCTCGGCCGATGTGGACCTTCTCCGGCTACGGGGACCGCATGAGGCTTCAAACGCCTGCTCTTCCTCGCGAGGTACGGCGCACGATGCTCGAGCTTCTAACGGGCGACCCAGCGCCAGCCAGCTTGCCGGAGGAAGGTTGTCTTCTATACTGCTGCTCAAACACGGTGGAGTTTGTGACACAGATGCCCTCCTTCCAAGAATGGGGGCTTTGCCCGGTTGGCCTTGAGGGGCCTCGCGAAAGCCCTGTGTGCATGGCTCCCCTGCCCGCTGCCGGCAAGGTGCTCGCCTCAGAAGGGGGTGCGCGGG
>LR738711.1:723829202-723868090 GCA_902687465.1 Secale cereale
TCTAGCGTTGGCGTCTCCTGGGGCTCCTGAAGCGCCGTCCCCTGGGGATCGGGAGAGCCGCCCAGAGGGAGCGGCCGAGGGTTCGGTGCAGCCTGGTGCTCGTGAGGACAAAGCCCACGAGTCCCTAGCAAGTCGCCACGAAGTGGGGGCTAGGGTCCCCACACGGCCCAGCGTTCCTGAGGGCGCCTCCTCAGCAGCCACACCGGTCGTGCCCGGCGCTGGTGATCGCATCTAGGGCTTCGGCCCGTTCCGGCCGAACTTCGACGCACTCCGCAAGAGGAAGGGATCTCCAAGCGGCAGGGGTGATGCCTTCCGGCCACTGAAGCAGAGGAAGTATATTGCCATAGATGAGTGAGTACCTTAATTTTGTAATTCCTTGAGTGTTGCTTTCCCTCCTGATCGTGGTTCCTCAGGGACCCTTCTGCTAAGGTGACGAAATCTCTCGAGAAGCAGCCCCCTCCTGCCCCGAGTCCTCCGCTGATCCTAAGAGCCCTCAGCCAGCCTGCCGCCTTTGGCGCAAGGTCAGTAAGGGGGGCGGATGCGCCGGCCTGGCATCTTGACCCTGCGTTCTTGTCGTCCCTCCACCGCGGCCTTGCCTGGAGCATTGGAGGCGTGCCGAGAGCCCCTCCATTGATCGTCCCCCGCAGTTGGGCCACCCCAGCTTCGGCTTTGTCTTCGAGCCGCCTGGCCTTGTCTTGCAACGCCCCCACCAAGGCCCGGGCGGCAGCGAGGCGCCAGCCTCCAGCCCCCTTCCGGAGGAGGGTGCGCCATCCCAAGCTTCCCCGGCGATCGACAACATGGAGGACGGGCCCAGCCGCGCATTTGAATTCGCGCGCAGACTCAGCGATGTCCGCCACGAGCTTCTCCGGAATGCAATGGGCATGCTGAGCAGACTCAGCGCTGTCCGCCACGAGCTTCTCGGGGAGGAGCTCGTTGACGTACACGCCTGCCTAGAGGCGGAGGAGCTTCGGTTGGCGGACGAATGGCATCGGTTGAAGGTGGCCATCAACTTTGGCCGCCTTGAGCACGAGCACGCCGGTGCAAAGGCCGAGGCCTCCCTCGCGTCTTCACGTGAAGCCAGTGCCTAGGCTCTGGAGGAAGCCAGGCAGGTGGATCGACGACGAGAGGGTGTCGAGGAGCATCAATGGAAGCTTCAGGCCCTGAACGACTTCCTTGAGCAACAGGTCGAAGTGTGCAGGGCAGCATTTGCGTCGATGAGGGGGGCTCCTTCCGACGAGACAGAGATCTAGAAGCATGAGGAGGTAATGATGCTGGAAGCCTTGGAGCGTGGCCTCGAGCAGGAGCGGCTGGAGACGAGGGAGCGCCACGTGATCCTGGCCGGGGATGTTGTCTCTGCTCGCGATGCCAAGGTTCAGGAGGAGATCGACCGGAGGGTGGCGAAGGCCAGCGCAGATCTTGCCAAGGAGTATGGCCTGGAGTTGGAGCTCCTGGGGGCAGAAGCTGATGGGAGAACTGCCGCCCTCAGGACGAACCTGGGGGAGGCAGAGCAGCGCGAGAGGGCCGCCACGGCAGCCCAGTCTTCTGCTCAGGCCAAGCTAGTCTCCGCGCAGGCCGACCTGGCCTTGCTCCAGTGGCAAGTTGATGAAGCCGTGGCTCTCGCGCAGCAGAACAGGGACGAGGCTTGCCGTCGATAGTTTTTGTAGCACGAGCATGCCCCCATGCTCCAGGCTCTCCGGGTGAAGGCTAACCGGGCGCTGGGGGCCATCTACGAGGAGGGCGTCCCTCACCTCCACGTGGAGGATTACATTGGCCACCTCGGCTTTTTGACCGAAGTTGTGACGCGCCTGGAGAGCCGGGCCACGAGGGCCCGCAAGCTTGTTGATGAAAAGAGCCGAGGCATCCTCGGGCGCGCGTTCTCCCGGGTCTTCAGTCATCTCCAGAACATTGACCCCCACTATGACTTTGATGCCACCATCGCCCAAGTGCCAGGGGCCATCCGAGACAACCTGGCACACTGGGTCGATGACAACGTGGATGCTCTGGTTAGGGCCTTTGCCACTGAGGACGACGCGGCTGTGGTCGTGGCATACAAAGGCGGTGTGGTTGACGATGGTGAAGACGATGCCAGCGACAGCGCCGACAGTGTGCACGAGAGCGACTCGAACGACATGGCGAGTGACATGTTTGATTGAGCTCGTGCTCCTCCGCTTCGATCCTGTACGCAAGGACTGGGACACGGCCCCACAGGGTATGAGAGCATTTTGATGGGGGGATCCCCCTATGTTGTGTAAACTGATGTTCTACTCTTCTTTTTCCCTTCTTAAAGCCGATCCTGGGATGTGCTTCCACGAGTTTGCGAGCTCTTGAGCAGGGTTGTCATTCTAACTCACCTTGATCCTACCTGGCCCTGAGGTTGCGAGGCCGTTGGCACACCTCTCTTTTGGGATAGATCACTAGGGTTCTGCGGCCCTGAGATTCGTGAGCAACACGCGGCTCCGCTCTGGGGAGCATGGCCAAGGGCGTCCTGCAGACCGCGACAAGATGCCTACACGGCAAATTTGCGGTGCGTACGCTCTTGCCCCGAGGGGGTCCTGCCGAGGATACAGAGATCCGCCTAGTGGGATCGACCATCTAGCCCCCGAGCCGGAGGGCTCAAGGCACGAGCCTTAAAACGACCAGAAAGCGATAGAACCAGTAGAAATCAAAGGAAAATTCCCCCCACTTTTGGCAACGAGAAAGACTTCAAATCCAATTAGAAAGGGCGGCAAACCAAGTTACAAAGAAAAGGAAAGGAAAGCAAATAGCCGCGTCCGGCACCTCGCTAATCTTCTTGTCTTCCACCAGCGCGGAGCTAAGTGCTATCACTGGTCGTGAGCATAGTCATTGGGGGACAGCGTCGACAGCCAACACGGAGCATGGTGCTTCCACTAGGATGTGGGCGGGAGCCCCCGAGGGCCGAGGGCGGCACTCCGGAGACTCCGGGGCGTGTATAGCCCCACTCATTATTACATCATATCGCCAGATGAGGGCCCCGCCTTGCGCCGCCCCCGACCACTGTTGGGGTGTCCGGAAACTAGGACAAGACCAAGGGACAAGGGGGACGCTAGCTGCGCCTCCAACGACCACGGGCCCTCTGCCCGGGGGGAGGGGGAGAGCTCGCCAACGCTTCCCCCGGTAGAGGACCTACCTCCATGTGGCGCCTTGCTCCATGCAGCGCGGGGGAGGCCGTGGCTCCAGGCCCTCCACGCGCAGCCCCCAGCATTCTGCTCTGGCCAGGGGCGGAACCGCCGCCCTTGGGTCTCCGACCATCGTCGTGGTCTGGTCCACCTGCAGCCCATTGTTAGTGCACGCCTGCTGCCGCGATACCTGTTGCACCCCGTTGTCATCGCTGAAAGGGTCGGCGGAGCCTCCGGGCGACTCGTGGTAACCTCCTGCTTGAAACGTCCCATCATTCCATCCCGGCCCGGGGAAGGCATTGGGGCCCTCCCCGAACGCGTACTCCAGGTTCACCATGAGGGGCACACAGGCATCGTCGGTTGCCCCACCGAGGACACCACCCGAGTGCCCCACGCCTTGAGCTTCCAGTCGCGACACCTCGCCCTGGCGGCTACTGGGTTGCACTCTGGCGCGCCCTTGCAGTAGGCCGCCAGCGCTTGATCCTGCCTGTGAAGAAGTTGCTGCGGTAGGACGGGTGGTGCCAGTGCCCATGTTGGTGTCGTCAGTCCCCCCCCCCATCACCCCAGGGGACGCGCAAGCTCGCCGGGACCTCGCGCGTGCCTCACCCACAATCTGAGGCATGGGGAAGGATCAGAAAGGCGGCGCACCCCTATTGGCGTAGTCCAGCAGTTCGATGACGCATACTAGCAGCACGTCGCGGCCGCCCTCGGCCAACCTGCACCGTAACAGCTCTCGCGCCACAATGGGCGCGGCCCGCATGTTCTCCTGCTCCCGTCGAGTGTGCGGTGTTGTTGACGCGGCGTAGTTTGAAGATCACGCGTGCGCCATGATGTCAGGGCGGAAGTTGCAGGCCCACGCCGCCCGTGGCCGATGGCGTTAGGCGGTGTGCGGGCCGCCTGGAGTGCGGAGTTGGGGTCTTCTTGAGCGGACGGCGCCGCCCACGCGGGCCAGGCCGCCCAGCGTTCGGCATGAGCCCCATGATCGTCGACCATCAGGACAGCGGAGCAGTGACGAGCCGAACGATGGAAGAGAGGATTCGGCGCACCCCTACCTGGCGCGCTAAATGTCAGATCGTGGGTTCCGGCAAACCCTTGAGGTTCGAATACTGGGGTGCATACGAAGATCTCTCCTTTCCGCTCCAGCTCGCTCTCGCATAGATTCCTAGGCCTAGCTCGTCAAACCCGAAGAACAAAAGACACGAGGATTTATACTAGTTCGGGCCACCATTGTGGTGTAATACCCGGCTCCAGTGTGGTGTGGTGGGTTACCTTGTAGGCTAAGGGTGAACAAGTACACGGGAAGAACAGCCTCCTGAGGAGAGGTGTTCTTGGGCTCCGTGAGCTGATGGATGTAAGGGTGGTCTGAATCTGATCCCCCTTTCTATGGTGGCGGCTAGTCCTATTTATGGAGGCCCGGGTCCTCTTCCCAAATATTGAGCGGGAAGGGATCCCACAACAGCCAAGTTTGAAGGGGGATAGCTAGTACAAGCTATCCTGACAAAAGGTGGTCTTCGCCTGCCAAAGGCTCTGGCGGTGACGTTGTCGTCGGCTCCGTGGTGACCTTCGCCCTGCCGTCCTACTGGTCTTGGTCTCATTGCACCGATATGGAAACCTTTGCCTGACACCTCGGGACTCCTCGCCTGCGCTTGCCCCTTTAGCACCAAAGAGTAAACTGGCTCCCTATGCCCACTGGCGCCCGCCTGGCCTTAGTCGTCATAGCTCACGTCACAAGAACCTCGCGAGGTATCCCTTGCTTTGGTATCTCCGCTCCTCGGGAGCCAGCCTAGTGAGGCCGCCCTAGGGGAGGTCTTGCGTCATCCGCCTCGCGAGGCTTGGCCCCTCGCGAGGGTCTTGAGTGGTTGCTGATGAAGATGGGCCGTACCAGGCCACTAGATGAGCCATGCTCTGGGCCGCAGGCAGGCAAGTCCGGGTACCCCCGTTCCCAGAATGCCGACAGTTTCAGACTTGTGTTTTATCAAGTAGATATAGCCATATCTGCTCAAATCATCTGTGAAGGTCAAAATATAATGATACCCACCGCAAGCCTCAACACTCATCAGACTGCATAGATCTACATGTATTATTTCCAATAAGTCATTGGCTCCCTCCATTTTTTCAGAGAACAGAGTTTTAGTCATCTTGCCCATGAGGCATGGTTCGCAAGCATCAAAAGATTCATAATCAAATGATTCCAAAAGTCAATTAGCATGGAGTTTCTTCATGCGCTGCATCTTTTGGCTTCAATATTATGAATATGTGTATTACTATGATCGAGATTCAATAAACCATTCACCTTTGGTGTATGACCATAGAAGGTTTTATTCATGTAAAAAGAATAACAATTATTTTCTGACTTAAATGAATAAACGTATTGCAATAAAATGATCCAATCTTGTTCATGCTCAACGCAAACACCAAATAACATTTATTTAGGTTTAACACTAATCCGAAAGTACAGGGAGTGTGTGATGATGATCATATCAATATTGGAACTATTTCCAACACACATCGTCACCTCACCCTCAACTAGTCTCCATTTATTCTGCAACTCGTGTTTCAAGTTACTAATCTTAGCAACTGTACTAGTATCAAATACCTGGGCTACTATGAATACTAATAAGGTACACATCAATAATATGTATATCAAATATACCTTTGTTCACTTTGCCATCCTCCTTATCCGCCAAATATTCGGGGAACTTCCGCTTCGAGTGACCATTTCCTTTGCAGTAGAAGCACTCAGTTTCCGGCTTAGGTCCAGCTTTGGGCTTGTTCTCGGGAGTGACAAACTTGCTTGCCATTCTTCTTGAAGTTCCCTTTCTTCCCCTTGCCCTTTTCGTGAAACTAGTGGTCTTGTTAACCATCAACAATTGATGCTCTTTCTTGATTTCTACCTTCGTTGATTTCAGCATCACGAAGAGCTCGGGAATCTTTTTTGTCATCCCTTGCATATTATAGATCATCATGAAGTTCCAGTAACTTGGTGATAGTGACTAGAGAACTTTGTCAATCATTATCTTATTTGGAAGATTAACTCCCACTTGAATCAAGCGATTGTAGTACTCAAACATTCTGAGCACATGCTCATTGGTTGAGCTATTCTCCCCCATCTTGTAGGCAAAGTACTTGTCAGAGGTCTCATACCTCTCAACACGGGCATGCGTCTCAAATACTATTTTCAACTCTTGGAACAGTCTCATATGCTCCATGGCATTCAAAATGTTTTTGAATTCCCGATTATAAGCCGTAAAGTATGGCGCACTAAACTATCAAGTAGTCATCATACCGAGTTTGTCAAATGTTCATAACATCTGCATTTGCTCCTACAATAGGTTTGTCACCTAGCGATGCATCAAGGACATAATACTTCTGTGCAGCAATGAGGATAATCCTCGGATCACGAACCTAGTCCGCATCATTGCTACTAACATCTTTCAACTTAGTTTTCTCTAGGAACATATCAAAAACATAGGGGAGCTATAACGCGAGCTATTGATCTACAACACAATTTGCAAATACTATCAGGACTAATTTCATGATAAACTAAAGTTCAATTAATCATATTACTTAAGAACTCCCACTTAGATAGATATCCCTCAAGTCATCTAAATGATCACGTGATCCATATCGACTAAACCATGTCCGATCATCACGTGAGATGGAGTAGTTTTCAACGGTCACGCTCGACCTTTCGATCTCCAGTGTTCCGAGGCCATTAGGCTCGTCAAGTTTAACCCGAGTATTCTGCATGTGCAAAACTATCTTACACCCGTTGTATTTGAACATAGAGCTTATCACACCCGATCATCACGTGGTGTCTCGGCACGACGAACTGTCGCACCGGTGCATACTGACGGAGAACACTTGTACCTTGAAATTTTGTAAGGGATCAGCTTATAATGTTACCGCCGTACTAAGCAAAATAAGATGCATAATAAGATAAACATCACATGCAATCAAAATATGTGACATGATATGGCCATCATTATCTTGTGCTTTTGATCTCCATCTCCAAAGCAGCGTCATGATCTCCATCGTCACCGGCTTGACACCATGATCTTTATCATAGCGTCATGGTTGTCTCGCCAACTATTGCTACTACTACTATCGCTAACTCATAGTGATAAAGTAAAGCAATTACATGGCTTTCACAATTCATACAATAAAGAGACAACCATAAGGCTCTTGCCGGTTGCCGATAATTTACAAAACATGGTCATCTCATACAATAATGTATAACTCATCACGTCTTGACCATATCACATCACAACATGCCCTGCAAAAACAAGTTAGATGTCCTCTACTTTTTTGTTGCAAGTTTTACGTGGGTGCTACGGGCTTCTAGCAAGAACCATTCTTACCTACGCATCAAAACCACAATGATTTTTTGTCAAGTGTGTTGTTTTAACCTTCAACAAGGACCGGGCATAGTCACACTCGATTCAACTAAAGTTGGAGAAACTGACACCCGCCAGCCACCTATGTCCAAAGCACGTCGGTAGAACCAGTCGCATGAACGCGGTCATGTAATGTCGGTCCGGGCCGCTTCATCCAACAATACCGCCGAATCAAAGTATGACATACTGGTAAGCAGTATGACTATTATTGCCTACAACTAATTGTGTTCTACTCATGCATATCATCTACGCGTAGACCTGGCTCTGATACCACTATTGGGGAACGTAGTATTTCAAAAAAAATCCTACGTTCATGCAAGATCTATCTAGGAGAAGCATAGCAACGAGTGGAGGGAGTGTGTCCACGTACCCTCATAGACCGAAAGCGGAAGCGTTTAGTAATGCAGTTGATGTAGTCGAACGTCTTCACGATCCAATCGATCCAAGTACCGAACGTACGGCACCTCCGTGTTCAGCACACATTCAGCACGATGACATCCCTCGAGCTCTTGATCCAGTTAAGGACGAGGGACAGTTCCGTTAACACGATGGTGCGGCAACGATGTTGATGATGTGATCCGCGCAGGGCTTCTCCTTAGCACTACGACAATATGACCTGAGGTGGAATCTGTGGAGGGGGGAACCGCACACGGCTAAAACAACTGTCAACTTGTGTGTTCTCGGGTGCCCCTGCCCCCGTATATAAAGGAGCAAGGGGAGAGGCTGGCCGGCCCCTATAGTGTGTGCCACAAGTAGGATTCCTATTAGGAATAGGTATCCTACTCCTAGTAGGTTTCCAACAAGGGAATAGAGGGGAAGGAAGGAGAGGGAGAGGTAGAAGGAAAGGGGGGCGCCACCCCCTTCCCTAGTCCAATTCGGACCCAAGGGGGAGGGGGTGCGCGGCCTTCCCTAGCCGCCCCTCTCTCTCTCCACTAAGGCCCATGTGGCCCATTAGTTCCCCACGGGGGTTCCGGTAACCCTCCGGCACTCCGGTTTTATCCGAAACTTCTCCGGAACACTTCCGGTATCCAAATATAGCCGTCCAATATATCAATCTTTACGTCTCAACCATTTCAAGACACCTCGTCATGTCTGTGATCTCATCCTGGACTCCGAACAACCTGCAGTACATCAAAACACATAAACTCATAATACCGATCGTCATCGAACGTTAAGTGTGCAGACCCTACGGGTTCGAGAAATATGTAGACATGACTGAGGCATATCTCCAATCAATAACCAATAGTGGAACCTGGATGTTCATATTGGGTCCTACATATTCTATGGAGATATTTATTGGTCAAACCGCACAACAACAAACGTTGTTCCCTTTGTCATCGGTATGTTACTTTCCCATGATTCGATCGTCGGTATCATCATACCTAGTTCAATCTCGTTACCGGCAAGTCTCTTTACTCGTTCTGTAATACATCATCTCATGACTAACTCATTAGTCATTTGCTTGCAAGGCTTATTATGATGTGTATTTCCGAGAGGGCCCAGAGATTCCTCTCCGACACTTGACAAATCCTAATCTTGATCTATGCCAACACCACAAAACACTTTCAGAAACACCTCTAGAGCATCTTTATAATCACCCAGTTACATTGTGATGTTTGATAACACACAAGGTGTTCCTAAGGTATTTGGGAGTTGCATAATCTCATGGTTAGAGGCACATGTATAAGTCATGAAGAAAGCAATACCAGTAAAACTAAACGATCATAATGCTAAGCTAAAGGATGGGTCTAGTCCATCACATCTTTCTCTAATGATGTGATCCCGTTCATCAAATAACAACACATGTCTATGGTTAGGAAACATAACCATCTTTGATCGATGAGCTAGTCAAATAGAGGCATACTAGGGACACTCCGTTTTGTCTATGTATTCACACATGTACTAAGTTTCCGGTTAATACAATTCTAGCATGAATAATAAACATTGATCATGATATAAGGAAATATAAATAACAACTTTATTATTGCCTCTAGGGCATATTTCCTTCAGCTATGTTTGATGAAGATGATATTTTTAGTCCCCCAAGATTTGATGTGCAAATTTGTTATCATGGTAGCATGCCTCTTATTTATGTTGATTATGACGATGACATGTATGCTATAGAGAATAATGATAACCATGAAACTTGTCATCATGATTTTCATGCTCAAATTGATCATGCCGATCAAGTGTCTCATGATAGTTATTTTGTTGAGTTTGCTCCAGCTACTATTCGTGAGAATAAATTTGCTTATGTGGAGAGTAGCAAAAATTTATGCTTGTGGATCATGAAATGAATGCTTTATGTGATGGCTATATTGTTGAATTTATTGATGATGCTACTGAAAATTATTATGAGAGAGGAACATATGCTTTTTCATATTGCAATAATATCAAGTTTCCTCTCTATGTGTTGAAAATATTGAAGTTTTGCTTGTTTTGCCTTCCTATGCTAGTTGATTCTTGCTCACATAAATCGTTTGCTCACAAAATCCCTATGCATAGGAAGTGGGTTAGACTTAAATGTGCTTGCCATGTGATTCATGATGCTCTATTTGTGTTTCAATTCTTTACTTCTATGCGAGCATCATTGAAAGCATCATGCCTTGCTAAGGGCGTAAAATGATAGTGCTCGTTGGGAGGCAACCCAACTTGTATCTTTTTGCTTTTTGGTTTTATTGAGGTTTTCAATAAAATACCCAATAATACCTCAGGTTTGATATGTTTTTCTTGTTTCAATAAATGTTTGTGCCAAGCAAAGCCTTTGGGATGATTTGGTTGATAGTTGATTTGATCGCGTTGGAAATTCAGAAACTTATGCATCCAGAGTTAGAATTTCTGACGATTACTCGAGTGTGATAAACTCTTGAATTTTTTGGGCGTTATCAACAAATTATCCACATTATCCTAATTTCTCAGAATTTTCAGAGCTCCAGAAGCATCTTTACAGACTGTTCTGTTTTTTATAGATTCTGTTTTCGTTGTTTTATGTGCTTGCTTTGATGATTCTATGGTTTCCTTTGATAAGTTTTTGCCATAGAAAAGTTAGAATACAATAGGTATAATACAGTTACAAAATATGAATTGCTTTGCTACAGTACTTAAAAGATTGGTTTTGTTATACTAATGGATCTCATGCGGTTTTGTTGAGTTTTGTGTGATTGAAGTTTTCAAGTTTTGGGAGAGATCGCGCTGGATGAAGGCATCAGGAGCAGCAAAAGGCTAATCTTGGGGTTGCCCGAGGCACCCCAAGATAATATTCAAGAAGTATCAATCAACTAAGCTTGGGGATACCCCCGAGTGGCATCCCCCCTTTCTTCTAACGACCATCGGTATTTTACTTGAGACTATATTTTTATTCATCACATATTATGAGTTTTGCTTGGAGCATCTTGTATGTTATGAGTATTTTCTTGTTTTTCTTTTTAATTTTTAATAAGATCCCTTACTGTACACTCATATTTGAGAGAGCCAAGTTAAGCTATGCTTGCTCCTATGCTTCCCTTAAAAAAAATTAGAGCCTTGGAATTGCTCTAGTGTTTCACTTATATCTTTTTTAGCACGGTGTGCTTTAATATTTTTGAAGAAATTATCCCATGCTTCACTTAGAATAATTTCAGAGAAGTAAATATTATGCTCGTGTTCTTCACTTATATTTGTTTGAGCTTATTAAAAGCAACATATGAAACTAGTCCCAAAGTGATAGATATAAAAGAGCGATATGATAAAAACTTTCATCAAGATCGTTGGACAAAATAAACTTGATTATTGTAATAGTTTTGAGATATGATAATAGTGATATGTGAGCCATGTTAATGAGTAATTATGTTTTAGTTAGAATATTGATGTTAAGGTTTGTGATTCCATATGCAAGCACGAAAATCAATAGTTATGCAATGAAATTACATCCTACATATGGTGCATTATTCGGTGTTAGTTATGCCCAATGCTCGCTTATGTGATTTTTTGTTTCTTGGTTGGTTGCTTCTTAGTCTAGCCTCCACTTGTACTAAGTAGAAATACTACTTGTGCATCCAAAATCCTTAAACCCAGTTTTGCCATATGAGTCCACCATACCTACCTATATGCGGTATTCCCTTACCGTTCTAAGCAAATTTGTATGTGACATCTCTAAATTTCAAAATAAACTTCTCTTTTGCCTGCCCGTACCGCTCATGAGGCGGTGATGGGTGGTGGATATTTTCCATGCTATATGTGTTATGCTCAAGATGAGTGTTTATTCACTTGTCATTGCATGAGAGTATGGCAAAGGTAGTAGGGATGCCCAGTCCTGAAATGAAAAATGAATTTACTTTATGTTGTCAAATAAGAATTCCTTGAAAAGTGTTGGTATGGAGGGCACCAGTGGATACGGTTAGCCATGGATTGTGAAAGAATGGTGGAAAAAGGAATAAACTTTATTTTCTGTTTGGGAACCGCCTATGATGTATCTAGCATGCAAAGTATTGGAAACCCTAAGTCGTTTGTGGGGACCCCGACTTATAAGTCGAGATCACCGAATGCACGTGTACAGTGATCCCAGAGATCAATGCTCACTGAACACACAGAAGCTGAAATAACAAGAGTCTTACATCCATACAAATAGTCTTACACGAATTAAGGCCATTATGGCCAAGTCTTACATAGATAGAGCCTCACGGGCTGAATAGCAAATAACTCAAGTAGCGGAAGTCTTCGATAACGGGTAGAACCCATGTCATCTGCCTTAACCCTACAGGCATTCTGACTGGGATAGCGTCCTAGTTCGCATGTTCGTCTCCAAAGAACTCTTCCTCATATTCATGTTCTTCCATGCCTGGCCAATTAAATAACCAGTGGCAAGCCAATGAGTACTTTGAATGTACTCGCAAGCAACCATGATGTGGTTCATAGTAACAGTGCAACTGAATAATAATGATCAATCTAGCAAGGCTAGAACAAATATTCTACCATCAAGTTTATGCATCAATAACCTCGCGTAACCTCGAAGACAGGTTACCGATATCAACATGAATATGATTCATCTCATCGAATCAAGTCACCACCCTGACTCACATACACACGCATGGTTTTACAAACATTGGACGTAGCCCAAGAGCGGTTACCCAACTGTCCATGACCGTGGACACGGCTATTCGAATAGTTTGACACTCTGCAGAGGTTGTACACTTTACCCACAAGATCCGGGGAACTTCCGTGTCATCCACGACCCGCGGTACCTCAAGTACCCGGGGTAAGCACCCGGTCATTATCTCTCCTTAGACGACACTAACATAGAGTCCACTCGTTGGTACACGGCCCTCGGGTACAAACAATAGATCACGGGACTTGCCCTTATTTGAATGTCACAGATACCCGAAGGGACCAACGGTGTGTCCGGTGCCCTGTGAAAACAGTCATGGTCGTCTATCCAAGCACGACCCCATCCCGGGAAAGACCTGAAGTCTCCCCGTCACTAGTAATGCGGGCACCATGCTAGTATCGACCTAAGTAATCAATAAAGCCCCGTCCCATAAGGGGTAGTGTGGTTGCACATGTATGGTTGGAATAACGGTCGCAACTTCAACCAATCCGTTTGAAAAACACACACACTTGCCTTGGCACACCACTTCGTCATCAAGTGGTCACCCAACTCATCATCATCATCTCCCTCGGGCATAAATGGCACCCGACGGGGTTTTTTGCAAAGACTTCAACCATGAAGGTTCATGTCACACATGCATCATATAAGCATCATGACCAACTATTTGCATGTCATCTAGCACTTAGCAAGATCAAGATCAAGCATGCATCATGTGGTGGAATCAACTAGGTTACCATCGTAACCCTAATATCATGCATCGGAAACAAACGGGTTCCGAGGAACAAGTGTATCATGGTCAAAGGGTTGCTTGCCTGGATTGGCTTGGTCTTCAAAGTCTTCAAGTCCTTCTCCTTCCTCTTCCACAGCAACTTCGTCAAATACGGGATCTATACGTCGCATAATAACCACGGAAAAAAATAAGAATACAAGCAAAACAGAAAAATGAAAGTGCTCAGAAAAATGTCAACTCATTTTTGTAAAATACTAGAGGAATTTCTAAGATGGGGAAAAATCTTAGTTGAAGTTTTGGAGTAACAGAATGGAATATATTGATTTTAGAACAGGAGTATTACTGCCCAAATTTGAATTTAAATTTGAACAGTACAGCAAAGTTTCATGGATTTGAGTGAAAGTAGCACCATTAAATAGGTTGGAATATTACAAGATTTTAGGAGTTGGAATTATTTAATTTGGACCATTATTCTTTTTTGTAGAAATGTTTAAAACATTAACAGAAAAGAAAAGGAAAAAGGGTCCTGTGCACTGGGCCAGAGGAGGCCACAGTGCACGGCCCAGGTGGTCCAGCCCAACCGCACGGGAGCCTGTGCGCGCACGTCAGGTTTTTAAACCTGACGGGCGGGGCCCGTGGGTCAGTGGCACAGAGGAGGGGGAGAGAGGTGAGGGGATGACAGGCGGGGCCCGCCTGTCATCTCTAACCCCACGGCCACGGCGACGGCAAGCTCACCGGCGAGGTTCCCGGCCACGGCGACGGCAACGGAGGGCAGGGATGAGCTCAGCGTCGTGTCGCGGTTGCTGTGGTGGTGGTGCGGCACGGCGGGGAGGTCCGGTTCACCGGCGGCAAGGTGGGACGGCGGAAGCTCGTCGGAGGGTGGTGGCTGTGGCTGTTTCCGACTGCAAACGGAGGGGGAAACAAGGGGGAAAGGATCAATGAGGCGAGAGGGTTCCAAAACAGGTGAAAGGAGAGGCAGGGGAGGCCCGTACCACGAGATCGCCGGCGGCCCGACGCGGCGGAGCTCCGGTCGATCCCGAGCACTGGGACGTCCTAGGGAGGAGTGGATGATGCTGGGAGGCTCAGTGGAGTGAGGAGAGGTTGCTGATGGTGCTGGAGAGGCTCGGGAGAGGTCGCTGATGGTACCGCGGGCGGCCAGCGCGCGTGCGACGACGGCCACTGGAGGGCGCAGGTGGAGGAGGGACAGCGCCGGGGAGGTCGCGGACGTCGAGGGGCCTCGACTGGCGCGAGGGGGAGGCCCGAGGCTGTCGGGGGAGGCCGATTGGCCGAAGCTACAGTGCTTGTCTGCACTGTTGCGTGCTCCAGAGCGCGCGTTTGGCTGGCATCGCCACGCTCTCGCCGTCCTGGTTAAACCCAATGTGTCCAGCAGTGTCTAGCACGTTGAGGGAGGAGTAAAGAAATGGCCTGAGGCCTTGGATGCCCTGGAGATGCTGAGAGAGAGAGGGAGGAGGCTGGTGAAATGGTGAAAGCTTGCTATACAGCAAGGTAAAACAGGGATTTCACCCCTCAATCATGGAGCTGGGGTGCTGGGGGAGTTACTGGAGGTAGCTGGTAACTCAATGAGCATGTGGTAAGAAGTTGAGGCCATGGAGAAAGGTAAAAGTGATCAAGTTGGAGGTTTTAGCAATTCTGCAGAAGGTGTTTGATCGGTGTTTGGACAAGTAAATGAACTCCACTTGACATGGCACTTGACAGGGTTGAAAGACATGAGAAAATAGGGTGCCTCACCAAATTTGGGCTCATTTGAAGAAACTAGCCAATGTAACTTTGGTGAACCCTAGAAATCAACAGAAACAGCTTCATCTTGATTGAGTCAAGCTAATCATCTCCCCTTGATGCACCACTTGGTGTAGCATCATCATTTGGGGTATTGATCATGCCCACAAAGTTTGAAGCTCCAGATAAAAAGTTGGTAATGTAAAGTTGTTCAAATTTGCATTTGAACAGAAAGGGTTTTGAGGTGATCAGATCAAGTTGCTCTATTCCAAATCTTGTGCCATTTGGTCTAGATGCCTTATTAGGTCATTCTAGCATGTGCACCAAGTTTGAGAGCATTTGGACAAGTTTGGCAATGTAAAGTTGCTCGAACTTCAAACATGGACAGAATGGTTATGAAGGGGTTTGAGGATGTTTTCTTGCTTCCCAAGGCATGGGAATTGGCAAGATAATCAAATATGCCATATATGACATGATAGAATTTCGCTGGAATTTTTGGAGAATATTTCCTTTGTAAATATTTCAAAAGCTTGAAATATCCAGAAAGGGTTTTAGAGGGTTTAGCCCATTATTTTGAACATGACCAAGTGTTGAAACTCTTATATATGGACAATATATGTCCTCTGAGTCTCTTTGAATTTTGGCAAATATTTTTGAAATGGTTAAATAATTTTCTCCTATTAAAGACCATTTCTGGCCTTAAGAAAAAGCTTTTAAATAAAATAGGAAAATAACTTTTAAAATTATACTTTTGTGGTTTCTGGGAGTCCTATGACTACTAGGTCTCAAATAAACCTTTTGAAATAATTTTCTTACCCTAAATCAAGTACTTGCAGTGCAAATCTCAATTCAGGGGTTTTTGGAAAACTAAATTTATAAAATCCCTTTTGGGCAAATTAATTTTGTAGGAAAATATTATACTGCTATATAACACTTGGCATGATCATTGGGCAGAATTTTTGAGTATGGAGATGAAATCTACAAGAGATCATAGTTGACTTTAATGAGCACATGAAAAAGCACATGAAGAAAACTCAATTCCAAATAAAAGCCAAATGATGCTAAAAAATTTTGCTGGTCCAAATTTTCATGCTTAAAAGTTACAAATAACATGTTACAAAATGCAGGGTGTGACAGACCTACCCCCCCCTTACAAGAATCTCGTCCCCGAGATTCCTAAACTAGGGCTTAAAAGAGGTTGGGAAACTCGGATCTAAGATAGTCTTCTCGTTCCCACGTTGCTTCTGCTTTGGTGTGGTTACTCCACTGGACCTTGAAGTACTTGATGGTACGGCTCTGCGTACGTCGTTCTGCTTTGTCCAGAATGCGAATGGGCTTCTCGCGGTAGGTCAAATCAGGTTGCAGATCAATGGCTTGGTGATCCACATCCTTGTAGAGATTGGGCTTGTCTGGAACTTGGAGACATTTCCGGAGTTGTGACACATGGAATACATTGTGCACATCGGATAGCTCAGGTGGTAGTTCCAACTGATAAGCCACTTCTCCTCGCCGGTCGGTGATCTTGAAAGGGCCAATGAACCTTGGCGCGAGCTTTCCCTTGACGTGGAAACGCTTGGTTCCCTTCAGAGGAGTTACCCGCAGGTACACATGATCTCCGACACGAAAACTCATGTCTCGGCGTCGAGTGTCAGCATAACTCTTCTGCCTTGACTTGGCTGCCTTTAATCGCTCTCTGACTATTTGGACTTGCTCGTCTGCTGCGCGGAGAATATCCGGTCCAAAGACTAGTCCTTCTCCAGTCTCCGACCAATTGAGGGGTGTGCGGCATCTGTGCCCGTACAATACCTCAAATGGTGCCATCTGAAGGCTTGACTGGTAGCTGTTGTTATAGGAGAACTCAGCAAAAGGGAGACAGTCTTCCCACTTGGCTCCATATGCCAGGACACAGGCTCGGAGCATGTCTTCGAGAATCTGATTGACTCGCTCTGTTTGACCTCCGGTCTGCGGGTGGAAAGCTATGCTGAAAGACAACTTGGTTCCCAAGGGTTCTTGGAATCTCTTCCAGAACCTAGAAGTGAACTGGGTGCCTCGATCTGACACAATCTCCTTGGGAACACCGTGAAGACTTACGATTCGGTTGATATAGAGAGTTGCCAGCTGGTTGCCTAAGTAGGTAGTCTTGACAGGAATGAAATGGGCCACCTTGGTCAAATGATCGACTATGACCCAGATAGAGTCATGTCCTCTATTCGACCTCGGTAATCCAGTGATGAAGTCCATTCCGACTTTATCCCACTTCCACTCAGGAACCTTGAGTGGTTGAAGCAATCCAGCAGGTCGCTGATATTCAGCCTTGACCCTTTGGCACACATCACACTTTGCAACATAGGTTGCAATCTCTCTCTTCATACCGTGCCACCAGAATCGTGCCTTCAAGTCTTGGTACATCTTGGTTCCTCCGGGGTGGATGGAATACGGAGTGTCGTGGGCTTCTTGCAAAATCATCATCTTCAGCTCGGTGTTGTTTGGTACGCAAATGCGACCTTTGTACCAAACAATCCCGTGCTTGTCTTCGGAGAATCCTGGGGCCTTGCCCAGCTTCATCTTCTTCTTGATGCCTTCGATGCTTGCGTGTCCTTCTTGTGCCTTCTTGACGTCGTCCATCAGGGTCGGTCTGACTTCCAAATGATCCAGAAATCCAGGGGTGACCAATTCCAGACTGAATTGTTCGATCTCGTTAAACAAGGTTGGCTGCCTTTCTTGAATAACGGCATTCAAAGAGCAAGCCTTCCTGCTTAAGGCATCGGCCACCACGTTAGCCTTCCCAGGGTGATACTGAACACTGAGGTCATATTCTTTGATGAGTTCCAACCATCTCCGCTGCTTCATGTTCAATTCTTTTTGGGTGAAAATGTACTTCAGACTTTTGTGGTCTGTGTAAATCTCACACCGTTTCCCTAGGAGGTAATGCCGCCATGTCTTCAAGGCATGAACAACTGCCGCTAGCTCAAGATCGTGAGTAGCGTAGTTCTCCCCATGGGGTCGTAGCTGCCTGGAGAGGTATGCTATGACGCGGCCTTCTTGCATCAGAACGCTTCCCAATCCGGTTCGAGAGGCATCACAATATATCACGAACTCCATGTGAATATCCGGTGTTGCCAGAATTGGGGCGGTGGTCAATCTCTTCTTGAGCTCTTGGAAGCTCTCTTCGCATTTTGGCGTCCACTCGAACTTCTTGTCATTCTTGAGGAGCTGAGTCATTGGTCGTGCAATGCTAGAGAATCCTTCCACGAACTTGCGGTAATAGCCCGCTAGTCCGAGGAAGCTTGTAACTTCCTTGACGATCGTTGGAGATTGCCATTGGGTCACAGCTTCGATCTTTGCAGGATCAACAGATAATCCTTCCTCGGTCAAGACATGACCTAAGAATCCAACTTTATGCAGCCAGAACTCACATTTGCTGAATTTGGCAAACAGTTGGTGCTCACGAAGCTCGTCTAGGACCATCCTCAGGTGCTGCTCGTGCTCTTCCTCCGACTTCAAGAACACAAGAATGTCATCAATGAAGACAACAACGAACTTGTCCAAATATTCCATGAAGACTTTATTCATGAGATACATGAAGTAAGCTGGGGCATTGGTTAACCCAAAAGACATGACCGTGCACTCGTACAGGCCATATCTGGTTACGAATGCTGTCTTTGGAATATCTTGGGGTCTGATCTTCAGCTGGTAATACCCAGATCTGAGGTCGATCTTGGGGAATACCTTGGCTCCGCTGAGTTGATCAAACAGATCTTCGATCTTGGGAAGTGGGTACTTGTTCTTGATTGTAACTTCATTGAGGGAACGATAGTCAATGCATAAGCGGATGGTACCGTCCCTCTTGGCCACAAACAGAACAGGAGATCCCCAAGGGGAGGCACTTGGGCGAATAAATCCCTTCCTTAGCTGCTCTTCTAGCTGCTTCTTCAACTCGGCTAATTCTTCCATCCCCATTCTATAAGGCTTCTTATAGATGGGTCCTGCTCCGGGCACGAGCTCGATGATGAACTCAATGTCACAGTCAGGGGGCATTCCCGGTAGTTCATCCGGAAAGACATCAGGATACTCACATACCACCGGTACTTGATCTAGCCCAACTTCAGACGGACAGTTGATTTTAGCGGCTTGAGCGGAAGAGGAGTTGGGAGCAAACTTGACTTCGACTCCTTGGTCATTGGTCACAGTGACTGTCCGATCGGCACAGTCTAACAAGCCTTGGTGCTTACTGAGCCAATCCATCCCTAAGATCACATCCAAGCCTTGCGATCTCAGGATGATAAGGTCTGCTAGGAAGTCTATGCCATTAATGGTAATACCGACTCCTTTACAGCCTATCTTGGCTCTCATCTCGGCTCCGGGGGTTTGTACCACCATAGGGTTATTCAGGGGTGTAGGGGTCATGCCACTTTTTAACGCAAATCTTTGAGTGACAAATGAATGCGTTGCTCCAGAATCAAACAGGACAGTTGCAGGTGCTGAGTTGACAAGGAACGTACCCAGCACGACGTCCGGGTCTTCCTGGGCTTCTTCAGCAGTGACGTGATTCACACGCCCCTTCCCATAGTTCGGTGGATTGCGAGGGGCTGGGTTCCTTGGTGGCATTCCACGGCCTTGTCCCTGGTTCTGCGCATTGGGGCGCCGGGCATCAGGCTTCTTGTTGGGGCACACCCTTGAGATGTGTCCGGGCTGACCACATCCAAAGCAAGTGACTTGGTTTGGATTGATCTTGTTGCCACCGCGGGTATTGGGGTTGAAAGCTGGCCTGGGGTTGGCATACTGCTGAGGCTGAGGGTTGGCACGAGGTGCAGGAGCTCTTGGCTGCTGATAGGTTGGCTTGGCCGGGGCTGACTGCCACGGACGAGGCTTCTGGTTGCTGGAACTTCCCTTACTGACCAACTTGCGCTTGCGAGTGTCTTCCAAAGCACGCCGCTTGTCTTCAAGCATAAGTGCCTTGTTCACCAGGTCAGGGAAAGACGGGCAGTCGCACGCGACAAGCGAGTATTGCAGAGTCTGATTAAGGCCTTCCATGAAGCGCTCCCTTTTGGCAGCATCAGTGTTGACATCTTCAGGGGCATACCTTGACAGAATACTGAACTTCTGCATGTACTCCTTGACAGTGCCACTTCCTTGCTTCAGGGCTCGGAACTCACGCTTTTTGATAGCCATGATTCCGGAAGGAATGTGGGCCTTGCGGAATTCTGCCTTGAAGTTAACCCAAGTGATGTCTTGTTCAGCATGCATGACCTTGAATCCATCCCACCAAGCTCTAGCAGTTCCCCCGAGGCAGTGGGCTGCATAAGCCACCTTCTCGCGATCTTCGGTGCATCCGACTAGTTCCAGGATTTCCTCAATGGAACGGACCCAGTCATCTGCATCCAGGGGTTCAGCAGTCTCGATGAAGGTTGGCGGTGCATGCTTCTTGAACTCTGCCAACGTGGAACGTCCGTTGCCATTCCCCGCCGGCTGGCGGTTGTTGGTGACAACTTGAGCAATTAGCTGAAGAGCTGCAGTGTTGGCTTGGCGTTCCTCTCGGAAAGCTTGGAGAAGCTGAGCCATGTCCATGCTTGGAGGACGTGGTGGTGGAGCTTGGTCGTTGGTTTGGTCGTGGCTTGCCTCTGGCTGAGAGGATGCTCCGGCTTCGGGCTGCTGGGTAGAGGTACCAATACGAGTTACAACAGGCATCCTGTTGGAGCGGTAAAAGGTCTCATGACTCGGAAGAGGGAAAGCAAGATAGATGGGTGCCTAGTAAGGGGGTGGGTGTGACACTAAATCAAATCATGCAAGGGCCGTAAGGCCAAACACATTCATTTAAAATCCAAATAGGTGATGTAGTCGTTTACACATTCCCGAAGGAAGAATACGACATACATCCAGAAACAACAAAAGCAAACACTAGACGGTTTCATATGAACCATACAAGGACTCGACTGCGCATAGGGGTTACACGACCTATCCTACCGTAGGGGTTAAAACTGGCATATCCGAGTAGCGAATAATGCCTAAGCGGCGGAATGCTCGGTCGCGTATTCCGGCTCTTCTGGGTCTTCCTCCTTGTCTTCATCTGTCTGGGCTCCCTTGTCGCTTGAGGGTGTAGGGAAGTGGAGGAGTTGGATACGACGGTGCTTCGTCGGTGGTGCAGGGAAAAGCTTGCGATATTCCCTTGCAGTCATCCGGCGTCGCCGGGGTGGTTCTTCACCCTTGGAAGATACATCCTCGGAGGGCCTTCCGCCTCGATATGCGATAGCGGATTGTCCAGACGGTGCTCCTTCCTTCTTGATCCTGTTTGCCTTCTCTTGAGCTTGACGAAGAAGTGCCTTGGTCTTGTGAAGTTCTTCTCGAAGCTTCATTGATTCCGAGGCCAAGTCTTGTGCCAAACTGTCGGCACATAGACTGAAGTAGGTCTCGAACCGAAGCGAGAGTCCTTCCTTCAGTGGAGGGGCTAGTGCGCTGCTTTCTTCGTCACCTTCCTTCCGGTAAGGTAAGAAGCGAGTTGTCATCTTGGCTGCCATCTCCGGAAGAAGCTCGCGGAGACGGGTTAATGCCTTGAGTGCAGCAGCCTCGACAGCGAGTGGTAGTGTTGCCATCTGGGGTCCCTCGAAGAACCAACTCGTGGGAGGATCGTTTGCCTTCACGATCACTTCCACATGGTATTCCACCTCAGTATCGCTCACCCAATGCTCAAGGTAGGTGAGGATGGGTGCTCGGTGGAACTGACACTCCTGGAGGCTATCCTCGAGAAGTAAGGGAAACCCAGTGGTCAGGTGCTCTTCGGGTACAGCGGCCATCTACAAAGGTGGAATAGGAGGGGTTAATAAGTTGATGAAATCTCAGGTTTAGAAAAGGAGAGAGGTTCAGAAGGTTTTTGAAAAGGGGGTCTCAACTAACTAACGCCCATGCTAACTAAGGCTTCCTACAGTCAGGATGGCTCTGATACCAGCTCTGTGGGGACCCCGACTTATAAGTCGAGATCACCGAATGCACGTGTACAGTGATCCCAGAGATCAATGCTCACTGAACACACAGAAGCTGAAATAACAAGAGTCTTACATCCATACAAATAGTCTTACACGAATTAAGGCCATTATGGCCAAGTCTTACATAGATAGAGCCTCACGGTCTGAATAGCAAATAACTCAAGTAGCGGAAGTCTTCGATAACGGGTAGAACCCATGTCATCTGCCTTAACCCTAGAGGCATTCTGACTGGGATAGCGTCCTAGTTCGCATGTTCGTCTCCAAAGAACTCTTCCTCATATTCCTGTTCTTCCATGCCTGGCCAATTAAATAACCAGTGGCAAGCCAATGAGTACTTTGAATGTACTCGCAAGCAACCATGATGTGGTTCATAGTAACAGTGCAATTGAATAATAATGATCAATCTAGCAAGGCTAGAACAAATATTCTACCATCAAGTTTATGCATCAATAACCTCGCGTAACCTCGAAGACAGGTTACCGATATCAACATGAATATGATTCATCTCATCGAATCAAGTCACCACCCTGACTCACATACACACGCATGGTTTTACAAACATTGGACGTAGCCCAAGAGCGGTTACCCAACTGTCCATGACCGTGGACACGGCTATTCGAATAGTTTGACACTCTGCAGAGGTTGTACACTTTACCCACAAGATCCGGGGAACTTCCGTGTCATCCACGACCCGTGGTACCTCAAGTACCCGGGGTAATCACCCGGTCATTATCTTTCCTTAGACGACACTAACATAGAGTCCACTCGTTGGTACACGGCCCTCGGGTACAAACAATAGATCACGGGACTTGCCCTTATTTCAATGTCACGCATACCCGAAGGGACCAACGGTGTGTCCGGTGCCCTGTTAAAACAGTCATGGTCGTCTATCCAAGCACGACCCCGTCCCGGGAAAGACCTCAAGTCTCCCCGTAACTAGTAATGCGGGCACCATGCTAGTATCGACCTAAGTAATCAATAAAGCCCCGTCCCATAAGGGGTAGTGTGGTTGCACATGTATGGTTGGAATAACGGTCGCAACTTCAACCAATCCGTTTGAAAAACACACACACTTGCCTTGGCACACCACTTCGTCATCAAGTGGTCACCCAACTCATCATCATCATCTCCCTCGGGCATAAATGGCACCCGACGGGGTTTTTTGCAAAGACTTCAACCATGAAGGTTCATGTCACACATGCATCATATAAGCATCATGACCAACTATTTGCATGTCATCTAGCACTTAGCAAGATCAAGATCAAGCATGCATCATGTGGTGGAATCAACTAGGTTACCATCGTAACCCTAATATTATGCATCGGAAACAAACGGGTTCCGAGGAACAAGTGTATCATGGTCAAAGGGTTGCTTGCCTAGATTGGCTTGGTCTTCAAAGTCTTCAAGTCCTTCTCCTTCCTCTTCCACAGCAACTTCGTCAAATACGGGATCTATACGTCGCATAATAACCACGGAAAAAAAATAAGAATACAAGCAAAACAGAAAAATCAAAGTGCTCAGAAAAATGTCAACTCATTTTTGTAAAATACTAGAGGAATTTCTAAGATGGGGAAAAAATCTTAGTTGAAGTTTTGGAGTAACAGAATGGAATATATTGATTTTAGAACAGGAGTATTACTGCCCAAATTTGAATTTAAATTTGAACAGTACAGCAAAGTTTCATGGATTTGAGTGAAAGTAGCACCATTAAATAGGTTGGAATATTACAAGATTTTAGGAGTTGGAATTATTTAATTTGGACCATTATTCTTTTCTGTAGAAATGTTTAAAACATTAACAGAAAAGAAAAGGAAAAAGGGTCCTGTGCACTGGGCCAGAGGAGGCCACAGTGCACGGCCCAGGTGGTCCAGCCCAACCGCACGGGAGCCTGTGCACGCACGTCAGGTTTTTAAACCTGACGGGCGGGGCCCGTGGGTCAGTGGCACAGAGGAGGGGGAGAGAGGTGAGGGGATGACAGGCGGGGCCCGCCTGTCATCTCTAACCCCACGGCCACGGCGACGGCGAGCTCACCGGCGAGGTTCCCGGCCACAGCGACGGCAACGGAGGGCAGGGATGAGCTCAGCGTCGTGTCGCGGTTGCTGTGGTGGTGGTGCGGCACGGCGGGGAGGTCCGGTTCACCGGCGGCGAGGTGGGATGGCGGAAGCTCGTCGGAGGGTGGTGGTTGTGGCTGTTTCCGACTGCAAACGGAGGGGGAAACAAGGGGGAAAGGATCAATGAGGCGAGAGGGTTCCAAAACAGGTGAAAGGAGAGGCAGGGGAGGCCCGTACCACGAGATCGCCGGCGGCCCGACGCGGCGGAGCTCCGGTCGATCCCGAGCACTGGGACGTCCTAGGGAGGAGTGGATGATGCTGGGAGGCTCAGTGGAGTGAGGAGAGGTCGCTGATGGTGCTGGAGAGGCTCGGGAGGGGCTTATATAGCCGCGCCCATGGTCCACCGTGGACCCGTGCACCGGCGAGGTTGCAGGCGAGGCTAGGAGGTGTTCTGGAGCCTGGGATCAAGCCGGGGAGGACCGTGACTTGCTCCACGTCCAGCTGAGGGGAAAAGAGGAGCGGAGGAGCGTTAGGAGCGTGCGCGCGTGCGAGGCAGAGGAGTGGCCGCCGCGGGCGGCCAGCGCGCGTGCGACGACGGCCACTGGAGGGCGCAGGAGGAGGGGGGACAGCGCCGGGGAGGTCGCGGATGTCGAGGGGCCTCGACTGGCGCGAGGGGGAGGCCCGAGGCTGTCGGGGGAGGCCGATTGGCCGAAGCTACAGTGCTTGTCTGCACTGTTGCGTGCTCCAGAGCGCGCGTTTGGCTGGCATCGCCGCGCTCTCGCCGTCCTGGTCAAACCCAATGTGTCCAGCAGTGTCTAGCACGTTGAGGAAGGAGTAAAGAAATGGCCTGAGGCCTTGGATGACCTGGAGATGCTGAGAGAGAGGGAGGAGGCTGGTGAAATGGTGAAAGCTTGCTGTACAGCAAGGTAAAACAGGGATTTCACCCCTCAATCATGGAGCTGGGGTGCTGGGGGAGTTACTGGAGGTAGCTGGTAACTCAATGAGCATGTGGTAAGAAGTTGAGGCCATGGAGAAAGGTAAAAGTGATCAAGTTGGAGGTTTTAGCAATTCTGCAGAAGGTGTTTGATCAGTGTTTGGACAAGTAAATGAACTCCACTTGACATGGCACTTGACAGGGTTGAAAGACATGAGAAAATAGGGTGCCTCACCAAATTTGGGCTCATTTGAAGAAACTAGCCAATGTAACTTTGGTGAACCCTAGAAATCAACAAAAACAACTTCATCTTGATTGAGTCAAGCTAATCATCTCCCCTTGATGCACCACTTGGTGTAGCATCATCATTTGGGGTATTGATCATGCCCACAAAGTTTGAAGCTCCAGATAAAAAGTTGGTAATGTAAAGTTGTTCAAATTTGCATTTGAACAGAAAGGGTTTTGAGGTGATCAGATCAAGTTGCTCTATTCCAAATCTTGTGCCATTTGGTCTAGATGCCTTATTAGGTCATTCTAGCATGTGCACCAAGTTTGAGAGCATTTGGACAAGTTTGGCAATGTAAAGTTGCTCAAACTTGAAATATGGACAGAATGGTTATGAAGGGGTTTGAGGATGTTTTCTTGCTTCCCAAGGCATGGGAATTGGCAAGATCATCAAATATGCCATATATGACATGATAGAATTTCGCTGGAATTTTTGGAGAATATTTCCTTTGTAAATATTTCAAAAGCTTAAAATATTCAGAAAGGGTTTTAGAGGGTTTAGCCCATTATTTTGAACATGACCAAGTGTTGAAACTCTTATATATGGACAATATATGTCCTCTGAGTCTCTCTGAATTTTGGCAAATATTTTTGAAATAGTTAAATAATTTTCTCCTATTAAAGACCATTTCTGGCCTTAAGAAAAAGCTTTTAAATAAAATAGGAAAATAACTTTTAAAATTATACTTTTGTGGTTTCTGGGAGTCCTATGACTACTAGGTCTCAAATAAACCTTTGGAAATAATTTTCTTACCCTAAATCAAGTACTTGCAGTGCAAATCTCAATTCAGGGGTTTTTGGAAAACTAAATTTATAAAATACCTTTTGGCCAAATTAATTTTGTAGGAAAATATTATACTGCTATATAACACTTGGCATGATCATTGGGCAGAAGTTTTGAGTATGGAGATGAAATCTACAAGAGATCATAGTTGACTTTAATGAGCACATGAAAAAGCACATGAAGAAAACTCAATTCCAAATAAAAGCCAAATGATGCTAAAAAATTTTGCTGGTCCAAATTTTCATGCTTAAAAGTTACAAATAACATGTTACAAAATGCAGGGTGTGACATCGTTTTCGTTGACGGGAAAAGTATGCCTCTCAAAAAATTATCTCTCAATTTAAGCTATGAGCTTTGGCACCTCTACAAATCCCTACTTCCCTCTGCGAAGGGCCCTTCTATTTAATTTATGCAAAAAATATACGAGTCTCCGTCTTCTCTTATAAATCACCAACTAAGGGGCACTATGATCGTACTTGAGCTTTGGATGTAGCTAATATGCGAGTGTGTTTCATGAATGGATCAATGATTGAGTATGATGGGCTAGGGATAACTTGATTTAGTATTGATATTTTGAAAGGCATGGTTGCTTGTTGGTATGCTTGAGTATTAAACACATCGTGTCAAATATAGACAATTGCTTTGAACCATATAAAAGTCCAAATGTCCAGGATACAAACGAATGAGTATATGATGAATATGATAGGTAGCATTACACATCAAAAATTCCATTTGCTACTTTATCATGATGATTTTTATGAGAACGAGTTTCTGTTATGATGCTAGGAAAAGTGATTGAAATTTTCATTGATCAAACTTATGCACTTTGCTAGCATTCACACTTCATAAATTATTTCGTTTATCATTTACCTACTCGGGGACGAGTAGGAATTAAGCTTGGGGATGCTGATACGTCTCCAACGTATCTATAATTATTGAAGTATCCATGGCATGTTTATAACAATTTTATATGGTTTTGGTATCATTTGCATGGAACTAACCCAGACTGACGCTGTTTTCAGCAGAACTACCATGGTGTTGTTTTTGTGCAGAAATAAAAGTTCTCAGAATGGGCTGAAAGTTTTTGACGACTTTTTTTGGAACAAAAGAGACCGCCGAAGCTTTGTGGGAGGGCCAGAAGAGCCACGAGGAGGGCACAAGACACCGGGGTGCGCCTGGGCCCTTGTCCGTGCCCCGGTGGGTTGTGCTCACCTCGAGGCCCATCTTCGCGTGAAATCGACGCCAAAAATCCTATAAATAGAGAAACCATCAGAAATAACTGTAGATCATAAGTTCCATCACCGCAAGCCTCTGTAGTCCATGAAAAACCAATCTATACCCTTTCTGGCACCCTGCCGGAGGGGGAAATCATCACCGGTGGCCACCATGATGAGGAGGGAGAGTCCACCCTCGGGGCTGAGGGTTTGTACAAGTAGCTATGTGTTTAATCCCTCTCTCTCGTGTTCTTGAGATGCACAATCTTGATGTATCGCGGGCTTTGTTAATATAGTCGGATCATATGGTGTTTCCCCCTCTCTATCTTATTGTGATGAATTGAGTTTTCCCTTTGAGATTTCTTTGGATTCAATACTTGTATGGATTTGAGAACACTTGACGTATGTCTTGCTATGAATACTCGTGGTGACAATGGGGTATCATATTGATTCACTTGATGTGCGTTTTGGCACTAAATTCACGGATTCCTGAGGTGACATTGGGGTAATCTATGCATAGGGGTTGATGCACGTTCTTGTCTTTGTTTCTTCGATAGAAATCGTGAGGCACTCCTTGAGGTTCTTTGTGTGGTTCTTTGTGTTGGATTGAGTAATATGAATATGAATTTGTTCTGGTGTTCTTTTAGTACGAACTCTTGATAGATCGATCGAAAAGAATAACTTGTGTTATTTGAGTATGAACTCTTGATAGATCGATCGGAAAGAATAACTTGGTGTTATTTTAGTACGAACTCTTGGATAGATCGATCGGAAAGAATAGCTACAAACAATTCCTTCTTATGTTCTCCGCTAGATAGGAACTTTGGAGTGATTCTTCATCGCACTTTGAGGGATGGTTATATGATCCAGTTATATTAGTATTGTTGAGAGATTGCACTAGTGAAAGTACGGACCCTAGGCCTCATTTTCAAGCATTGCAATACCGTTTGTGCTCACTTTTGTTACTTGCTACCTTGCTGTTTTTTTATTGTCGCTATTACAAAAATCAATATTATTATATATATTACACTGGTATCACCATCTCTTCCCCGAACTAGTGCACCTATGCAATTTACCATTGTATTGGGTGTGTTGGGGACATAAGAGACTCTTTGTTATTTGGTTGCAGGGTTGTTCGAGAGATACCATCTTCATCCTACACCTACATGGATTGATAAACCTTAGGTCATCCACTTGAGGGAAAATTGCTACTGTCCGACAAAACTCTGCGCTTGGAGGCCCAACACGAGTCTACAAGAATAAAGTTGCGTAGTAGAGATCAGTATTCTCTTCATCTCTATTTGTTTTCTTGTCTTTAAGTAATTGGCAATATAAGGATTTTCAATGCAATTTACCACACAATACATATAAATTTTCTCAAGATCAAAATCAAGAAATCTCTCAAGGTTATATGCCGGAATATCCTTAGTTATACGTTTCATTTCTTCATATCCCATAAGAAAACTAAGTTCATTATGGTGCGTAAGGGAAATCAAGTCATCAAAAAATTTAGACACGATCTGATCATTAAAACAATTTGCATTGGAGATTTAAACGACCATGTTCATTGCAAAGTTCTCAAGGATGGCGAGAAAGATTAAATCTTTCAGCACAGACATCTAGCCTGTCTTGCAACCATTTAGTATCTAAATAATTATGCCTCTTGCAAAATCTACCTTCCATTTTTTGTATGTATTTGCAAACTCTATGCAGTCCACAAAAATTGACATGCTTATAAGGAACATTTTTATCATGACTAGTGCAATCATCATTAGTACTATGGATATTCAAAGAATTCATACTAACAACATTGCAATCATGCTCATCATTGAAATATTTAGTGCCAAACATTTTATTGCATTCTTCTTCTAGCACTTGGGCACAATTTTCCTTTCCATCATTTTCCCGAAAGATATTGAAAAGACAAAGCATATGAGGCAACCTCAATTCCAATTTTTGTATTTTTTATAAAACAAACTAGTGATAAAACAAGAAACTAAAAGATTCAATTGCAAGATATAAAGATATGCCTTCAATCACTCACCTCCCCGGCAACGGCGCCAGAAAAGAGCTTGATGTCTATTACACAACCTTCTTCTTGTAGACTCGTGTTGGGCCTCCAAACATAGAGTTTTGTAGGACAGTGGCAAATTTCCCTCAAGTGGATGACCTAAGGTTTATCAATCCGTGGGAGGCGTTGGATGATGATGGTCTCTCTAAACGACCCTGCAACCAAATAACAAAGAGTCTCTTGTGTCCCCAACACACTCAATACAATGGTAAATTGTATAGGTGCACTAGTTTGGCGAAGAGATGGTGATACAAGTGTACTATGTATAGTAGATATATGTTTTAGTAATCTGCAAATATAAAACAACAAGGTAGCTAGTAAGCAACGTGAGCACAAATGACATTGCAATGCTTAGAAACAAGGCCTAGGGTTCATACTTTCACTAGTGCAAGTTCTCTCAACAATAATAACATAATTGGATCATATAACAATCCCTGAACAAGCAACAAAGAGTCACCCCAAAGTCACTAATAGGAGAGAACAAACGAAGATATTATTGTAGGGTACAAAATCACCTCAAAGTTATTCTTATCAGAAATGTTGTAGTACTCCCACTCACTTTCTTGTAAATACTAGTTTCTTGAAAACTTTGTATAAACCCGAAAGCTTAGATCGTCTCATCAAAGCGTATATTCCAACTCCGAGATGCTTGCTCCTGTCCATAGAAGTATTGCTGGAGCTTGCATACCTTTTAGCATCGTTAGGATCGACAAAAACTTCCGGTTGTATCACATACAACCATTCCTCATGAAAACCATTAAGGAAACTCTGTTTTCACATCCATCTGGCAGATTTCGTAATCGAAAATTGCAGCAACTGCTAACATACCTCTGAGGGACTCAAGCATCGCTACGGGTGAGAAAGTCTCATCGTAGTCAACTCTTTGAACTTTTGAAAACCACATTGCCACAAGTCGAGCTTTATAGACGGTGACATTACCATCCGCGTCCGTCTTCTTCTTGAAGATCCATTTATTCTTAATGGCTTGCCGATCATCAGGCAAGTCCAACAAAGTCCATACTTTGTTCACATACATGGATCCTATCTCGGATTTCATGGCTCCTAGCCATTTGTTGGAATTTGGGCCCACCATCGCTTCTCCATTTCTCGTAGGTTCATCGTTGTCCAGCAACATGACCTCTAAGACAAGGTTACCGTACCACTCAGGAGAAGTATGTACCCTTGTCGATCTACGAGGGTCGATAGTAACTTGATCTGAAACTTCATGATCACTATCATCAACTTCCTCTTCAACTGTCATAGGTGCCACAGAAACATCTTTCTGTGTTGTGCTACTCTCTAGTTGAAGTAAAGGTTGGATAACCTCGTCAAGTTATATTTTCCTCCCACTCAATTCTTTTGAGAGAAACTCTTTCTCGAGAAAGGACTCGTTCTTAGCAACAAACACTTTGCCATCGGATCTGAGATAGAAGGTATACCCAATCATCTCCTTTGGGTATCCTACGAAGTTGCATTTTTCCACTTTGGGTTCGAGCTTTTCTGGCTGAAGCCTTTAGACATAAGCATCGCAGCTCGAAAACATTAAGAAACGATAGCTCGGGTTTCCTGCCAAACCATAGTTCATACGGTGTCGTGTCTACGAACTTAGATGGTGCCCTATTTAAAGTGAATGCAATTGTCTCTAACGCATAACCCCAAAACGATAGTGGCAGATCGTCAAGAGACATCATAGAACACATCATATCCAATAAGGTACGATTACGACGTTTGGACACACCATTGCGTTGTGGTGTTCTAGGTGGTGTCAACTGTGAAACAATACATATTGTCTTAAGTGATTGCCAAACTCATAACTCAGATATTCTCCCCTTCGATTGGATTGTAGGAATTTAATCTTCTTGTTACGATGATTCTCAACTTCACTATGAAATTGCTAGAACTTTTCAAACATTTCAGACTTACGCTTCATGAAGTAAATATACCCATATCTACTCAAGTCATCTGTGATGGTGAAGAAATAATGATATCCACCGCGTGTGTCAATACTCATTGGACCGCACACATCAGCATGTAGTCACTTGCCCGTTCCATTGTTCCGGAAAACGAGGTTATAGTCATCTTGCTCATGAGGCATGGTTCACATGTGTCAAGTGACTCCAAAAGTCCATCAATATGGAGTTTCTTCATGCACTTTACAACAACATGACCTAAGCGGCAGTGCCACAAGAAAGTGGTACTATCATCATCAACTCTACATCTTTTGGCATCAATATTATGTACATGTGTATCACGACGATCGAGATTCAATAAACCATTCACATTGGGTGCATGACCATAGAAGGTATTATTCATGTAAATAGAATAACCATTATTTTCTGACTTAAATGTCCATGCCTCAACGCAGACACCAGATAACATTTATCTAGGTTCAACACTAATCTCGAAGGTAGATGGAGCATGCGATGGTGATCACATCAACCTTGGAAATACTTCCAACACACATCGTCACCTCACCCTTAGCTAGTCTATGTTTATTCCGCGGCTTTTGTTTCGAGTTACAAATATTAGCAACTGAACCGGTATCTCATACCCAGATGCTACTAGGAGTACTAGTAAGGTACACATCAATAACACGTATATCAAATATACTTTTGTTGAAGTTGTCAGCCTTCTTTTCTACCAAGTATTTGGGGTAGTTCCGCTACCAGTTACCGTCCCCGTTAAAATAGAAACACTTAGTCTCGGGTTTGGGTTCAACCTTGGGTTTCTTCACTGGAGCGGCAAATCGCTTGTCATTCATGAAGTGTCCCTTTTTTTTCCTTGCCCTTCTTGAAACCACTAGTCTTGTTAACCATCAACACTTGATGCTCCTTCTTGATTTCTACCTTCGCGGCCTACCGCGAACAGCTCTAGGATCATCTCCATCCCATTCATGTTATAGTTCATCACGAAGTTCTAGCAGCTTGGTGATAGTGACTGGAGAACTCTGTCAATCACTATCTCATCTGGAAGATTAACTCCCACTTGATTCAATCGATTGTAGAACCGAGACATTCTGAGCACTTGCTCACTAGCTAAGCTATTCTCCTCCATCTTGTAGGTATAAAACTTATCAGAGGTCTCATACCTCTCGATCCGGGCATTTTTCACAAAAATAAACTTCAACTCCAGGAACATCTCATATTCTCCATGACGTTCAAAAACGCCTTTGAAGTCTCAGTTCTAAGTCGTAAAGTATGGCGCACTAAACAATCAAGTAGTCATCAAAATGTGTCTGCCAGATGTTCACAACATCCACCGACGATGCTAGATGGGTTGGTACACCGAGCAGTGCATCAAGGACATAAGCTTTCTGTGCAGCAGTGAGGAAAATCCTCAGATTACGGACCTAGTCCGCATAATTTCTTACAATATCTTTCAACTTAGTCTTTCTCTAGGAACATATTAAAACAGGGAGCTAGAGCGCGACCTTTTGATCTACAACATAATTTGCGAAAATTGTTTAGACTATTGTTCATGAAAACGGGTTCAATTAATCATATTACCTAAGAACTCCCACTCAAATCAACATCCCTCCGGTTGTCTGAGTGTAACATGATCCAAATTCAGGAACCCAAGTCCGATCATGACGTGAGATGAGGTGGTTTCAGTGGTGAAAATCTCCATGTTGATCATATCTACTATATGACTCATGCTCGACCTTCGGTGTCTTGTGTTCTGAGGCCATGTCTGTACATGCTAGGCTCGTCAAGTTAAACCCAAGTGTTCCGCATGTGCAAAACTGGCTCGCACTCGTTGTATGTGAACGTAGAATTTATCACACCCGATCATCACGGGGTGCTTCAAAACGACGAACTTTCGCAACGGTGCACACTTGGGGAGAACACAACTTTATCTTGAAATTTTAGTGGGGGATCACCTTATAATGTTACCGTCGTCCTAATCAAAATAAGATGCATAAAAGGATTAACATCACATGCAAATCATAAGTGACATGATATGGCCATCATCTTGTGCTTTTGATCTCCATCTCCAAAGCACCGACATGATATCCATCATCACCGGCAAGACACCATGATCTCCATCATTGTGTCGCCATCGGGGTTGTCACGCCAACCATGCTTCTACAACTATTTCTACCACTTAGCGATAATGTAAATCATTACATAGCGCTTAATGATTGACACGCATGCCATACAATAATTAAAGACAACACTATGGCTCCTGTCGGTTGACGTATTCGGCGACATGCAAGTCGTGATAATCTATAAAAAAACATGATCATCTCATACATCAAATATATCTCATCATGTCTTTGGCCATATCATATCACATCATACCCTGCAAAAAAAAGTTAGACGTCCTCTACTTTGTTGTTCCATGTGTTTACGTGGCTGCTATGGCTATCTAGCAAGAACGATTCTTACCTACGCAAAGCCACAACGGTGATATGCAAATTGCTATTCAAACATCTACAAGGACCGCCTTTGTCAAATCTGATTCGACTAAGGTGGAAAAGACAGACACCCGCGATCGATCTTTATGCAACAAGTTGCATGTCTGTCGATGGAACCGGTCTCATGTACGTGGACATGTAAGGTTGGTCTGAGCCGCTTCATCCCAAAATACAGATTAATCAAAATAAGACTAGGGAAGGAAGCAATCTGAATATCAACGCCCACAAACTCATTTGTGTTCTACTCATGATGTCATCTATGCATAAACCTAGCTCATGATGCCACTATTGGGGAACGTGGCATGGGAAACAAAAAAATTCCTACGAACACCCAAGAACCAATCTAGGAGATGCACATCTATGAGAGGAGAGTTCGATCCACATACCCTTGTAGATCGCAAATCGGGAGCGTTAAAGAACGTGGTTGATCTAGTGGTACATCTTCGTGATCCAATCATGATCCGTCCCACGAACTCCGATCTAGTGCCGAACAGAGGGCACCTCCACGTTTAGCACATGTGCGGCTTGATGACGTCTCCTCCTTATAGATCCAGCAAGCCAGAGAGGAGAAGTAGATGGGATCTCAACCAGCTCGACGGTATGGTGGAGATGGTGGTGGTGCAATCCCAGTCGGGCTTCGCCAAGCGCTACCGTAGATGCGATCTCAGGAGAAAACAGGGTTTCAGGAGAGGTAGGGCTGCCGCCGGAGCGTGGGATTTGGTGAGTCCAGACCCTACCTCTCCCTCACTATTTATATGAGGCAAGGAGGAGGGTTGGGGCACAGCCTTGACCCCTCCTCCAAGGGAGGTGGTGCGGCCAGCCCTAGGGAGGAGTCCTCTCCTCCCAAGGCACCTCGGGGGTGCCTTCCACCCTTAGGACTCTTCCTATTTTCCTCTATCTTGGCGCATAGGCCTGTTAGGACTGGTGCCCTTGCCCCATACATGCCGAGGTGCACCCCCTACAGCTCATGTGGTCCCACGGGGTAGGTGGACCCTCGGACCCCTTTCGGCACTCCCGGTACAATACCAATAATGCACAAAACTTTTTCGGTAGCCAAAATATGACTTCCCATATATAAATTTTTAGCTCCAGACCATTTCGGAGCTCTTCGTGACATACGGGATCTCATTCGGGACTCCGAACAACATTCGGTCACCAATATGAATATCCCAATACTACTCTACCGTCACTAAACATTAAGCATGCGGACCCTACGTGTTCGAGAATAATGTAGAGATGATCGAGACACCTCTATGGTCAATAACCAATAGCGGGACCTGGATGCCCATATTGGTTCCTACATATTTTACGAATATCTTTATCAGTCGAACCTTGATATCAAGGATTGAGCTAATCCGTATGTAGTTCCCTTTGTCTATTGATATGTTACTTGCCCGAGATTCGATCGTCGGTATCTCCATACATAGTTCAATCTCGTTACCGGCAAGTCTCTTTACTCATTCCATAATACAGGATCCCTCAACTAACTCCGTAGTCACATTGCTTGCAAGCTTCTTGTGATGTTGTATTACCAAGAGGGCCCAGATATACCTCTCCGTCATACGGGGTGACAAATCCTAGTCTTTTCATCCAGGCCAACTCAACAGACACCCTCAGAGATACCTGTAGAGCACCTTTACAGTCACCTAGTTACGTTGCGACATTTGGTACACACAAGGTACTCCTCCGGTGTTAGTGAGTTGCATGATCTCATGGTAATAGGAACATATACTTGACATGCAGAAAACGATAGCAATAAACTTCACATGATCATATGCTACGTTCATAGTTTGGGTCTCGTCCATCACTACATTCTCCTAATGATGTGATCCCGTTATCAAATAACAACTCATGTGTATGGCTAGGAAACCATAGCCATCTTTGAGCAACGAGTTAGTCCTGTAGAGGCTGACTAGGGACATCTTGTTATCTATGTATCCATACAATTCTAGCATGGATAATAAATGACTATCATGAACAAGGAAATATGATAATAACCTATTTATTATTGCCTCTAGGGCATATTTCCAACACCGAGGTTTGGTAAGAGCCCCTGAGGCACGATGCTCAAGGGATCTCCTTTGGCGCACAAGTGACTTCCGACAGACCGCAAGGGAGGCATCCTTGCCCGAGCGAGATCGCGAGAGGCATAACAAAGATCGTAAGGTTCACTCCTGTGCATATGCAGTTACTTATCTTGGCAAGCCTGCGGAGCTCCCTTCGCTGCGAGGACAACTTTTGGCGCGACGCTCAGCTATGCCCTGGTGGAGGTGGCGCTCCTACGCAAGACCTGCACCAACCCCTTCTCCCTCGCTCATCTGGGTGCTCTACGTCCTCGGGTCCCGGCCCTCGAGCGAGGCTCAACCACCGCAGATATGCCAGGTCGCGATGCAGCGGTCAAGGACAGGGGGTGAGGGCTCGAGAGCCAGTAGGTGTCCCTGAGGCGCGTTGCTAAGGGCACCCCTTTAACGTGCAAGCGATTTGCATGAAAAGGGTGTGGCTAGCCTTGCGAGGGGTTGCAACTCGAGGTGCTGGTGAGGCCACCCGTGATCCCGACTCCGGAGGTCCCTACAAGTTAGCCGAAGAGAGAAAACATATATACGCTTGCCGTCCCGCCGGTGATCTTTCCGCAAGAAGACGAAGGCACTGAGGACCCGGTGAGGTGATGTGCGCGGGGCTAGCCGCGAGCCAGAGCTCGGTCTCTCAGATTTATCAGCGCTGCAGGGACGGACCCGAGCACAGGCGCCGTGCAAGTAGCCCCCGTTGCGGGATGCGCAATAGGCGGGTTGATACGTCTCCACCGTATCTACTTTTCGAAACACTTTTGCCCTTGTTTTGGACTCTAACTTGCATGATTTCAATGTAAGTAACCCGGACTGACGTTGTTTTCAACAGAATTGCCATGGTGTTATTTTTGTGCAGAAATAAAAGTTCTCGGAATGACCTGAAAATCAACGGAGAATTATTGTAGCGACCAGACCTCAAACAGTGCGATCTCTGTGCATCAGTGTCATCCCTGGATTAGTAATGCTGAAACGCATAGTACTTGAAGGATTTATAACAGAGTGGCAATCACACACTTATTACATCGATAGTTCCGACGATGAACTTATTACAATAAAAATGGCTTAAGGCCATCTAATGACGATAACAGCGGAAGGCTTGGAAGATAAGTGAGTCCATCAACTCCAACGGCATCACTGAGTATAGAACCACGACCTAATAGGCACCTTACTCGTCGTCTGAAAAGTCTGCAACATGAACGTTGCAGCCCGAAAACGGGCCAGCACATGGAATATGCTCGAAGTAACACATAGAGAGTAGCAAAAGTAAAGCTATACTATATGCAATATGGCTGGTGGAAAGCTCTATGGTTACAGTTTTTGCGTAAAGCCAATTTTTCCCTACAGCAAAGGAATATATTTTAATTAACTATCATGGTAGTTGAAACATCATTGAGAAGATAGACATCCCCTCAATCCCAATTAATCATCATCATTAAAACCCAACAATATTAATTAAAGTAACATGATGAGATTCACATGATAATCCAAGTACTAGATACTCAAGACGTCCGTAACCGGGGACACGCCTAATCATGATCAGTTTGTACACTCTGCAGAGGTTTGTGCACTTTTCCCCACAAGACTCGATCTCCTCCGTTGGGATTCTCGCACTACATGTTGTTTGAGAAACCGATGACCGAGACATAGTCTTTCAGAAGCACTAGCACCTTACGAACGGGTGGACCGTACCAACCTACATCCCCTACATATGCTAGTCCACCACTGTAAGAGTTCGCACGACTTAGTCAACTATGCTAGAGCCCATAATAGCTTGTGGCTGCACATGGAAGTTTCTAGTATGAAAAATCTCATGATCCGTTTGAGCCTGGGTGGCGGTCCATAAAGAAAACAAGCAATCGCTGGAATACCCAGGTGCCTCAATCCACCCAGATGTGTATTTAAGTTGCCACCTTAAGTTGAACCATTAATTAACAATCTCACATCTGTCATGGATACACTCACCCAATCCACGTCTACGAGCATATCATAACCTAATAGCAAACATAGAAGTAACTCCCAACGGTTTGAAAATAAAGCAGGTAATAGGTACTACCTCATCTACTTCCTAGTCCCACATGTTATTAGATCCTACTCATGCAATGTGTTTGAGGATAATACTAATGCAATGAAAACTGGGTATTGGAAAGTATGATCAAAGTGTTACTTGCCTTGCTGATGATCCGCAAAACCTAGAGATTCAAAATAGCAAGCGGCGCACTTCGGGTACTCTATCGCAAACAAACAAGCACACAATAAGTACTTAACTAATGCACGGGTAAAACTCAAATAAGAGATCTAACCAGAAAGTTCAACTTAAGAACTCCAGTTTGCAAAAGAAACAAACCAAACAAAACAACGAAAGTCAAACGACGAAAGAGAAACAACTACCGTAACAATCTGGACCTAAGTCCAAATTTAACAGAGGCAAACGCTTGGGTGACTAGGTTAAACGGAAAGAGGGTTTCGAGACGAAACTCCAGGCGCTTGAATCGCCTGATTCCGATAAACGAGCAAAAAGATAAACTAGAATGAAGATCGGATCAGAAATCGCGATCAGAAAATAACTACGGAAAAGAAAACTAAAAACAGCTTAACGAACGGCCGTTCGTCAGCTGAGACTAAACGACGAACTCGTTCGTTAAAACGAACGAACGGGTGAACGCTTGCTAAACAACTAAACCGGGAAAAGAAAAAAATCGACCTAACTAAAAAAACGAACTAGGGTTCTAAAAAAACCGGCGGTTTACTATCGAGAACCGGCGGCGGCGCGGCTACCTCGTCGTTCGTCCGGCAGGAGGGCGTCGGCGGCGGCGGGCGGGCGGTGGCAGGCGACGGCTGGGCTGCTGCGGCGGCGGTGGTGTGCGGCGGCGGCGGCGGCGGTGGTGTGCTGCGGCGGAGGCGTTGCTTGCGGTGCAGGCGGGCTTGCGGCGACGGCGGTGTGCGCTGCGGCGGCGGCGTGGCTTGCGGCGGCGGCGGGCTTGCGGCGCCGGCGGTGTGCGCTT
>LR738711.1:723889080-723922620 GCA_902687465.1 Secale cereale
AGGGGGGGGGGGGGGGGTAGGACAAAAGATGTCATGAAAGTTCTTTCCATAAGCACGTATGACTATATTCGGAATACATGCCTACATTACATTGATGAACTGGAGCTAGTTCTGTGTCAGCCTATGTTATAACTATTACATGAGGAATCACATCCAACATAATTATCCATCACTGATCCAATTTCCACGAGCTTTTCACATATTGCTTGTTGCTTAGTTACTTTACCACTGCTACCGTTACTTTTGCCACTGTTACCGTTACTTTCATACTACTTTGCTACTAAATACTTTGTTGCAGATATTAAGTCTTCCAGGTGTGGTTGAATTGACAACTCAACTGCTAATACTTCAGCGTATTCTTTGGCTCCCCTTGTGTCGAATCAATAAATTTGGTTTGAATACTCTACCCTCGAAAACTGTTGCGATCCCCTACACTTGTGGGTTATCTTAGGTTAGCAACGCGGAGGGGCCGCGAGGGGCAGCTCCATAGGCAACGAGGCGGCGGAAGTAATGTTGGATCACTGTGATAACACATGCATGCATACCGGTCCAGAGTACAAGAATCAAAATAGCACTGGTGCGGGACTGGACCAGGCAGCTTGAGGATAATGCAGCCCGAGGAGCGCCCTCAATTGAACAAAACAAAAAGTCACCTGGCACCGTTTTTGAAGTAGAGTTGGGGTAGCTGACAATGCACGCTGCAGATGTCGCTCCTCATGATTCATCTGGGTCCTGGGTCTCGTGAGGCTCCGGGGGTCTAGGAGGCTCATGAGGGTTCGGCGCCTCCTCTGCCTGGATCACCTGGCGCCCGGCCTGGTGAGCCTCCAGGATGGCCCGCATGTGGCGCCGATGCGCGGCAGCCGTGTTCGGTTGGCCGAAGGGCATTCAAATGTAGCTGTGAGGGGGGCCTCCGCACGGGCTAGCACGGGATGGCCAGAAGAGCTTAGAAGCGGCTCTGTTGAGCCGTGGGATGTTGACGCAAACACGTAGCTTGCCACCCATGTCAGGGGCGGCAGTTGCACTAGGTGGTGTGGTGCGATGCTCGCCACGCATGGCTCGCACCTTCTGAAGCTCCTCAATTGCCTTGGTGATGAACTCCTGAGTGCCTAGAAACTCGTGCCCTGCGACCTGTTCACGAAAGCACGCGTTGAAGCACACCTCCACATGGTGTCTGAACAACTCCCTCGCGACGATGGCCAGGTCAGAGGCCCTCCAAAGGAGAGCCCCCGAGCACAACCAGAGAGGGGCATCAGATGCGCCTTCCTTTGCGAGAGAGGAAGGCGCCCTAGCAATGGGCGCAGGTCCTGAGGCATGATCATCAGATGCCCCACCCTCCTGGGATCCTTGGTGGAGTAGTTGCTTTTTCTTCTTGGGGATGACCTCAGGGGGGTGGATGGCGCCTTCGCCATCTGAGTTCTCGACCGCCACAGCCTGATAGGCGCGCTCGAGGGAGCACACCGCATCCTTTTCATCGCAGGCGACCGTGATGATGCCGCCGCTTCCCAGCATCTTGAGGACATTGTAGCCATGGTGAGTCACTACCATGAACTTGGCCAGGGCTGGATACCCGATGATGGCATTGTACGGGAGATGAATGTGGGCGACGTCGAAGTCGATGAGCTAGGTGTGGTAGTTGTCGCGCTTGCCGAAGGTGACGGGGAGACGGATCTACCCTATGGGGATGGTGGAGCCATCGGTCACCCCTGAGAAAGGCTTGGTGGGCAGGAGCTGGAGGTGATGACGATGACAGCGACGCTGGCGATAGCGCGGCTCGCTAGGCTTGGAATCCCCTGCTTTTCCTGCCAAGATTTCGGGTATGGCCCCGCGAGGGCGTGAAAGCATTTCTAGAGGGGGCTCCCCTGTAATGTATGAAACAATGATATGCTCTCCAAATTAACTCTGAACATTTCGTGGTGAGCTGGAAGCTCCCGACTAGAGTAGTTGTCGTGACTTATCTTTTGTGCTCGTGGTTTTGAACGGGCTCTTGTATCGTAGCGACGCTCCTCTCCTGAGGCGGGCCCTTTGGGGGCCTTGATACGTCTCCAACATATCTATAATTTTTTATTGTTCCATGCTATTATATTATCTATTTTGGATGTTTAATGGGCCTTATAATACCCTTTTATATTATTTTTGGGACTAACCTACTAACCCAAGGCCGAGTGCAAATTGCTATTTTTTTTGCCTATTTCAGTGTTTCGCAGAAAAGGAATATCAAACGGAGTCCAAATGGAATGAAACCTTCGGGAGGATCTTTTTTGGAACAAACACAACCCAGATGACTTGGAGTACACGCCAGGGAAGCCATGAGGTGGCCACGAGGCAGGGGGCGCACTCAGGGGGGTAGGCACGCCCCCACCCTCATGGGCCCCTCGTAGCTCCACCGACATGCCTCTTCGTCCTATATATACCCATGTACCCTGAAAACATCCGAGAGCATGACGAAACCCTAATTTCACCACCGCAACCTTCTGTACCCGTGAGATCCCATCTTGGGGCCTGTTCCTGGAGCTCCGTCAGAGGGGGAATCGATCACGGAGGGCTTCTACATCAACACCATAGCCTCTCCGATGAGTTGCGAGTAGTTTACCATAGACTTTTGGGTCCATAGTTATTAGCTAGATGGCTTCTTCTCTCTCTTTGGATCTCAATACAAAGTTCTCCTAGATCTTCTTGGAGATCTATTTGATATAATTCTTTTTGCGGTGTGTTTGTCGAGATCCGATGAATTGTGGGTTTATGATCAAGATTATCTATGAACAATATTTGATTCTTCTTGAAAATCTTGTATGCATGATTTAAATATCTTTACAAGTCTCTTTGAATTATCAGTTTGGTTTGGCCTACTTGTCAGGACCCCGATCCTAAGTCACAACGATCTAGCTGTAACACGTCATATCACTTTGCAGCCTCATGCACGGTAACCCCACGGGTGCCACCTTACCTGGCCCGGGACCGTTTGCGCATTTAGGCACACGTATATGACAGTGTCGCTAGCATCCATATGACAGAGAACCCGGGCCGACATGGCTAGTTATAAACCAAAAGTGGCACTAGATTACAGAGACAGGCATCCATGACCCAGCAACGAACGTGTCGGTCATCAACGTATGAACCCAAGTCGTAGCAAGCTACATGGACTTAAAGGAATATAGCGTGACATTTCCCCTAAGGGACAGACACAGTAACGAGGAAGGACACATGCCGGCCAGCCTACGTGTTCCGAGCAGTAGCAAGCTACCAAGGCTCATTGGAATCACTAGGAGGCATTTCCCTGTAAGGTAGGCTACCAAAGGAAAACAACTAGGTGTCGGATCCCACACATACTAAGCATTTCAACCATACACACAATATGCTCAATATGTGCAAATACAACATTGCATCACAACAGAACTCTATGACTCAAGTACTTTATTTAAAAGGCTCCAAGAGCCATACATAACATATCCATACAGGTAGGGGTCACATGACACAACACTCAAGTCATACAGTCATACAAGCACAAGCGGAAGCTACATGTCTGAGTACAGACAACTTAGAAAATAAAACAGGCTTGGTGTAGCCTGACTATCTACAAGGCCCTTCACAAGCTCCAGATCTCCGTCTGGGTGTCAAGCTACTCGTCGACGTCAACGTCTATGTAGAACCCATCAGCAGGGGCAGGGTTCTCCTCTGCAACAGTTATTAAGCAAACATGAGTACAAAGGTACTCAGCAAGTCTTACCACAGAACCTATCATACATGCAACATTATCAAAGGGGGTAGTGGAGTTCATAGCAGAAAGCCAGCTTTGACTCTTGGCTAACCTATACTACAACTCTCAACGGATTGCAAGATGTTATTACGAACACGAGTCCTCTACTCACCACAACAATACACTACCGAGGATCCTGTTCCGTCATCCTACGGAAGGGCCATCCACGGCACTCACACTTATCTTGAGGCTTTTAGTAGAATCCATCAACTTGTCTGTGAACTGTAAGAGTAACCAAGTAGTCTGTACCGCGAACAACGGCTATTCGAATAGATTGATAACCCTGCAGGGGTGTACCTCTTCACACACACTTCCACCACTTATCGTCGTTTACTCGACATGTACTCGGCAACCTTCAAGCGGAAGCCCAGCGAGGGTGTCGGCCACGACCTGACTAACTACTCAAGTCTCTCGTCCAGGTTTATCGCCTATTTGGGTTCCATCCATGGGGAGATCCGGCCGGGGTGTCGCTCACGGCCCCAAACGATGTGTACAGGGTTCCCGAGTCACCAAACAGGCAACCGGTACACCATGCCACGTACCTGTCGCATCACAACCCACCCCGAGGGTCAGCGCTGTGCACGACCTCCAGTAAACTGTAAACACCAGAAACTAGTTGCAACTCCTGGACAGAGATCGAGGGTAATTAATAAGCCGAGAGGGTCCATTGGCTTCGGGCCCAATGCATGGTAGTAACTGGAACTTGAACCACACATACAGATCTCGGGTCCTATGTACGGTTCCAATGAAACAACCCACCACGTACTCCTACATGGCCTTTCATCGATACCTTTACCAAGCGTATTCCACACTTCCTTCTCTTTATCGGTATGATCATTTCACTCTTATCCATCACCCAGATGAACCAGACCAGACACAACTCCAAGCATAGCAGGCAACATAAACAAATAGCATGGTGGATCACACATCACATGGCTCAATCAACTCCTACACATGCTAGTGGGTTTCAACTATTTACTGTGGCAATGACAGGTCATGCAAGGGAATAGGGTTCAACTACCGCAGCAAGTAGCAGTTCACACGCTGTTGCCTTAATGCAGTAAAAGAGAGCAGGAGCGAGAAGATTGGGTTTGACTCGGAATGATCAATGATTGCTTGCCTGACAAAGTGGTTGTCGGGTACTGCTCTTCAACTGGATACGCAGCAGTATCCTCGGGAGCAGGACCTAACACAGAGAATACCGGCGATACAATCATTAAACAAACAAATGCAACAATATGATGCATGCTCATGACATGGCAAGATGCATGTGTTTTGGGCTAATGCAACTAAAACCAGAAGGGTTTGAGCTTATTTGAATCAAAGATTCAAATTGGCACTTTAGCTATTATTTAAATAAGTGCATTATCATGTTTTAATGTATACAGCAAGGTTAACTTGCTCAAACATGCATGAAACCAGTGCCATTGGAAAGATTGGATTTTTTTGATCATTTTTCATATATAAATTATTTCCATCTGAGCTACGGTTGAATTTATATGATTTTTTGAAGTTTAGGCATTTTCTGGAATTTCCTGAATTATTTTTAAATCTAAAAATCCCAGAAAAACCTTTACTGCGTCAGCATGACATCATGCTGACGTCAGTCAGTCAACAGGAGCTAGTCCAAGTCAAACATGACATGTGGGCCCGGCATGTCAGTGTCATAGCAAACTAACAAAATTAATTAGTGAACTAATTAGCTGTCAATGGGGTCTGGGCCCACGGGTTAGTGACTAAACTAACTAACTAATTAAATTAACATTTAATTAGTTAAACTAGCTAATTAGGAAAAGGGTGGCCCACACGTCAGTGACCCAGGGGTGGTCAACCCCCCGGTCAAACGAGTCAAACTCGCCGGCGAAGTGACGCCGGCGAGGCCAAACACGGCGGCGTGCTTCAGAAACCGCCCACAGGGCACGGTTTGAGATGCGGTTGGGCGCGTTGGAGAGCCCTCGTCGTTGCGCGTCGAACGGTGGTGGTCGCCGGACCTGTGGTGGCCGGAGACGACGGCAACGAGCTCGACGGCTGCGCCGGCGTTCGGGCGTGTGTGGAGACGCGGCTGCAGTGGCCTAGGCGATGCGTGCCTAGTACCTAGCTCGTCTACGTGCTGCGGCGAGCGAGATGGACATGTGCCAGTGACCAAATGGTCACCGGAGCATCGCCGGCGGCGAGCACGGCGGCGGTGAGTTTCGGTGATCAACGGAGCGGCGGCTACACGGCGCAAACGAAGCGGAGAAGAGAGGGGTTCGGCGTAGGAGCTCACAGCGGTGCTAACGAGCTCGACGGAGAGGTCGGGGACGCGCTGCAGCTTCTTAATTGACGGCGAGGTGCTCCGCCGATCCGAGGTTGGGGACGACGGCGTGAGGGCGTTGCAGGGCTCCCGGCGATCCGTGGCTCAGCGAGGAGGTAGAGGGCGTCGTGGCAAACCTTTTGGACACGGTCACGGGTCGAGGCGGAGGGTCTAGGTGCGGCAACGGCGAGCGGCGGCGACGAGCGGCTCGGTGGTGAGAGGGAGAGAGCCAGGGGAGGCGACGGGGACGAGGGGAAAGTGCGAGAGGGGTCGGGGCAGCTGCGTGGCGACGCCAGGAGACGTCCAGGCCGTCGGGAGGCAGGCAGGCAGGGTGGAGGTGGCCGGGCGCGTGCCGGCGCACGGCGGCCACGCGCGCTGCCGACTGGCGCGAGGAGGAAGGCGATAGAACGGGGCTGGTGAGCTGGGCCGGCCTGCAACAGTGCTGGGCCCGAGGTAAGTCCTTTCTCTCTTTCTTTTCTTTCCTATTTCTTTTCTGTTTCATTACTTTTGCAACTTAGTTTAATTAATAAAAATCCCAGAACATTTTTTATAACTCATAAAACTTGTCATGCCCACTGTATATAATATGAACAGTATGGAACATTATAGTTTATGATTATTTGAGCATTTAAAATATTTTATAGCATTTAAATGCCAAAATACAAATACCATATGATTTAATCCAGAGCCCTTGGATGTCCTAGAAAATTGTGCACCATTTTTAGCAAAGGTTTGAGACCGAGGCAGAAATGATGAACATTTTTGAAGGGCATTTTCGGTACATTGGAAAATATTTTATCAAACCCTAGTTGTTAGAAGAGGGGTGCTGGGGTTTCTGTCATTCCCATTTCAAGTTTCTTTGATAAGTAAACATGATGCACACTCTAGCTAGCCCTAATGCAAGTGCTTAACTAGGGATGTGACAACTCACCCCCACTTAAAAGAATCGCGTCCCGAGATTCGGGTTCCTCTGGAAAGAGGGTGGGGTACTCAAGTCGAAGACGATCCTCCCTTTCCCAAGTAGCTTCACTCTCGGAATGATGTGACCATTGAACCATGAGAAACTTGATATTGTGGCGTCGAGTGGTGCGCTCGGTTTGATCAAGAATACGAACGGGGTATTCTTGATATGTGAGATTGTTCTGGAGATCAAGCGTTTCGTGGTCCACTCTGCGGATAGGATCCGAGAAACAACGCCTGAGTTGAGAAACGTGGAACACGTCATGAACTCTGGATAGGTGAGGCGGTAGTTCCAATTGGTAGGCAACTTCTCCTCGTTTGGCAAGAATGCGAAAAGGACCGATGTAACGAGGGGCCAATTTGCCTTTGATACCGAAGCGATGGGTTCCCTTAAGAGGAGTAACCCGAAGGTAAGCCTTAGCACCGACTTCAAAAGTCACAGCCTTATGACGACTATCATATTGGCTCTTCTGGCGAGACTGGGCTGTTTTCAATCTCTCACGAACGATGCGAACTTGCTCTTCTGCTTCCTGGATCATATTCGTGCCAAAGAATTGTCTTTCCCCGGTTTCTGACCAGTTAAGAGGTGTTCGACACCTTCGTCCATATAGAACTTCGAAGGGGGCTTTGCCCAAGCTGGCTTGATAACTATTGTTATAAGCGAATTCGGCAAATGGAAGACACTTTTCCCATTCCATACCGAAAGAAATGACAGAGGCTCGAAGCATGTCTTCCAGAATTTGATTGACTCGTTCCACTTGACCACTTGACTAGGGATGGAAGGCAGTACTGAAATAGACATGAGTTCCCATAGCATTCTGGAAACTTTCCCAAAATCGTGAAGTGAAAAGACTGCCACGGTCTGAGTTAATCTCCAACGGCACACCATGAAGTGATACTATCCGAGAGACATACAAGTCTGCTAGCTGGCTAGCGGTAATACTCTCTCGAACAGGCAGGAAATGAGCTACTTTAGAGAGGCGGTCGATAACGACGAAGATAGCATTATTCCCTTTCCTGGTCCTGGGAAACCCGGTAATGAAGTCCATACCGACTTTGTCCCATTTCCATTCAGGAATAGCTAAAGGTTGAAGGGTGTCAGCAGGCCGTTGATGCTCTGCCTTGACTCGACGACAAACGTCACAGTTAGCAATGAATTCAGCGATTTCTCTCTTCATCCTAGTCCACCAGAATCTCTGACGTAGGTCCTGATACATTTTGGTACTACCGGGATGAATTGTGAGAGGAGATTCATGAGCCTCCTTAAGGATCAAACGTCTCAGGTTTCGTACTTTAGGAACCACTAAACGGTTGCTAAAGAATACAACTCCTTGGTCATCAATTGAGAAACATCCCGCAACTCCTTTCTTGATGTTCTTCTTAATAAGGAAAATTCCCGGATCAACCTTCTGTGCTTTGATGACCTGATCCGTAAGGTTAGGTTCCACCACCAAGGTGGAAAGGAATCCTCGAGGAACAATGTGAAGGTTAAGCTTACGAAATTCCTCGTGGAGAAGTGGTTGTCCTTGTTGTAACATCAAGTTGTTACAATAAGACTTACGACTTAGTGCATCAGCCATGACATTGGCCTTCCCAGGGGTGTAAGTGATTCCTAAGTCGTAATCTGTGAGCAACTCAACCCAACGTCTTTGCCTGAGATTTAGATCCGGTTGGGTGAAGATGTACTTCAAACTTTGATGATCAGTGAAGATTTCACAGCGATTACCAAGGAGGTAATGTCGCCATGTTTTGAGTGCATGGTCTACAGCTGCAAGCTCTAGATCATGAGTAGGATAGTTATCCTCATGTGGACGCAACTGTCGAGATGCGTATGCAATCACTTGACAATCCTGCATGAGTATGCAACCTAGTCCTTGTCGCGAGGCGTCGCAATAGATTATAAAATCCTTGGAAAAGTCTGGTGGTACCAGTACAGGTGCAGATGTCAGGCGTCTTTTCAGTTCCTGAAAACTGGACTCGCACTGTGGGGTCCACTCAAACGTTTTATCTTTCTTGAGGAGTTCAGTTAGAGGTTTAGCAACCTTGGAGAAATTCTCGACGAAGCGTCGGCAATAGCTCGCTAAGCCAAGAAAACTCCTAACTTGCTTGACCGATTCAGGGGGAGTCCAATCAAGGACGCATTGAACTCGCTCGGGATTGACAGCAATACCCTTGCCAGAGATCACATGACCTAGATAGGTTACTTCCGGCAACCAAAATTCACATTTAGAGAATTTGGCATAAAGGCGGTGCTCTCGAAGTTTTGTCAATACCAGCCTTAAATGCTCGGCATGATCTTCCTTGTTCTTGGAATAGATGAGTATATCATCGAGGTATACCACGACGAATTTATCCAAGTACTCCATGAATATAGAATTCATTAGCCGGGAAAAAGTAGCTGTGGCATTGGTTAATCCGAAGGACATGACGGTGTACTCATATTGGCCATAACGAGTAACAAAAGCCGTTTTAGGAATATCCCCGTTCTTGATTTTGATTTGATGGTAACCCAACCTCAAATCCATCTTAGAGAAGACTGAGGACCCAGCGAGCTGATCATACAGGTCGTTGATCCTAGGGAGCGGATACTTGTTCTTTATGGTGACTAGATTGACAGGTCGGTAATCTACAACCATCCGCTCCGTTCCATCCTTCTTCTTGACGAAGAGGACGGGGCAAGCCCAAGGGGAAGAACTAGGACGGATGAAACCTTTTTGCAAGGACTCATCGATTTGTTTCTTTAGCTCAGCTAATTCTAGTGGTGCCATCTTATAAGGTCTCCTAGAGATTGGGACAGTTCCAGGGATAAGATCTATCACGAATTCGACATCTCTGTCAGGTGGAATTCCTGGCATTTCTTCTGGAAAAACATCCGGAAAGTCACGGACTACCGGGATATCTTCGAGTTCTAGTAGAGGGCTGGCATTAAGAGAGTAGAGCTGACGCTCAGCCATTCGGGTCAAGACATTGACTATCTTGCCGGATAGATGTGTAAGTTGAACGGTCCTAGTATAGCAATCAATCTTGGCATAATGAGTTGTCATCCAATCCATACCCAAAATGATGTTTATGTCCGAGGACTTGAGAGCGATTAGAGATGCTAGGAAAACAAGTCTATCGACAAGGATTTCATTTCCATGGCTTACCCTAGAGGTTTGCCACTTTGATCCAGGAGTTTGAATAACCATGGAAGTAGGCATGTCACAAAAAGTCATGTTGTGCATTCGAGCATAGCTCTCAGATATGAACGAATGGGATGCTCCAGTATCGAAAAGAACAGATGCCGGATGGCAGTTTACGAGAAGCGTACCAAGGACGACGTTAGGATCCTCATAAGCTTCCTCGGCAGAGACATAGTTGACATGACCACGTGCAATGGGGATTGGCTTGACATAATTCACCTTGCCGGTTGGCTTACCACGGCCAACGGGTTTTCCTGGTTGGTTCTGAGGACACTCACGCATGTAGTGTCCCGGTTCTCCACACTTGAAGCAAGTCACAGTGCTAGTGCATGGAGCAAAGTTGGAAGGTGGTCCTCCATAGGTCTTAGCAGGTGCAAACTGTTGAGTTGGGCGAGGCGCCTCATAGGATGGCCTCGGTGTGTACTTGGGTGGCAGAGCAGTGTTAGGAACCCACACACGGCGCTTGTGAGAGCCAGAGCCGGATGAGGAACCAAAGTCTCGAGTATGCTTGCGTGTGGCCTCGAAGTCGGTCTGGCCCGTTTCAGCACTGATAGCCTTGTTTACCAACTTCTGGAAGGAAGTGCACTCGTGCAGACGTAGATCTCGGCGGAGTTCAGGGCTGAGTCCCTTGCGGAACCTCGCCTGCTTCTTGGCATCGGTGGATACTTCCTCAGGTGCATAGCGTGCCAAGTTGCCAAACTCGCGACTATAGCCATCCACAGTTAACCTGCCCTGGGTGAAATTGCAGAATTCCTCCCGCTTGCGATCCATGAGACCTTCCGGAATGTGATGTTCACGGAATGCCTCACTAAACTCAACCCAAGTAGTGATTTGGCCAGCAGGACGCATAGCTTCAAAGTTTTCCCACCAAAGACTGGCAGGGCCCTCAAGATGGTAGGCGGCGTAGGTAACCTTGTTAGCTTCGGCCACACGGGCAGAGTGTAGCTTGTGGGTGATACTACGTAGCCAGTCATCCGCATCCATAGGTTCAGTGGAGTGATGGAACTTCGGTGGGCACATCTTGATAAAGTCATTGATTGACACCACGTCATTCCTCTGACGGAACCCAGTGTTCTACTCTATGCGTTCTAGCAGACGGTTGGTCTCTCTCTTGTTCCGTTCTGCCTCGAGCATAACTTCCGCCAAGGAGGGTGGCTGGGGCAGATTCCCATCTCTAGCCCCACTAGCCTCACCCTACTCCTGGGCAGCAGGAGTGTTGCGAGTGTTGACCATCCTAGGAAAACAAAACAACGGTTTAGACAAGGATGGCAAAAATTTGACATAGAAGTGTAGAATGTAATGGATGATACGGAATGCAGAGATGTTCATCCGTACGACATGGTAATATAGAAACTGCTATATATACACCAGTGGTCATACACACCAAACATAGTAGTACAAGCCAAGGCTAAAGTACAACTGCGGTGAAAGACGATACATCCCATCAGAGGCATTCCAAGCTCCTATACATTATTTAACTACACCTCCGGAACTCAGTACACACTAAGTCATATTCCACAAGATGCGCAGGACTGTGGAAATACAACTACTACAGTACTACTACTACCACGGTCTAGCTCAGACATTCCCGTAGTAATCTTCGTAAAGATTACCACCGTAGCCTGGAAGTGGAACAGACGGATCTTGGAACTCGCGAGCACTCGAAGGCTGTGGACCATAGGGACATGGATGTGGCCTCGGTCCGATGCTGGTGGTAACCGACGCCCACGTGGAGGTGTAATACCCCCAACGTCACGCCAATCCATGCGATCAGGCAGACGAGTCCGCACGGGGTACAAATCCCACATGTCCAGATATCCGGCGTGCACAGCAGGTGCAAGCCGTGTCAAAGTAGTCCAGTGGGCAGCTCGAGTGTTATACAGCTCCATTCGGAGGGCACGGACCTCACGGTCCCTATCCTCCAGCATCTGAACAGTAGTCTGAAGCAGTTGCTCTTCATGAGCAGCATCAGTATACAGACCAATGTAGTAGCCTTCCTCTCCGGGAAGTGAGGCTGGCATGTAACAGAACTCAGTGTTCAGGAACAGGGCATGCCTAGTGTCGGGGATATACCCCGCGGTATGAACCGGCCGGAATTATAACCCGGCCGGACTTGGTGGTTTACTTGAGAGACGTTTTACATTTGATGATTCACTAGCAATCTGCCTAAATAATACCACTCACTGGTAACCCGGCTGGCGGATCATGGATGACAAGGCCCAAGGCCCAGAAGGCCGGTTCATATTAATTGTGGGCCGGTTTATGAATAAAGCGCAAGGAATATTCTCCATAAAGGAAGCAAGACTAGGACTCCTTGTAATAGATCAATCCTAGTCCTACTAGGACTAGTCATGTAAAGCCTCCCCTTCAACATATATAAGGAGGGGCAGGGCTCCCCAAAGAGGACAAGTTTTCACAAGTTAGACAAGAGACAAGTTAAGTTTAGAGTTTAGACAAGCAGACAAGTTTCTAGGGTTAGACACCAAGAGTCGGTTTACCGGTGACACCACGAGGATCATAATGAGACCTAGCCTCAAACATCACGTAGGGCTATTCCGGACGATGTATCAAGGGGCCCGAAGCTGTCTAAATCCGTGTCTACATCGCGTCTCTCGATTCCACTCAACCCCTTCAAGCTACTACATAGATGCGCGGCCTCACCACTAAGTCCGCTAAACCGGACATCTGACGTGTTAATTCCACGACAGTTGGCGCCCACCGTGGGGCCTGCGCACGGTGGTGTTGAGCTCTTGGAGGGATCTTTCCCAGGGATCGAGAAGTTCGCAAAATTTTCACATGAAGAAAGATGGTTTGAGTAGCGCGAGCAATATTGAGATTCGACCCGAAACCGCTACTCGTATCCGGGTCAGAAGCCAACGAATCTATCCAGGTCGTCTAATCCGAGATAAGTACGTACGCGTCATCTTGTGCGCTGGCGTTTCTGCTGCATCTATTACAAAACCGGAGCAAGTTGGATCATGTCGAGGCCGAAAGTAGCTGCGTGTATTCTTTCGCGGCAACGTCAGATTTGATGGCTAATTGATTCTTTTCATGAAGACCAAAATCAAAACGGGAGAAGAAGCCAAGAAGGCCACGACCTGGAAGACACGGAGAGCAAAACCAAGTACGACCCGAAAGAGGTCTCGGTGGCACGTCGTTTTCGGATGTCACATCCAAACAGTAATAAGGAAAATATCAATATCGCTGGCAACCACATATTGTCAAGGGTTGGTCGAAACTACTGACGGAAGACCAGGCAACATGCTCCACGTGGAAACCAAACCAAAAAAAAAGAAATCAGATGCTGTTCTATCACGAAGAGCTGGATGTTTTACCGTGAATATGGAGCTCGCACCAGCATTATTCTACATCGGTGTCTATCCATTGCGCTCGCTCTCATGAGCCGCCCTCGGATCGTCCCGCCGCCGCCATGGCTCACCGCGCCGCCGGCCCTGCATCCCCGAAGAGCCACCTGGAGGAGCCCCCGCGGCGAGCTGCCGGCCTTACGTCGCCTCTAATGTTGTCGAGCTGCCATGGCTGCGACTCCACCTCGCCTATCCGTCCCTCCACCGTGGCTCGCCGCGGTTGCTGCGGCCCCATCTGGTCACCCTCGAACTGCCAGCCGCCACAGCGCTCGCCGTTTTCGCCGCTCAGGCCGCCCGCGTGTTTCCTCCGTAACCTGCGTCGCCGTACGCCTGCACGACCGCGGCCCCGGTTGCCGCCTTGAGCCGCCTGCTCTGTGGCCACGGCCCCGGTTGCCTCCCGCGCCGCTGCGTCAATCACTGGTGCTCCGCGCCGCACCGCGGGCTCTCGCCTCCGCCGTTGTGAGTTGTCACTGCTACTTGGACCGGCCGCAGCCCCGATGCTTTTGCAGCCTTGAGCCGACATCACTTCCAAAGGCTTCCGCAGCCTGGCTGTGGCGAGCTGCCGGCCTTGCCGAACCGCATCCACCTTGAGGTTTGCGGATATGCAAAACAACAAGTACAATCCTGAGCTTGATAATGGTTCGCTGGAGCAAGAGGAAGAAGCAAAGTGGTCACGGGTGTGTGTACCACGAGCGGCCACCGGGGCGATGAAAACTGCTGTCGCTAATGCCACTACTGCATCCCACACAAGACCATGTACTGGTAGTACTTTTCTCTATTCAAAGGTTGAAATTGCAATACAAGAGATTCTGAGCAGATTCTAGGGACGTTTCACATCTATTGTCCAAATACATCAGGTGATATCTTTCCTCTGCATTTTATCAGCATATTGGTTTTTATCAAAGAACAATTACTTGGTCTATGATATTTTTCCGCAGGACCAATATTCCTATAAAAATGTGTCGCAAAAGGGGCGTGAGCAAATATTGTTTTTTGCACTAGTGCTCATCCTGCACAAGTTGCCACTCCCGCTACATCAACTTTGCACGTCTGCAAGGCTAACCATGCCTGTGATTAACTAGCCTGTCCACACCGGTTTTTGTGCCGCAGTCGACTTGTCCATTGTCTAGGCAAACCAGGTGATATCTATCCTATTTGTTTTTTCATGCATATTAATTCAACCAAGCAAAAATTCCTCGCCATGCTATATTTTTTACACAGGAAAAGTATTCCATGGAGAGGGAAGCACGCCAAACATTATTCGACACAACTGATCGTCGTCATTCCATGGATTCAAGCGCCGGTTTATAACGCCTTGGCCGCCTCTTGCAACCGCACCGATTTACAACGACGTGGCTGTCTCGTGCGACAGCACCGGGTTACAACGACGCGGCCGTCTCTCGCGACCGCGCCGGCCGGCCCATCTGTTCTTCAAACAAATCAGCATTTTCCTTTGTGTCACATTACCTGATGAACGGACGGCCAGTTCACGCGTCCGCACCGGTTTACAACACAGAGGATAACTCGTTCATCTCCGCCGGCTTACAATACCGCGGCCGATTCATATGTCTGCGCTACCTCTGATGCGGCAGTCGTTTACTATCCACCCTGTGATCCGGTCTATTTAAACATACCGGTTCAAATTCACTCAGGTGATATCTATCTACAGTATTATTTCTCTTGTTATATATCATTTTTTATTAAGAAAATAAGATGCTTTGATCAGTCTATCTGGTTGTGCAGAAAATATGCGCTCAGAAGCAGTAAAACTCCCTGAAATGGTTCATAGAAAAGACGCTTCACGATTTACCCACCGGTTCAGGAGGAACCCTGGAGACCCTCTAAAAAGTTCGATACATCCACGTTCAGTGATTGGTTTACATTGACCCACCGGTTCAGGAGGAACCCTGGAGGCCCCCTGGGAGTTGGTATCATCCGCTCCCAGTGATCGGATTAGTTTCATAGTTCTTTCAACCCTCTGAAAAGTTGGACAAGTCCATGTTCAGTGATTGGTTTAGATTGACCCACCGGTTCAGGAGGAACCCTGGAGGCCCCCTGGGAGTGTCGGCCAATCCACGTCCCAGTGATCGGAATAATTTTTTCTTTCGACCCTCTGAAAAGTTGGATAGTACCACATTCAGTGATTGGTTTAGATTGACCCACCGGTTCAGGAGGAACCCTGGAGGCCCCCTGGGAGTGTCGGCCAATCCGCGTCCCAGTGATCGGAATAATTTTTTCTTTCGACCCTCTGAAAAGTTGGATAGTACCACATTCAGTGATTGGTTTAGATTGACCCACCGGTTCAGGAGGAACCCTGGAGGCCCCCTGGGAGTGTCGGCCAATCCGCGTCCCAGTGATCGGAATAATAGATACGATTCTTTCGGCCCTCTGAAAAGTTGGATAAAATCCACGTTCAGTGATTGGCTAGGCCCCCTGGGAGTGTCGGCCAATCCGCGTCCCAGTGATCGGAATAATTTTTATATACGGTTCTTTCGGCCCTCTGGAAAGATGGATAATCCACATTCAGTGATTGGCAGGCCCCTTGGATGGTACCCGCATCCATTGATTGGCTGAACCTTGCTTTGAGCCTGGCAGCTCTTTGAAAAAGCCTCGACTACATGGTCTTATTTTGCAAAATTTGCATAGTTTTTGTGTTTTATAACCTTTTAAACCGAATTGGAACAGCTACAGAAGCTGACCACATATCTATAAAGTAAAAAGTCTGGGTTATGAATACCAGCATGAGTAAACCGGTGTTCATTATAACCCGGATCATCTATCAGGCAACAAGCCACAAATTTCTGAACAAAGTTTTTCAGAACAAGATGAACCGGTGTCTGTTATCAAGCCCGGAATTATTATTGGATCTATCAAAGACTCCCTCAGAAAATTGCAAGTTTCGCCGAATTAATAATATCAAGCATATTTTGATCGCAGGTATGAAGTATTTTATTTTCAAATATATATTTGGTAGTATATGATCAGTTATAATGACCGGTGTTCCTTAAACCGGCCTGGTTTTGACTATAAGTTGCCAGTATGTGACAAAATAATGACCGGTGTTTATTAAACCCGGCCCGATTGTGATCAAACATCGTTGGAATCGGTCTTCAAACCGGATTATATTCTTCAATAGCCAATATGGCTGGATTCCTATTATGGTTATCAATATTATGATTGAGGTTTTCAAAGTCGCTTTAAAGCGCAATGGATATTATTTCAACGATGGAAGTGATTTATTCTACAAACGAATAGTCCCGAGTTGCTGCAGGCTTACAACCCGGCACTTGGGGGCTACATTATTCAGATTGAGATTACATCAAATGCACAAGTCTCAAGCACACAAACAAGTTGTCTACTTGACACTTGGGGGCTAATGGGCAGTTGAAGCAGTAAACAGCAGCAATTCAAAGACAAAAGTCTCAAGCACACAAGCAAGTTGTCTACTTGACACTTGGGGGCTGATGGAAAGATCATTTGCTTCATCTGGAAGTACCGGTTCACCTTCTAAATGTAGCTAAACCGGAACTTGGGGGCTACCAATCGCTCCTGTCAGCAATTCAAGGTACACAAGTATGCATTCATTATATTGAAGGGTCACTGCTCAGTTGGTAAAGCACAAAGCTCTTAACCTTGTGGACGTGGATTCAAACCTCACGATGGAAGTTACATTATATAGTGTTATTTTCAATGATTATATCTACAAAGTCCCTGCTCATTATTGCATAATGACCCGGCACTTGGGGCTATATGTTGCTATTCAAGTTTACATGATCATATTTTCAAAGTCCCTGCTCATTATTGCATAATGACCCGGCACTTGGGGGCTACATAATATGGAATATTCAGTTTCATAGTGATTGGGATGAACAATCCGGATTTCTTCAAGATTATACAAGGCTATTTTCAATGGAGTATATACAAAGTCCCTGCTCATTATTACATAATGACCCGGCACTTGGGGGCTATAGGTAATATGCATATAAAGGAGGAACATCTACAAATTTTCAGTTCTGGCAATCAGATTCATTTTGTGACCCGGCAATTTTGACAATCATAAACCGGCAAGCTCTATATCTTCAAGCCGGTTGGATATCAGTTGAATATTTCAAAGACCAATATTTTTGTCAAGTCAGAGCATTAAAGGCTAATTCAAATGGATTCTTTATTTATAATATTCTTATGCAAGCAAGTTGGTTATGAAGTTGGTCTGTTGACCCGGATTTTCTAAGAAGAAGGAAAGACAAGGACTTAAGGATGGTCAGATGCCGGATTACAAGAAATTCTTAACCCGGAGCACAACCTATCAGATTCGCTATTGTGTTATTTTGGAGCATAAAGTTTACCATGGACACATCCAAGCTAAACTTGGGGGCTAATGTCGGGGATATACCCCGCGGTATGAACCGGCCGGAATTATAACCCGGCCGGACTTGGTGGTTTACTTGAGAGACGTTTTACATTTGATGATTCACTAGCAATCTGCCTAAATAATACCACTCACTGGTAACCCGGCTGGCGGATCATGGATGACAAGGCCCAAGGCCCGGAAGGCCGGTTCATATTAATTGTGGGCCGGTTTATGAATAAAGCGCAAGGAATATTCTCCATAAAGGAAGCAAGACTAGGACTCCTTGTAATAGATCAATCCTAGTCCTACTAGGACTAGTCATGTAAAGCCTCCCCTTCAACATATATAAGGAGGGGCAGGGCTCCCCAAAGAGGACAAGTTTTCACAAGTTAGACAAGAGACAAGTTAAGTTTAGAGTTTAGACAAGCAGACAAGTTTCTAGGGTTAGACACCAAGAGCCGGTTTACCGGCGACACCACGAGGATCATAATGAGACCTAGCCTCAAACAGCACGTAGGGCTATTCCGGACGATGTTTCCCGGGGCCCGAAGCTGTCTAAATCCGTGTCTACATCGCGTCTCTCGATTCCGCTCAACCCCTTCAAGCTACTACATAGATGCGCGGCCTCACCACTAAGGCCGCTAAACCGGACATCTGACGTGTTAATTCCACGACACCTAGCCCGGAGAATGGTCATCATCGAATAGGCGGCATCCTGCACTGCCATCTCGATGGTAACCCCGAGTCCATAGGACCAATGGATGGGGTCGTTAGCTCCGGGATATGAGGGGTATATCCGGACTATGCAGAAATATTGACTCTGATTGAAATCCCGGTACTGTTCCTCCACGGTGTACTCAGGATACCAGCGATAACCGGTCTCAGTCAGCACACGGACTAGCATGGCCGTGTGACCGGGCACATTAATGCACCGAGTCAAACGAACCACTTGGTGAGGGATGCGGCCAGACATCTGAAACACGAAATAATGCAAAGGCATTAGTGTTTCTGGAAGAAATCGGGCGGCATAACAACTGTAAATGCTCAAACAAAAATTTGAGACATCATACAAATGATAGCATAGCCACTCAACAATCCATATCAAGGTTCCGGGTCCAACAATCATCATACTAAAAGGATAGAAACTGAACTGAGGCTTGAAACCAACAATCCTAAGAGTCTACGGATTAGTAACACGTGAACCTAGAAAGGATAAGAGGCCTAGTCCTAAATCCCCGTAGAAAGAATAGACTGACTCAGATCAGAAGGGCATAAGGTAAAGGAGTAAAAAGAGCCTTACGTTCCCTTCCACAATCAATTCCCCTACATATAACTAAGAATTTTTCTAGACTCAACATCGACCAGTTTGGCTTGAGAAACCTACATGCAGTCCAGCTCTGATACCAACGCTGTCAGGACCCCGATCCTAAGACACACCGATCTAGCTATAACACGTCATATCACTTTGCGGCCTCACGCACGGTAACCCCACGGGTGCCACCTTACCTGGCCCGGGACCGTTTGCGCATTTAGGCACACGTATATGACAGTGTTGCTAGCATCCATATGACAGAGAACCCGGGCCGACATGGCTAGTTATAAACCAAAAGTGGCACTAGATTACAGAGACATGCATCCATGACCCAGCAACGAACGTGTCGGTCATCAACGTATGAACCCAAGTCGTAGCAAGCTACATGGACTTAAAGGAACAACACGTGACATTTCCCCTAAGGGACAGACACAGGAACGAAGAAGGACACATGCCGACCAGCCTACGTGTTCCGAGCAGTAGCAAGCTACCAAGGCTCATTGGAATCACTAGGAGGCATTTCCCTGTAAGGTAGGCTACCAAAGGAAAACAACTAGGTGTAGGATCCCACACATACTAAGCATTTCAACCATACACACAATATGCTCAATATGTGCAAATACAACATTGCGTCACAATAGAACTCTATGACTCAAGTACTTTATTTAAAAGGCTCCAAGAGCCATACATAACATATCCATACAAGTAGGGGTCACATGACCCAACACTCAAGTCATACAGTCATACAAGCACAAGCGGAAGCTACATGTCTGAGTACAGACAACTTAGAAAATAAAATAGGCTTGGTGTAGCCTGACTATCTACAAGGCCCTTCACAAGCTCTAGATCTCCGTCTGGGTGTCAAGCTACTCGTCGACGTCAACGTCTATGTAGAACCCATCAGCAGGGGCAGGGTTCTCCTCTGCAACAGTTATTAAGCAAACATGAGTACAAAGGTACTCAGCAAGTCTTACCACAGAACCTATCATACATGCAACATTATCAAAGGGGGTAGTGGAGTTCATAGCAGAAAGCCAGCTTTGACTCTTGGCTAACCTATACTACAACTCTCAACGAATTGCAAGATGTTATTACGAACACGAGTCCTCTACTCACCACAACAATACACTACCGAGGATCCTCTTCCGTCATCCTACGGAAGGGCCATCCACGGCACTCACACTTATCTTGAGGCTTTTAGTAGAATCCATCAACTTGTCTATGAACTGTAAGAGTAACCAAGTAGTCCGTACCGCGAACAACGGCTATTCGAATAGATTGATAACCCTGCAGGGGTGTACCTCTTCACACATGCTTCCACCACTTATCGCCGTTTACTCGACATGTACTCGGCAACCTTCAAGCGGAAGCCCAGCGAGGGTGTCGGCCACGACCTGACTAACTACTCAAGTCTCTCGTCCAGGTTTATCGCCTATTTGGGTTCCATCTGTGGGGAGATCCGGCCGGGGTGTCGCTCATGGCCCCAAACGATGTGTACAGGGTTCCCGAGTCACCAAACGGGCAACCGGTACACCGATCCACGTACCTATCGCATCACAACCCACCCTGAGGGTCAGCGCTGTGCACGACCTCCAGTAAACTATAAACACCAGAAACTAGTTGCAACTCCTGGACAGAGATCGAGGGTAATTAATAAGCCGAGAGGGTCCATTGGTTTCGGGCCCAATGCATGGTAGTAACTGGAACTTGAACCACACATACAGATCTCAGGTCCTATGTACAGTTCCAATGAAACAACCCACCACGTACTCCTACATGGCCTTTCATCGATACCTTTACCAAGTGTATTCCACACTTCCTTCTCTTTATCGGTATGATCATTTCACTCTGATCCATCACCCAGATGAACCAGACCAGACACAACTCTAAGCATAGCAGGCAACATAAACAAATAGCATGGTGGATCACACATCACATGGCTGAATCAAATCCTACACATGCTAGGTTTCAACTATTTACTGTTGCAATGACAGGTCATGCAAGGGAATAGGGTTCAACTGCCGCATCAAGTAGTAGTTCACACGCTGTTGTCTTAATGCAGTAAAAGATAGCAGGAGCGAGAAGATTGGGTTTGTATCGGAATGATCAATGATTGCTTGCCTGACAAAGTGGTTGTCGGGTACTGCTCTTCAACTGGATACGCAGCAGTATCCTCGGGAGCAGGACCTAACACAGAGAATACCGATGATACAATCATTAAACAAACAAATGCAACAATATGATGCATGCTCATGACATGGCAAGATGCATGTGTTTTGGGCTAATGCAACTAAAACCAGAAGGGTTTGAGCTTATTTGAATCAAAGATTCAAATTGGCACTTTAGCTATTATTTAAATAAGTGCATTATCATGTTTTAATGTATATAGCAAGGTTAACTTGCTCAAACATGCATGAAACCAGTGACATTGGAAAGATTGGATTTTTCTGATCATTTTTCATATATAAATTATTTCCATCTGAGCTGCGGTTGAATTTATATGATTTTTTGAAGTTTAGGCATTTTCTGGAATTTCCTGAATTATTTTTAAATCTAAAAATCCCAGAAAAACCTTTACTGCGTCAGCATGACATCATGCTGACGTCAGTCAGTCAACAGGAGCTAGTCCAAGTCAAACATGACATGTGGGCCCGGCATGTCAGTGTCATAGCTAACTAACAAAATTAATTAGTGAACTAATTAGCTGTCAGTGGGGTCTGGGCCCACGGGTCAGTGACTAAACTAACTAACTAATTAAATTAACATTTAATTAGTTAAACTAGCTAATTAGGAAAAGGGTGGCCCACACGTCAGTGACCCAGGGGTGGTCAACCCCCTGGTCAAACGAGTCAAACTCGCCGGCGAAGTGACGCCGGCGAGGCCAAACACGGTGGCGTGCTTCGGAAACCGCCCACAGGGCACGGTTCGAGCTGCGGTTGGGCGCGTTGGAGAGCCCTCGTCGTTGCGCGTCGAACGGTGGTGGTCGCCGGACCTGTGGTGGCCGGAGACGACGGCAACGAGCTCGACGGCGGCACCGGCGTTCGGGCATGTGTGGAGACGCGGCTGTAGTGGCCTAGGCGATGCGTGCGTAGTACCTAGCTCGTCTACGTGCTGCGGCGGGCGAGATGGAGATGTGCCAGTGACCAAATGGTCACCGGAGCATCGCCGGCGGCGAGCACGGCGGCGGTGAGTTTCGGTGATCAATGGAGCGGCGGCTACACGGCGCAAACAAAGCGGAGAAGAGAGGGGTTCGGCGTAGGAGCTCACAGCGGTGCTAACGAGCTCGACGGAGAGGTCGGGGACGCGCTGCAGCTTCTTAATCGACGGCGAGGTGCTCCGGCGATCCGAGGTTGGGGACGACGGCGTGAGGGCGTTGCAGAGCTCCCGGCGATCCGTGGCTCAGCGAGGAGGTAGAGGGCGTCGCGGAAAACCTTTTGGACACGGTCACGGGTCGAGGGGGAGGGCCTAGGTGCGGCAACGGCGAGCGGCGGCGACGAGCGGCTCGGTGGTGAGAGGGAGAGAGCCAGGGGAGGCGACGGGGGCGAGGGGAAAGTGCGAGAGGGGTCGGGGCAGCTGCGTGGCGACGCCAGGAGACGTCCAGGCCGTCGGGAGGCAGGCAGGCAGGGTGGAGGTGGCCGGGCGCGTTCCGGCGCGCGGCGGCCACGCGCGCTGCCGACTGGCGCGAGAAGGAAGGCGACAGAACGGGGCTGGTGGGCTGGGCCGGCCTGCAACAATGCTGGGCCCGAGGTAAGTCCTTTCTCTCTTTCTTTTCTTTCCTATTTCTTTTCTGTTTCATTACTTTTGCAACTTTGTTTAATTAATAAAAATGCCAGAGCATTTTTATAACTGATAAAACTTGTCATGCCCACTGTATATAATATGAACAGTATGGAACATTATAGTTTATGATTATTTGAGCATTTAAAATATTTTATAGCATTTAAATGCCCAAATACAAATACCATATGATTTAATCCAGTGCCCTTGGATGTCCTAGAAAATTGTGCACCATTTTTAGCAAAGGTTTGAGACCAAGGCAGAAATGATGAACATTTTTGAAGGGCATTTTGGGTACATTGGAAAATATTTTATCAAACCCTAGTTGTTAGAAGAGGGGTGCTGGGGTTTCTGTTATTCCCATTTCAAGTTTCTATGATAAGTAAACATGATGCACACTCTAGCTAGCCCTAATGCAAGTGCTTAACTAGGGATGTGACACTACTAGATTGATCTTTCTTGCAATGCGAGAAGTGCTTAGCTTTGGGTTCAATCTTGCGGCGTCCTTTCTCAGTGACAGCAGGGGCAGCAAGGCATGTATTGTATTGTTGCCATCGAGGATAAAAGGATGGGGTTTATACCATATTGCATGAGTTTATCCCTCTACATCATGTCATCTTGCTTAAAGTGTTACTCTGTTCTTATGAACTTAATACTCTAGATGCATGCTGGATAGCGGTCGATGTGTGGAGTCATAGTAGTATATGCAGGATCGTTTTGGTCTACTTATGACGGCCATGATGCCTATATACAATGATCATGCCTACATATTCTCATAACTATGCGCTTTTCTATCAATTGCTCGACAGTAATTTGTTCACCCACCGTAGAAATCTGCTATCTTGAGAGAAGCCACTAGAGAAACCTATGGCCCCCGGGTCTATCTTTCATCATATCAATCTTTCATCCACTATTTATCTTTACTTTACTTTTATTTTGCAATCTTTACTTTCAATCTATATAACAAAAATACCAAAAATATTTATCTTATTATCTCTATCAGATCTCACTTTTGCAAGTGGCCGAGAAGGGATTGACAACCCCTTTATCGCATTGGTTGCAAGCTTCTTATTTGTTTGTGTAGGTACGAGGGACTCGCGTGTAGTCTCCTACTGGATTGATACCTTGGTTCTCAAAAACTGAGGGAAATACTTACGCTACTTTGCTTCATCACCCTTTCCTCTTCAAGGGAAAAACAACGCAAGCTCAAGAGGTAGCAAGAAGAATTTCTGGCGCCGTTGCCGCTGCGCAAAAGTCATATACCAAGTATCCATCACAAAATCTTATCCCTCGCATTACAGTATTTGCCATTTGCCTCTCGTTTTCCTCTCCCCCACTTCACCTTTTCCGTTTTATTCGCCCTTTTTCCGTTCGCCTCTTTTTGCTTGCTTCTTGTGTGCTGGATTGCTTGTTCGTCACTATGGCTGAAGGCAATACTAAATTGTGTGACTTTTCCAATACTAGCACTCCAATTGATCCTATTACCGATGCTGAATCTTGTGAAATCAATGCTGCTCTGTTAAACCTTGTTATGAAAGATCAATTTTCTGGCCTTCCTAGTGAAGATGTCGCTACCCATCTAAACAACTTTGTTGATTTGTGCGTTATGCAAAAGGAAAGAGATACGGACAGTGATATTGTTAAATTAAAGCTATTTCCTTTTTCGCTTAGAGATCGTGCTAAAACTTGGTTCTCATCTTTGCCTAGAAATAGTATTGATTCACGAAATAAGTGCAAGATGCCTTTATCTCTAAGTATTTTCCTCCCGCTAAGATTATTTCTCTTATAAACGATATCATGAATTTTAAGCAACTTGATCATGAGCATGTTGCAGAAGCTTGGGAGAGAATGAAATTAATGATACGTAATTGCCCTACACATGGTTTGAACTTATGGATGATTATACAAAAAAATTATGCTGGACTGAATTTTGCTTCTAGAAATCTTTTAGATTCGGCCGCGGGGGGCACGTTCATGGAAATCACTTTAGGAGAAGCTACTAAACTCCTAGAGAATATTATGGTTAATTATTCTCAATGGCACGCCGAAAGATCTACTAGTAAAAAAGTACATGTTATTGAAGAGATTAGTGTTTCGAGTGGAAAGATGAATGAACTTATGAAATTATTTGCTACTAAGAGTGTGTCTTCTGATCCTAATGATATGCCTTTGTCCACGTTGATTGAAAATAATAATGAATCTTTGGATGTGAATTTTGTTGGTAGGAATAATTTTGGTAACAATGCTTATAGAGGAAACTTTAATTCTAGGCCTTTCCCTAGTAATTCCTCTAATAATTATGGTAATTCCTACAACAACTCTTATGGAAATTTTAATAAGATGCCCTTTGATTTTGAGACTAGTGTTAAAGAATTTATGAATTCGCAAAAGAATTTCAATGGTTTGCTTGAAGAAAAATTGCTTAAGATTGATGAGTTGGCTAGGAATGTGGATAGAATTTCTCTTGATGTTGATTATTTGGAACTTAGATATATTCCACCTAAGCATGATATCAATGAGTCTCTCAAATCCATGAGAATTTCCATTCATGAGTGCAAAGAAATAACCGCTAGGATGCGTGCTAAAAGAGATTGCTTTGTGAAAGCGTGTTCTTCTAGTTTTCATGATAATAAAGATGAAGATCTAAAAGTGATTGATGTTTCTCCTCTTAAATCCTTGTTCTATAATATGAATCTTGATAAAGATGGGACTGGATATGAGTCAACTTTAGTTAAAACGCATCCCAATGATTCAGAGTTTTTAGATCTTAATGCTAAAATTGTTAAAAGTGGGATTGAATAGGTCAAAACTTTACATATAAATGAACTACTATTTTGGATTTCAAGGAATTTAATTATGATAATTGCTCTTTGATAGATTGTATTTCCTTGTTGCAATCCATGATAAATTCTCCTCATGCTTATAGTCAAAATAAAGCTTTTACTAAACACATAGTTGATGCTTTAATGCAATCTTATGAAGAAAAACTCGAATTAGAAGTTTCTATCCCTAGAAAACTTTATGATGAATGGGAACCTACTATTGAAATTAAGATTAAAGATCACGGATGCTATGATTTGTGTGATTTGGGTGCTAGTGTTTCCACAATTCCAAAAACTTTGTGTGATATGTTAGGTTTCCATGAACTTGATGATTGTTCTTTAAATTTGCATTTCGCGGATTCTACCATTAAGAAACCTATGGGAAGGATTAATGATATTCTTATTGTTGCAAATAGGAATTATGTGCCCGTAGATTTCATCGTTCTTGATATAGATTGCAATCCTACATGTCCTATTATTCTTGGTAGACCTTTCTTTAGAACTATTTGTGCAATTATTGATATGAAGGAAGGAAATATTAGATTCTAATTTCTGTTAAGGAAAGGCATGGAAAACTTTCCTAGAAAGAAAATCAAATTACCTTATGAATCTATTATGAGAGCCACTTGTGGATTGCCTACCAAAGATGGCAATACCTAGATCTATTCTTGTATCATGCCTTCCTAGGGCGTTAAACGATAGCTCTTGTTGGGAGGCAACCCAATTTTATTTTATTTGCTTTTACTTCTGTTTAGTAATAAATAATTCATCTAGCGTCTGGTTAGATGTGGTTTTGTGTTTTAATTAGTGTTTGTGCCAAGTAGAACCTTTGGGAAAACTTGGGTGAAGTCTTTGCGATCTTGCTGTAAAAAACAGAAACTTTTGTGCTCACGAGATTTGTTGCCATTTTTTTTACTGGAGAGTGCTTTTAAGTTGATTCTTTTTGCAGATGGTTAATCGACAAATTCCTCACGTCCAACAATTTATTTCAAAATTTGTAGAGTTACAAAAGTATTGGAAACTTACACATTGCTACACACTGTTCTGTTTTTGACAGATTCTATTTTTCGTGTGTTGTTTGCTTATTTTGATGAATCTGTGAGTAGTATCGGGGGGTATGAACCATAGAGAAGTTGGAATACAGTAGGTTTAACACCAAAATAAATAAAGAATGAGTTCAATACAGTACCTTGAAGTGGTGGTTTGTTTTATTATACTAACGGAGCTCATGAGATTTTCTGTTAAGTTTTGTGTTGTGAAGTTTTCAAGTTTTTGGGTGAGGATTTGATGGACTATGGAACAAAGAGTGGCAAGAGCCTAAGCTTGGGGATTGTAACACCCCGGTAGATAAGCTATAGTAACCACACACTAATGTGACATGTCATCGCAATTAATTTTCTAACCCTCACTTTGATCCAAACCAATTTCAAATTCAATTTAAAATAAAGTGAAATTATTATTTCTCATAATGGTAAAAAAAAATGTTCGACGGGTTGCACATATTCACTAAGGGATTGTCATGTTGAACCCAACAAATTTTTGAAACACCAATGGATCCCTAAGGATTTACAAAGTGGTCCAAAAGCATTTAAATTGGCCTTTTCAAAATAAGCAAATATTTATACATTTTCAAATGGCTTGGAACTTTTTGTGTAGCTCTGGTATGTTACAAAAGAATTATGTTTAAGGTTTGATTTGGAACCAAAATCATTTGATAGCTTTAGAAAATTGCAAAACAGAATATAAGTAATAAAAGGAAAGGGGCCTAATCTTCTGGGCGCTTTGGCCCATCTAGCACAACAGTGCATATGACCCAGCCCACCCTGGCCTTTCTCCTATCTCTGTACATAGAGGAGATGGAGGCCATGGCGTGGAGACCATCCACGGCAACCATGGCCGAATGGCCACCACGTGCCACCCCCACCCCTACAAATAAGTCCCGAGAAACCCAAGGACCGCCTCGACTGATTCCCCTCCTTTTCCCCATCGCCCCTTCCTCTTATACTGGAAATCGAGATCGGAGCTCGATGCGGTGACCGCGCCCATCCTCGTCGTTGTCGCGGACATCATCAGTGCCATCGCCGGAGAAGGCGTCCAGGAGCCCCGCCGTCGTCGTCCCCTTCCTCTACGCCCTTAGGTTCATCACTAGGCCGCCGCCAAGCTCGCCATCGCGGGTCTTCTCCGCCACAACCGTCATCACCTCACCACTCGATCCGCTCGTCTCCGACCAGCCTCGGCCTCCCCGACCTCGCCATTGAGCTTGTGGTGAGCATCTCGTACAGTTCCCCTTCCTCCCGGCCTCGATCCGTCGTTGTATAGCCCGCCACCGCGCTACGGACGCCATAGCTGAAGCTCGCGCTTGCCCACGCGCCCTGCCTCGCCTCGGGCCGCATTTGGCCATGCCTGCCCGCCTCGTGCGGCTCCCTGGCTGCGTCCCGCCGCGCTCCGCCCGCACCCGCTGCTCGTCCTGCCGCTGCTCTGCTCTGCTGCGTAGCTGCGCTGTTGCTAGCTACTGCTGCTACCGAGCCATGTTGTGCTGCTTGGTGTCGAGCCATGTTGTGCTTCTGCTCCGCTACCAACTGTTGCTACTAGCTGCTGCTAACTGCCACTGGTCTACCTTGTTGTTGCGTTGCTGCTTACAGCTGGCCATGGCCGAGTGTGTGTTGTGTCGTGTGCGTGCGTGTGTGTGTACTAGGTATGAGGCCGGCCATTAGTTATAGGTAATTAGATTAGTTTAGGGCTGCTACTTTATATATTAAATAGCCTAAGGTGTTTATGCAAGGTGGTCCCTCACACTAAATAACCCATTAGTTAAATTATCAGTCAATGACAAGTGGGTCACACCCTCACTATTCACACATTGACCCAGGTCAACTTTGACTGTTGACTATTGGACTACTGGCTGGATATTGACTTTGACCCTAGTCCCACTGTCATACACCGTGGCTAGAATAGCACTAGGTGACAAAAGTATTTTTTGGATTAATTTCGAATTATAAATAAATAAATTCAGAAAATCAATTAAACTTTAGAAAATTAATATAAAATAAACCGTAACTTGGATGAAAATGTTTTATACATGAAAGTTGTTCTGAACGACGAGACGAATCCGAGTACGCGGTTTGTTGGTCTGCCACATGCTCCTAGCATAGCGAACATGCAACATCCCCCCCCCCCGATTCAACTGTCTAAAAACACGAAACACCGGGGATACTTTCTCGGATGTTATCCCTCTTCGCCAGTATCGTGTAGCATTGCGTTAGAACACCCTAGCACTGCGTGTTGACATGTTGTGCTTCTTTGTTGCATATGTATGCTTTGTATTTATTGTTTCTTCCCCCTCTTCTCTCCGGTAGACCTCGAGACTGATGCTACCTCGGTGATCAATTGCGTCCACGACGAACCCTCCTTCTCGTGTGAGAAACCAGGCAAGCCAACCCCCTTTGATCATTCCGATATCTCCCATTCCTTTCTATCTTATGCTTGCATTAGAACTTCTACTGCTTTTGTATGATCCTATTCTGATGCATAGCCTGTTGTTGATACCTGCTTTCATACCTTACATGTTTATACTAAACTGCTTAGTATAGGTTGGTTAGAGATCCATCAGAGACCCCCACTTTGTCCCGACTACCCCGCTGGATTATCAGAAGACCCGACCAATGGGATCAAAGACCAGGCCTCGGCACCGCACATCACTTTCCCCTTAGTTGCTCGACACTACTGGGTTACTATCGAGTGCCGAGGGTGAGACCTCATCAGCACTTCTGATGCTAACCTTGTAGGTTAGTTCATCGGTTATGGTCATCGAGGGTGATTTCCTCCTTCTCCACTCCCGATAATGACACTATCGTGCAACTCCTCAAGAGTGGACCTCGAGGCTGACTCCTCCTTCGTTCACCTTGAAGATACACATCAGGTGGAATTCCATCAAGGGTGATTTCCTCAGGTTTCCCTTTGGTGTTAGACACACGATTACTATGGTTACTATGACTTTACACTAAACCTTGTTACTAAAGACGGGTCGACCCTGAGGGGTACCCGCACGAGCTTAATTGCGAGTGATGTGTAGTCGGGTTGACCTGGAAGGTGCCCGCGAGATAAATACGAGGCGTGGCCAGGCACTCTTAGCCCTTGTCGCAAATCCTCGAGATGGGGTGATGGGGTCACATGATCGTGAGTCTCTGCTCGTCACCACGCGTTCCCAAGACACTAAACGGTTTGGATATTTGATCCAAGTGGCCTCTGGCCTGATAGCGCTAACCATCACGTGGGCATAGTATGGGCGTTCTGCGTCGTATGCATCAGCCGAAGCTTAATTGACGTCATGCCACTGAGCGGCGCGCGCCGAGTTGGACTGGTTATGCACATACCTTTTTAAGGAGGTAGCTAGGTCTGCTCACCGGCCGCCCACGCAACGTGCAGGAGTTCCCGAGGAGATGGCCCATGACCCCTGGGGGCATAGGTTTAGTCCGGCATGCATGGCCTCTCTATTAAGCCTTTGTCGGGTTGCGGCGTATTGTTTGGCCGAGGCCGGGCATGACCTGATGGTGTGTCCGGTCAGAGTTAAGCGAGCGTGGTGGGTAAGTTGGTGCACCCCTGCAGGGAAGAAAATATCTATCGGTAGCCTGTCCTACGTTAATGGACACTTGGAGTTGTATCCCGATCGCTACAACTAGAACTGGATGTTGAGGCATGATTTGGATATGTTGCTTCGGGAGTCGAGAAAGGATCCCGAAGCATTGAAACAACAACATAAATATGACTTATGTTATACTACTCTAATCCCCCTGTTGCTGCAAGACGATGGTTTCCGGAAGATGCTAGTCTTCGATAGGACTAGCTTCTCCACCTCTTATTCTGGCATTCTACAGCTTAGTCCACAGATACTAACCTTTTCATTGATACCGATGCATATGTAGTGTAGATCCTTGCTTGCGAGTACTTTGGATGAGTACTCACGGTTGCTTTGCTCCCCCTTTTCCCCCTTCTTTCTTCTTTCTGGTTGATGCAACCAGATGGTGGAGTCCAGGAGCCAGAAGCCACCTTTGACGACTGCTACTACCCCGATGGAGGCTACTACTACGTGCAGACCGCCGATGACCAAGAGTAGTTAGGAGGTCCCAGGCAGGAGGCCTTGCCTTATCGATCGTTGATGTTTTGTGCTAGCCTTCTTAAGGGAAACTTGTTTAACTTATGTCTGTACTCAGATATTGTTGCTTCCGCTAACTCTTGTGTATTCGAGCTTATGTATTTGAGCCCTCAAGGACCCTGGCTTGTAATATAAAGCTTGTATTATTTTATTTGTGTCTAGAGTTGTGTTGTGATATGTTCTAGTGAGTCCCTGATCTTGGTCGTACACGTTTGCGTGCATGTTTAGTGTACGGTCAAATCAGGGGCGTCACAGGGATGCCCAAGGCACCCCAAGGTAAAATTCAAGGACAACCAAAAGCCTAAGCTTGGGGATGCCCCGGGAAGGCATCCCCTCTTTCGTCCTCGTCTATCGGTAACTTTACTTGTGACTATATTTTTATTCACCACGTGATATGCGTTTTGCTTGGAGCGTCATGTATGATTTGAGTCTTTGCTTTTTAGTTTACCGCAATCATCCTTGTTGTACACACCTTTTGAGAGAGATACACATGAATCGGAATTTATTAGAATAATTTGTGTGCTTCACTTAAATCTTTTCAGCCAGATAGTTTTGCTCTAGTGCTTCACTTATATCTTTTTAGAGTACGGTGGTCGTTTTATTTTATAGAAATTATTGATCTCTCATGCTTCACTTATATTATTTTGAGAGTCCTTTAGAACATCATGGTAATTTTCTTTGGTTATAAAATTAGTCCTAATATGATAGGCATCCAAGATGGGTATAATAAAAAAAATCATATAAAGTGCATTGAATACTATGAGAAGTTTGATACTTGACGATTGTTTTGACATATGAGGATGGTGATATTAGAGTCATGCTAGTAGAGTAGTTGTGAATTTGAGAAATACTTATTTTAAGGTTTGCAAGTCTCATAGCATGCACGTATGGTAACTGGTGTGTGACAAATTTGAAGCATGAGGTATTTCATTGATTGTCATCCTTTGTGTGGAGGTCGGGATCGCGCGATGGTTAACTCCTACCAACCCTTCCCCTAGGAGCATCCGTGTAGTACTTTGTTTTGATGACTTGTAGATTTTTGCAATAAGTATGTGAGTTCTTTTTGACTAATGTTGAGTCCATGGATTATACGCACTCTCACCCTTCCACCATTGCTAGCCTCTCTTGTACCGCGCAACTTTCGCAGGTACCATACACCCACCATATACCTTCCTCAAAACAGCCACTATACCTACCTATTATGGCATTTCCATAGCCATTCGGAGATATGTTGCCATGCAACTTTCTACCGTTCCGTTTATTATGACACGCTTCATCATTGTCATATTGCCATGCATGATCATGTAGTTGACATCGTATTTGTGGCAAGGCCACCATGCATAATTTTTCATACATGTCACTCTTGATTCATTGCACATCCCGATACACCGCCGGAGGCATTCATATAGAGTCTTATTTTTTTCTAGTATCGAGTTGTAAATAAATAGAAGTGTGATGATCATCATTATTAGAGCATTGTCCCGAAAAAATGGGGAAGCCCAAAAAAGGCCAAATAAAAAAAGGGGAGAAAGGCCAAAAAAAGGAAGGCCCAAAAAAAGAAAAGAAAAGAAAAGAAAAAAAGGGACAATGCTATTATCTTTTTCCACACTTGTGTTTCAAAGTAGCACCATGATCTCCATACTAGAGAGTCTCTTGTTTGTCACTTTCATATACTAGTGGGAATTTTAATTATAGAACTTGACTTGTATATTCCAACGATGGGCTTCCTCAAATGCCCTAGGTCTTCATGAGCAAGCAAGTTGGATGCACACCCACTTAGTTTCTTTTGTTGAGCTTTCATACATTTATAGCTCTAGTGCATCCGTTGCATGGCAATCCCTACTCACTCACATTGATATCTATTGATGGGCATCTCCATAGCCCATTAATACGCCTAGTTGGTGTGAGACCATCTTCCACTTTTGTTTTCTCCACAACCACCACTCTATTCCACCTATAGTGATATATACATGGCTCACGTTCATGTATTGCGTGAAAGCTGAAAAAGTTTGAAAAAATTGAAGTATGAAACAATTGCTTGGCTAAAACCGGGGCTGTGCATGATTTGAGTATTTTGTGTGACGAATATGGAACATAGCCAAACTATATGATTTTGTAGGGATGAACTTTCTTTGACCATGTTATTTTGACAAGACATAATTGCTTTGTTAGTATGCTTGAAGTGTTATTATTCTTATGTCAATATTAAACTTTTGTCTTGAATCTTTCAGATCTGAACATTCATACTACAATAAAGAAAATTACATTGAGAATTATGTTAGGTAGCATTCCACATCAAAAATTCTGTTTTTATCATTTACCTACTCAAGGACGAGCAGGAATTAAGCTTGGGGATGCTTGATACGTCTCCAACGTATCTATAATTTTTTTTGTTCCATGCTATTATATTATTTGTTTTGGATGTTTAATGGGCTTTATTATACAATTTTATATTATTTTTGGGACTAACCTTGTAACCCAAGGCCTAGTGCAAATTGTTGTTTTTTTGCCTATTTCAGTGTTTCGCAGAAAAGGAATATCAAACGGAGTCCAAATGGAATGAAACCTTCGG
>LR738711.1:723922645-723976603 GCA_902687465.1 Secale cereale
GGGGGGGTCATTTTTGGAACAAACGCAACCGAGAAGACTTGGAGTACATGCTAGGGAAGCCACGAGGTGGCCACGAGGTAGGGGGTAGGCGCGCCCCCACCCTCGTGGGCCCCTTGTAGCTCCACCGACATGCCTCTTCGTCCTATATATACACATGTACCCTGAAAACATCTGAGAGGACGACGAAACCCTAATTCCACTGCCGCAACCTTCTTTACCCGTGAGATCCCATCTTGGGGCCTGTTCCGGAGCTCCACCGGAGGGGGAATTGATCATGAAGGGCTTCTACATCAACACCATAGCCTCTCCGATGAGTTGTCAGTTGTTTACCACAGACCTTCGGGTCCATAGTTATTTGCTAGATGGCTTCTTCTCTCTCTTTGCATCTCAATACAAAGTTCTCCTCGATCTTCTTGGAGATCTATTTGATGTAATTCTTTTTGCGGTGTGTTTGTCGAGATCCGATGAATTGTGGGTTTATGATCATAATTATCTATGAACAATATTTGATTCTTCTTTGAAATATTTTATGCATGATTTAAATATCTTTGCAAGTCTCTTCGAATTACTAGATTTATCTTTCTTGCAATGGGAGAAGTGCTTAGCTTTGGGTTCAATCTTGCGGTGTGCTTTCCTAGTGACAGCAGGGGCAGCAAGGCACGTATTGTATTTTTGCCATCGAGGATAAAAAGATGGGGTTTATATCATATTGCATGAGTTTATCCCTCTACATCATGTCATCTTGCTTAAAGCGTTACTCTGTTCTTATGAACTTAATAGTTAATACTCTAGATGCATGCTGGATAGCGGTCGATGTGTGAAGTAATAGTAGTAGATACATAGTCGTTTCGGTCTACTTGTCATGGATGTGATGCCTATATACAATGATCATGCCTAGATATTCTCATAACTATGCGCTTTTCTATCAATTACTCGACAGTAATTTGTTCACCCACCGTAGAAATCTGCTATCTTGAGAGAAGCCACTAGTGAAACCTATGTCCCCCAGGTCTATCTTTCATCATATCAATCTTCCATCCACTATTTATCTTTACTTTACTTTTATTTTGCAATCTTTACTTTCAATCTATATAACAAAAATACCAAAAATATTTATCTTATTATCTCTATCAGATCTCACTTTTACAAGTGGCCGAGAAGGGATTGACAACCCCTTTATCGTGTTGGTTGCAAGGTTCTTATGTGTAGGTACGAGGGACTTGTGTGTAGTCTCCTACTGGATCGATACCTTGGTTCTCAAAAACTGAGGGAAATACTTATGCTACTTTGCTGCATCGCCCTTTCCTCTTCAAGGGAAAAACAACGCAAGCTCAAGAGGTAGCAGGGCTCGTGAGAGCATAAGCCTCTTGGTGTGCCTGCTGGCCCGCTCGAGAGCGCCGCATGAGGAGCCAATTGCTAAGTTTTGGCAAGGTGTGTGTGCGGTGAGACCTATGGCAGTTGCGCCCTTGACCCCGAGGGGGCCTTGATGCTGCTCGGGCTAGCCCAAGTGCGCACACCATGCCCAGCCCCCTCTCGTGGGGCGCTTGAGGGGGGGTAGCAGGCATGATCCATGCTTCTTAACACAAACCAAAGGACAAGAAAACACCGTGAATCAAAAACTTTCCCCCCATTTTATTTTAATAAGCACACAAAACTCCAAATTTCATTTCAAAGGTAGCAAATTGGGTTGCAGAAAAGGGCAAAAAGAGACAGCCGCGTCCGGCGCTTATACTAGTCTTCTCACCAGTGCGGAGCTCGGTGCTTCCACTTGGACGTGGGTGGGAGCCCCGTGAAGCCCAGGGGCGGCATTCAGGAGCCTCCGGGGCGTGTACAGCCCGAGCTCATTATTACGTGAGAGTGTCACAAGCGGAGATCTTAATGGGCGCATGGCCTTGGTGAGGACCCCACCTGGCGCATCCCCCGACCACTGTTGGGGTGTCTGGAAACCAAGGACGAGTCCAAGGGGCTACACTGGCGGTGGTCACGCGGACGCAGGCCCTCTACCGGGGGAAGGGCTCGCCGGCGCCTTCCCCGGTGGAGGACCTACCTCTGGGCGGCACATGCCATCATCATGGTGGGGCCTTGCGCCACGCTGCACGGGGGAAGCTCTGGCGCCGGGCTCCCCCTGCGCAGGCCCGAGTGCATTCCACGTACCTGTGGCAGGGCCAACATCCTGAGATGCATGGCCGCGGGCGTGGCTTGATTCACCTGTGATCCAAGGTTAGTGCAATCTCGTGTCCTAGAGATATTGGTTGTACCTGGTGGTTGTTGCTATCGACAGCGCCGACGAGACGTCGGGGTGGCTCGCTAGAGGGTTCGGTCTCGTGCGGCCCGGTGGTCCAATGTCCAGGCCAGCTGGGGGAACGAGTGTGGGCTTCTTCTTTGCACGCGCAGCGAGCCCATCAGCGGAGGTGCAGGGGCACCGGGGGCGGCCGTCCTGGGGTCGGCATCCGCCTCCCCTGCTCTGTTGTCCGTCATCCTTGGTGCGAGGTCACAACGACCGGGGTGGCATTTCAGCGTGTCCCCGGGAGGGGCCGCCTACCCCGGCCGCACCTTGGGGGAACGTGTCCTGGATTGGGCAAGCGGCATCGTGGGTCAGGTTGCCGTTGTGAGATCCTTCAGACCCCCTGAGGAAGGGCATGCCGGTGCAGCGGGGGCAAGTGCGTGCCCCCGGCAGCGTCCGTGATGTAAGCAGGGTGCAGAAAGTCATTGAACCCTCATAGGCTGCGTCGAGCAGCTTGGCGACCCATTCCAGAAGGCGTCGCGATCGCCTTCCCCCAGCCTGCATCGCAGCAACTCTCATGCCATGATGAGTGCGGCTCGCATGTTCACCTGCTCCCGGCGAGCGCATAGTGTCGACGCCATGGCGTAGCCTGAAGACCGCGCGGTGGCACGGTTATGGCGCCGCACGGGAGAGGGTGGAGGTGGCCCGTGCCGCTGATGGTCGACGACACTGGCTACTGTGTGAGCCACGAGGAGCACGGAGTGGAGACCTTCATGGCCGGGGGGTGTCGCCTGGGCAGAGCGAGCGGCCAAATGCTCAGCGTGAGCTCAAGGGTCTCCCGTCATGGTGGTGATGGAGGGAATGGTGGAGAAGAGGCTTCGACACGCCCCTTCCTGGTGCGCCAAATGTCGGATTCAGGGCTCCGCAGACACAAGAAAGGTTTGAACTCTGGGGCATGTGCGAAGAACTCAACCTCTCTAGCCTACCAACTCGCCGCTCTCATGGCCTAGCTCAAATGAACAGGAAAGGAAAGAGACTCGGCAGTTTCCCAGGTTCGGACCACCTTGCGGTGTAAGACCCTACTCCTGCTTTGGGGTGGATTAGCCTCGCGGGGGGCGGAGGATGAACTAGTATAGAGGAAGAACAGCCTCACGAGGTCTGTTCTTGTGTGGGTGTGAGCTAGTGAGGGTTCAGGACCCGGATCTTGGGCAATGGTGGTGGCTAGCCTATATATAGCGGCATGGGTCCTCTTCCTCCGAAATGAAGGCGGGAAGGGATCCCACAACAACCAATTTGAAAGGGGACAAGAAGTACATCTTATCCTGACGAAAGGTGGTCTTAGCCTGCAAAGCTTATGGTCGTGATGCCGTGGTGGGCTCGGTGATGACATCCGTCTCACCGTCTAGCGGTCTTGGTCTTGTTGCACGGGAATGGAAACCTTTAGCTGATTCCTCAGGACTCCGCGCCTGCGCTTGCCTCCTTAGCACCAAAGAGGAAACCTTCTGTTATGCACCCGCTGGCGCCCGCCTGGCCTTGGTCGTCACGACTTGCATTAGTTGATCCTCATGAGATGGGCGCTTGCATAGGAATCTCCGCTCCTTAGGAGCCAGCCTAGGAGGCCGCTCCCTCTGGAGGTCTTGGCATCGTTCGCCTCGCGAGGCTTGGCCCCTCGCGAGGGTCTTGTCTTGTTGTTGCTGAAGATGGGCCGTACCAGGCCATTGATGGAGCCACGCCATGGGCCGCAGGCAGGCAAGTCTGGTACCCTGGTTCCCAAAACACCGACACAAGCAATGATCTATCCATGGAGATGCATAGCAATGAGGGGGGAGTGTGTATACGTACCCTCGTAAACCGTAAGCGGAAGAGTTTCACGGTGCAGTTGATGTAGTCGAACTTATTCGTGCTTCAACCAATCAAGTACCGACCGCATGGCACCTCCGCGTTCTGCACATGTTCAACTCAGTGACGTCCTTCGCCTTCTTGATCCAGCAAGACGTTGAGGTAGTAGATGAGTTCCGTCAGCACGACGGTGTGGTGACGGTGATGGTGAAGTGATCTCCGCAGGGCTTCGCCTAAGCACTATGAATATATGACTGAGGGAGTAAACGGTGGACGGGGGCGCTGCACACGGCTAACAATTGATCTGATGTGTGCTAGGCGCCCCCTCCCCACATATATATAAGTGGGAGGGGCAGGGAAGGTAGCCAGGCGCACCACATAGGTAGCCAGCTGGCCCTAGGGCTCCTGCCCTGGCCGCGCCCCCCTGCCATGTATATCCAAGGGGAAAGGAAAGAGGGGGTAGAAGGAAGGAAGTGCGAATCCTAATCCACACTTTCCTTTCCCTTCCCCCTTTCCTTCTCCTCCTTAGGCCGGCCTGCTATGGGGGCGCACCAGCCCCTTGTGGTTGGTGCCTTTCCTCTCTTAGCCCATAAGGCCCATTGGATTGCCTGGGGTGCTCGAAACTCCTTCCGATGACCCGATAAGTACCCGATACCCCCTAGAACACTTCCGGTGTCCGAATATTATCGTCCTATATCTCAATATTTACTTCTAGCCTATTTCGAGACTCCTCGTCATGTCCGTGATCTCATCCGGGACTCCGAACAACATTCGGTCACCAAATCACATAACTCTTATGACAATATATCGTCAACAAATGTTAAGCGTGCGGACCCTACGGGTTCGAAAACTATGTAGACATGACAGAGACACCTCTCCGATCAATAACCAATAGCAAAACCTGGATGCCCATATTGACTCCTACATATTCTACGAAGATATTTATCGGTCGAACCGTTATGACAACATACACAATTCCCTTTGTCCGTCGTATGTTACTTGCCCGAGCTTCGATCGTCGGTATCTCTATACCTAGTTCAATCTCGTTACCTACAAGTCTCTGTTCTCGTTCTGTAATACATCATCCCGTGACTAACTCATTAGACATTTGGTTGCAAGGCTTATTATGATGTGTATTACCGAGAACGCTTTGTGAAGCGCTTAGAGCATCTACCGTCGGGCGCACCAAACCTGACCCCTCTGATGCCCGCGGACAGGACCGGGCGCATCTGCAGATAGTGACTCATTACAAAAAAAACCACTTCCATGATAATACGTGTTTGTCACAGTCGGTCACGTTTTCTGTCATGCATGTACATCCATGACGATTTTATGACAAAATCAAGATAGTCATATCTGTGTTGTCATAGAAGTGTTCCATGACAATACCAAAATTATCATCACGGAAGTGTTCACTTCCATGACGATAAATAGCGCGTCATGTAAGTGCTTTCGTCAAGGGTAACCAACACGTGGCATCCACCGTAACGGCATGCCGTTAACCCTATTGGGTCCGGTTTTGGATCCGCTAACCCGTTAACATCCAGGACCAATGGGGATTTTCCACGTAAAATTCTCATTGGCCGAACGAACCACGTGTGAGCTCCACGTGTGGACAGATGTCAACCAACCAATGGACAGGAGGCGCCAATCATACGTCAACACGTGGCATGGCCCAACAGGGGCCCATTTAGGTCAAAAGGATGGCCCGTTTGACTTGGTCAGCGGATAATGGGCAGGCCCATCGAAAGCCTGCTAACGGCCTTCTCGCATATAGCCCATTCAGGCCTGATAACTCAGGGCCCATTATGGACTTTCCTAATTCGGCCCACTAGCTTCATATGGGCCATCCAATATGATTCCAGCCCGTTGTAACTTCTGGCCCATGTACGGCTCATGATGTCTTTCGGCCCATATGAGGCCCTTTGTAACTCTCGGCCCATTAACAACCTGTAGTGAAACTAGCCCATAATGAATGGTATGTCGCTTCATACCCATTAACGTCACATTACTCCATTGGGCCGTTCCCAATCTGTGTTATCTTTTGGCCTTTTAAGGGCCCATTTTATTCTTGGGATGATTTGCAGCATTCGGTAGCTTACGGTCCGTTACTGGCCTTTTCCGCTTGTGGGCCAAATTCAGCCCATCGATAAAGGCAGCCCATTTGTGGCATGTTGACCCGTTGGGCCGTTTTCATAGTGTCATCAAAGCCAGCCCATTAACGACTTGTTATGCCTAACGATGGAATTAAGCCCGTTATACTTGTCGGCCTCTTAAAGGCCCATTATGGTCGGCCCACGAATGGACAGCTGCCACTCTAGCCCATTTATGGCCCATAATGCGGTCTGTTGTTTAGCCAATCAATCATACGGCCCGTAGAAGGCCCATTGATTCTACGGCCCGTAGAAGGCCATGGTGACAACGGTCCGCATGTTGCCCATGGTTATTGTGGCCTAGTTTTAAATAATAGATTATTGCGGGCACTAGCAAACCACAGAAAAAGAACTGCACTGACTGCAAGCAAATAAATAAACAAATAAGTAAGCAACATACGCTAGGCTATGATGGCTATTACACATATTACAACCACTGGGTATCAAAGTTCGCCACCAGTGTAAATATGGGGAAGAAAGCAGCATATTACATACACTGTTGTCAAAGTTGGCGACTAGTGCAAATAAACGCCGCAGCAAAACAAGTCCAGAACTGAAACCACTTCACAAGAGCTCAAGAAACAATATCCTCGGTATCCACCATGCTGGCAAGACGATTAGCAAGCTTATTAGCTTTCTCTTGTTTGGCGCTTAAATCCTCCAGCAATTGTTGTTGCACCAGAAAGTATGCATCTGAATTATGCAGGGACTTCCTCAGTCCTTCGGCTTACTGTCGCAGCACATCTGATTGATGTCTTTCAACTTGAATTTGAGACTCAAGAAGCCGAATTTATTCATGCATCGAGTTCGAAGAGCTTGTTCCGGCAATAGTGGCCAACAACTCAAACACTTCATTAAGGCACGACTTTGGGGTTGTCTCACTGTCTACAAGATAGTTTTATCAGTTTTCTTGGAGACCAACAGGGTTGTCTCACTACCTTGAACCATATCTGCATTACTTTCTCTACCATTGCATAATGGGGTGCTCTTCTCGAATATTCTGTCAGCATTCTACAAGAGGAACAAGCAGACACGTCACAGGTTTACCATGTTGGATATGAAACTCATTTTGGTAAACCAGCTCAGTTGTAGGTGGACAGGATAACAGCATGAAAGAATCATATATCTATGTAGTATGGCCACTTTATGGTCTATATCATTCTAGTTTATGTTGCTAAATCAAGATAGAGACAGTTCAAATCATATCTATTTAAGACAAAGTAGCATAGACAGAATATGAGTGTGGGAAACTACACAACACTAACAACACTTGTAATGTGCATGTCATGAGAACATAATTGTTTATTCAATTGAAACTGAAATCAACATAGAGCAAGTTACAATAACAAACCAGTTAAAGAAACAGGTTTAGAACATACCTTTTGCACCATTGGAGTTTCAATTGCATCCTTTAAATTTGAAATAGATGGTATGAGTAAATACAGTGATGCTAGAGCAAAGGAGTATGAACCATAGCTACGGAACCTGACCTGAGAACAATTCTTCTTCTGCTTTAAGCGTTAACTTGGGGTTCGGAGTGGTGGTCTGCGTGCTTTGGGCACTGCACTTGCGTTACTAACTGCTCTTGTTTGGGTGCTATGTGCTCGAGACGGTGTTGTGTCAACTGGAACTGGGTTATTGTCTGCTAGGGTTGGTGTCGTGGAATTAGCACGGCAGATGTCCGGTTTAGAGGACTTAGGTGTGGAGCCATTGCGCGGGTTAGCTTGAAGAGGTTAAAGCACACAAAGAACACAGAGGGTTCATACTAGTTCGGCCCCTTCGATGAAGGTAAAAGCCTACGTCTAGTTTGGTTTGGTATTGCTTGGGCGTCGATGAACAGGGAGCGGATTGCTTGCCTGTGTCTCAACGGGTTGTTGCTTGTCCTTGAACCGTCGTCGGGTCATCCCTTTATATAGGAGGCAACGCCCGGTCCGGTTTACAGAGTCCCGAGGCCGGTTCATAATCGTGTCCGCCTCGGTCTCTGCCCTTTCTATCTTATACCTCAAGTTACATGATATGACGGTTCATAAACCGTAAGTTTTACATATGGGCCCTAAGCCTCCACGGGCCGTAACCTCTGACTCATAACCTACTGGGCTTATGATAATACAACTACGTAAGTGTAATCCGGACCTTCCTAGCTAGTTTATACCTGCTAGTAATATCCCTGACATTAGGCTCCAGATTGATTTGAACTTGTTCATGTCAGTCTTCTGAGTCTTGCATAAATTTCTTCTCTGTAACTTCTCTGCTTTGTAAACCGGCTATGACGTCATCTCCGGAATTCATCTCAATCTGTCGTGACATCACCTCCGCATTTATTGCTCACCTCTGTTTGTTACCTTTGTTAAATGCTATCCCAAAGATCAAGGCGACAACGGAATCTTTATCCAATTTCTAAGCTCCTTGATTCCCGTGCTTGCCGTTTCACCTCACCAGCTTTATAAATACCGTTGAGCCCTATCCTTTCTCTTCCTTCCGCACTTCGTCTTCCTCCGTCGCCCGAAGCTCCGCTGCCGTTCTTTGAGCCCGTCGCCATCGTCAAGCCCGGCCGCTGCATCACCCTGAACCGTGTCCAGAGTACTCCGCCGCCGTCTTCTTCTTTCTCAGGTACTCCTTTCTTCTCACTGTAGATCTTAATCTAGGGTTCCTCCATAGCCTTTGCCATGACGTCTTGAAGCTTTGCTGTTCATCCCTGTGGGTTACGTTTGTCGTAGATTCAAACCTTGGATTCATTTCGAATGTGCTCCTGCTTCGTAGTTTAAACCTTATATTCGACCCTTAGATTCAAACCTTAGATTCAAACCTTAGATTCATTTGGTATGTAGAAACCCTTCGTGGTTCTTCCTGTATAAGCAGAGCATATATTTCATCTTTTTCTTACGTCTCAGATCCATTTTTACTTTAGCCTTCTGTAGAAACCTGTTTCTTCGTCTTGTAGATCTGTAAGCTACTCACCGGTTTAACCAATCATATGCTCCTCTTGTAAAGAATTAGTCATAAGCCCGACGGTTTAGCCTCCTCTTTTCTGTTATCATAAACCGGTAGCAGTTCGTTTCACATCTGCTTCCGGGTTGTCAATGCCATTAGTCCCTTGTCTAAACCGTTGATATAATTTGATGATACGCTCCGGTTTACGCTTCAGTACTTAGTAATCCGGATTTTGCACTGTATCTTTCTGCGTTTCCTTTAGTCAAGATGGCTGCCAAGCAGTTCGTTTGTTGCAACTGGGCTCCTTCCCGCATTACGGAAGAGGACTTAACCAACGCCGCTTCAATTGGTCTTCTGGGCCCCCAAGCGGTTCTGAAATGGCGGGCCCCAGGAGATGAGTGTCCCCCTACCCCTAAAGAAGGAGAAGTCATCGTTTTCTTTGATCACATGGCCCGGGGTTTTAGTCCTCCCGGTTCAAAAAATTTCCGGGATGTGCTGGCCGCTTTTCAGCTCCATCCTCAAGATATAGGTCCGAATTCTATATCAAATATCTGCAATTTTCAAGTCTTCTCAGAAGCATACCTTCAAGAAGAACCATCAGTGGATTTGTTTCGGGACTTTTTCCACTTAAACCGGCGGACAGAGTTTACTGCCGGACCGCATCAAGAGTTGGGAGGTGTTAGTATTCAGAAGAGAAGAGATGTGACCTTCCCTCACGCTGCTCTCCATACACACCCCAAGGAATGGAACCAATCATGGTTCTATTGTAAAGACACCTCGCCTGAAGGATTTCACTGCCGGGTTATCGTGCCCATCGTCTACCAAAGGATCATCCCCTGCCGCAGCGCCTTAGTGCTCCAGAGCGGGCCCAGTTTGCTCCTCAGCTTGCTAAGCTTAGGGCCTTTATGGCCAACGGTTTAACTGGAGTAGACTTTGTTCGCTGTTGGCTCGCTTGGAGCATCCTTCCACTCAGCCGGCGCTCCAGCCTGATGTGCCAGTATACCGGAAAAACAGATGACCCTTAGTGCCATATTGACATAATACTTCCTGAGAAAGAAGTCACCGAATCCGTAAAGAAAATGCTCAACATCTCCCTGGAAGAGTGCAGTCGGACCGGATTGGCTCCATTCTATGAAAACAACAAACCGCCAGCAGTAAGTTTTTTCTGACCTCTTCTGCTTTTTCTGATCCGTCCATATCAATTGTCTTCTATTTATTTTTCATCTTCTGCACAGCCGACGACCCCTTCTGGAAAAGAAAACCTCAAGATAAATCAGGCAAACAGCCGCGCCGGAAGACATATGATGTCAAGAAGAAAAAGGCAGCAGCTGCCTCTGGTTCACATCCTGAGGAAGGTGATCCGGATTCCGAGGTATGAATTGATCCTTATATGTTGTAATCTCCCTTTATCCAGTTTTATGTTAACAGTGTCTTTTCACAGGATCTGGCCGAAGGAAGTAAAGCGGCGGAAGTTGAGGTAATCTCCCTTTCTTCAGACTCAGAACTGCCGGCGCCCAAAATCCGTCGGGCGTCCCGGAAATACCCTTTTTCTCATCCTTACGCTCAATTGGATCCCAAATTTCTTTTGAAGAAGCAGCAGCATGAAGCACGCCGGACTACGCGCCATAGTGGCCACGTAGTAGAATCCTCCGGAATATCTCTTACTCTGGCTCGTAGACGCCGCTCTGAGGTTTTAATTTCTCCAACTCTTCTTCATCCAAAGGCCGGACTTATACGTAAACCGCTTAAACCGTCTGATCCTAACTATCAGGAGGCTCCCTTGTCCTCTTCTGGCGAGTCAACTGCCACACAGGTCCGTGTGCTGAAGACCGTGCCTGGGTAAGTCATTTTCAATATCTGGTTCATCTTTGTATTTGTACCTTGATGATTCTCATTGTTCCTTAAATTTTCTCCAGCAAACCCAAGCCTAGCAAGAAGGCGAAAGCCACCAAAGCGGCTGCTGAGACTGCTACCACTGAACCGGCAGCTGATCCGGATGAAATCATCCCTCTAGAGAACGATCCAGCAGCTCAGTTTGACGATCCTATTCCCATGGATCACGATGACATTGTTGCCCCGGAAGATGCTAATATAGAAAATGTAGTTGAACCGGCGAGTCATGTTCGGGTTAGCCCTCCTCGGACTAACCCGGCTCCTGTTAGCCCGGCCCCTACTGTTGCCCCTTCTCAACCAACCACTGCCTCTTCTCTGGATGTTCAGATAACCGGGACAGGTTTTGCTGCTCCTGCCGAGCCTATCATTTTGGCCAAACATACTGCTAAAGAGGAGAAGCTTCAACAAGAAAAGGGCAAGTGGAGCACGGACTTGTCCAGCTATGCCCAATTGAGTGCCTAGGAACTTTATTCCGGTTATTTGAACCGGCTCATACCAGCCGCGATTATGAATTGGGGTTGGTAAATATGATGAAGGATAAGTACGAGGTAACTTCCTTCACTTGTCTCTGTTTTGTATTCTTTGTACTCCTGTCTTTAGGCCACAGTAGCCCCCAAGTGCCGGTTTAGCTTCATTGTAGGTGAACCGGCACTTCCAATGTATGCAAAATGAACTTACATTAGCCCCCAAGTGTCAGGGGCATAACTTGTTTTATGTGGCTGGGACTTGTCTGGATTTCTTTTTTAATACTTCAACTGTACATTAGCCCCCAAGTGTCAAGTGGATAACTTGTTTATATGCTTGAGATTTGTCTGATTTGTCTTTTTTAATACTTCATTTGATTTCCTTGTAGGCTGACTTGACCCGGAGGGCTGCAGAGGTAACTGAGCTCCGGAATAGACTGGCTGCTACTGAAACTGCCGCTACCAAAGCTAAGGAAGATCTTGCTCTGAACTTAACCAGTGCCGAAAAGTTGAAAAGGGACTTTGAAGCAGAGCGGTCAGCCTGGGAGGTGCAGAGGAACGCTCTTGAGAAAAGAGCAAAGGATGCTAAAGAGGCCCTTAATCCGGTGATGCAAGAGCTGACCGGTTTAAGACAGCAAATAGAACTTATGACCTCTGCTATCTTTGGTGAACACTCAATTTGCATATGTTTTCATCTCTGCAATCTTTCTTCTGCTCCGGTTTAACTTTAACAATATTATGTAGGGCGACGCATAACTCATCTCGGAGATGACATTCGAAAGAAGCTCAAGGCCTCTTATACCTTGGTGGAGCAGCTGTATTCCGGTGCTCAAAGGATTATAAGTGCAATGTCTCATCAGAAAGCGGCCCCAACCACTATCCAAGGTACCTTAGAAAAGCTATCCATCCTGCCTGTGCGCTTGGTGGAAGTGAAGAAATCTGCTGCAAGGGCCGGTTCTCTTGTAGCACTGACTCGGGCCAAGGCATGGGTTCCGGATTTTGATCCGGAGGAAGCTATGAACGGATACCGCAGTAATAAGGAACATGGATCTGCCTTCTCTGGCCAGGATCTCCGTGCTTTAACCAAGGAGATGCGCCCTCTTGCTAGCAAACTTGCTGATGAAGCGGATCTGACCAGGTATCATCCGGCATATGACTTAGAAAATGAACGGGTGGACCGGCCAGTTTATGATACCGAGAATCTGATCCCGCCAGTGCGTGCCCATACTTTCGCTCCAGATATTGATCCGTCCGATCTTATTACTGAGGAAATGTACTTCCGTGCACTATCCAAGTTCGACTGGCGCATTCCTGACTTCCAGCCGCTTCAAGAAGATGAAGAAGTTCCGGAACAAGCCGATCCTCAGCCTTCGCAGCAGGAAGAAGAATCATAAACTGCTCAGTTTAACTCTTAGCCGCTAAAATCTGTTGCCGAAAAACTTTTAATCCGTTCAGGCCTGCAAGTGCCTTGTAATAGGGTAGTTTCGAAACATTGTCTGTCTTAATCCGGATGTTACAGCTTGACTTGTCGTCTGCCAATTTTAATCCCTTGTCTGCAATGGTTGATCCTTTATATTATCTGTATCTGCATAGACAAACTAAGAAGACGTCCTGGCGGTTTACCACCAGACCTATTACATTGCTCTCATAGGCATATATATTGAAAGAGTATCTGTTTTATACCCAAAAATACTGCATACCTTTAACTAAGTGTACTTGACATCCTTAATCCGGTAGGCATAATTGAACGTGTAGATTCTGATTAGGCTCTTGGCCCACTTGGCGTTTGCCCAATGATTGTTCCGTGCTATGATAGACGTCGGTTTAAATCATGCTGGTGTTCTATGACCCAGACTTTTGTATATATGTAGTCAACTTTGAAGTTGCCCAGTTCCGGATCAAAAAACTTGGATAACCAAAGAAAACTTTGAAAAAACACAAAACACAAAACACTGTTGCAAATAAGACCATGTAGTCGAGGCTTTTTGCGAGCTGCCAGGCTCCATATTTGCCAATCAATGGATGTGACCCAAGGAGCTATGATTCATTTTGCCAATCAATGGACGTGATCCAAGGAGCTATGGTTCATTTTGCCAATCAATGGGTGTAATCCAAGGAGCAGTGATTTCTTTTGCCAATCAATGGATGTAATCCAAGGAGCAAGAACTTATTTTGCCAATCAATGGATGTAATCCAAGGAGCAATGATTTCTTTTGCCAATCAATGGATGTAATCCAAGGAGCAAGAACTTATTTTGCCAATCAATGGATGTAATCCAAGGGGCGATGATTTCTTTTGCCAATCAATGGATGTAATCCAAGGAGCAAGAACTTATTTTGCCAATCAATGGATGTAATCCAAGGGGCGATGATTTCTTTTGCCAATAAATGGATGTAATCCAAGGAGCAAGAACTTATTTTGCCAATCAATGGATGTAATCCAAGGGGCGATGATTTCTTTTGCCAATCAATGGATGTAATCCAAGGAGCAAGAACTTATTTTGCCAATCAATGGATGTAATCCAAGGGGCGATGATTCGAATACGATCATATAAACCGGACCAGAAGGGATTAATCGAGGATTCGAATGTGATCCGTAACCCCCTAGTGACCGTGGAGGTAGGGTACCTATGAAAGAGTTGCGCTTGAATGGCAAGTCCTGGTTGGTCCCTTATAGAATTGTCCTGCATAGCAAAATAGACTAATCAAAGCATCTGAGTTAACTCCCATAAGACACTTTTTTAGAAGAAAAAAGGCTGATCCCCCGGTTTACCAGGGGTGCCGGTTTATTTATTAATCATAATATATACAGGATACATGAAGCGGAGCTCATGGCTCAAGTGTAGTAAGGCCGTAGAAGAGCAATATTCCACGGCCTCTTCGTCTCTTCCTCTGCTGTCCGTGAGTCTTTGTGTTCTCGAACGTCCACCAGGTAGTATGAACCGTTGTGTAGGTTCTTGCTCACCACAAAGGGTCCTTCCCAAGGTGAGGATAGCTTATGCATATCTGTTTGGTCTTGTATAAGCCGGAGTACCAGGTCCCCCTCCTGGAACGTCCTGGTCTTAACCCGGCGACTGTGATATCTACACAGGTCCTGCTGATAAATTGCAGATCATGCTGCTGCTATGTCACACTCTTCGTCCAGCCGGTCTAAGCTGCCCTGTCTTGCCTGCTCATTAGCCGCTTCAACATAAGCTGCCACCCGTGGGGAGTCATGCCGGATATCACTTGGAAGAACCGCTTTGGCACCGTACACCATGAAGAAGGGTGTATAACCTGTAGACCTGTTAGGCGTAGTGTTGATGCTCCAGAGGACAGAAGGTAACTCCTCAACCCAGCACCCTGGTGTTCTTTGTAAGGGAGTCATAAGTCGGGGCTTGATGCCTCGCAAGATCTCTTGGTTGGCCCTTTCAGCTTGACCATTGGATTGAGGGTGAGCTACAGAAGACACATCCAGGCGAATATGTTCCCTTTGGCAAAACTCTTCCATCTCTCCTTTAGATAGATCGGTGCCATTATCAGTAATAATGTTGTGTGGAAAGCCAAACTGGAAAATTACCTTTTTGATGAATTTAACCGTTGTTGCCGCATCACACTTACTGACAGGCTCCGCCTCGATCCACTTTGTAAACTTGTCCACCGCTACCAACAGGTGGGTTTTTTTATCTTGGGATCGTTTAAAAGGCCCAACCATATCAAGCCCCCAAGTCGCAAACGGCCAAGTAATTGGAATCATTCGTAGCTCCTGTGCCGGAACAAGAGCACGACGTGAAAATTTCTGACAAGCATCACATTTCCGTACTAGATCCTCTGCATCAGCATGGGCTGTTAACCAGTTGAACCCGTGACGAAAAGCCTTGGCTACCAGCAATTTTGAACCAGCGTGATGACCACAATCCCCTTCGTGTATCTCTCGAAGAATATCATTGCCGTCTTCCGATGATACACAGCGCTGAAATGCCCCAGAAACGCTGCGGTGATGAAGTTCTCCGTTAACAATGGTCATAGACTTGGATCGCCGGATTATCTGCCTAGCTTCAACCTTATCATCGGGCAACTCTCCTCGGCTCAGGTACGCCAAGTAAGGTAGTGTCCAATCCGGAATGATATGAAGCGCTGCGACCAGCTGTGCTTCCAGATCAGGAACAGCCAAATCCTCCTCCGATGGTACCCGAACTGATGGACTGTGTAGCTCATCCAAGAAAGTATTTGGCGGCATCGGTTTACATTGAGAACCCAGCCGGCTTAGAGCATCGGCCGCTTCATTTTTCCGCCGGTCTATGTGATCCACCTGATATCCTTTGAAACATCCTGCAACTGCTTCCACTTCTCGTCTGTAAGTTGCCATGAGAGGGTCCTTAGAGTCCCACTTGCCAGACACCTGTTGCGCCACTAGATCTGAATCACCAAAGCACTTGACCCGGCTCAAGTTCATCTCCTTAGCCATCCACAGGCCGTGAAGCAGTGCTTCGTATTCAGCCGCATTGTTAGTACAAGGAAACATTAGTCGGAGGACATAACAAAACTTGTCACCTCGTGGGGAAGTTAACACGACTCCAGCCCCCGAGCCTTCTAATTGCCTTGAACCGTCGAAGTGAATAGTCCAGTATGTATGATCTGGCTTCTCCTCTGGTGCTTGCAATTCTATCCAATCATTGATGAAATCTACCAATGCCTGGGATTTGATAGCCGTATGTGGTACATACTTCAATCCGTGTGGGCTAAGCTGAATGGCCCACTTTGCTACTCTGCCAGTGGCTTATCTGTTCTGGATTATATCCCCCAACGGAGCCGAGCTAACAACAGTGATTGGGTGGCCCTGGAAGTAGTGCTTCAGCTTCCGGTTTGCCATGAACACGCCATACACCAGCTTCTGCCAGTGTGGGTACCTTTGCTTCGATTCAATTAGAACCTCACTGACGTAATAAACCAGGCGCTGAACCGGATATTCCTTGCCTACTTCTTTGCGCTCCACCACAATTGCCACGCCAACTGCACAGGCATTGGCGGCCACATATAACAGCAGCGGCTCGTTGTCAACAGGGGCAGCAAGGACCGGTGGTTCTGCCAATTGTCGCTTCAAGTCCTCAAACGCAGCGTTTGCAGCATCGCTCCATATAAACCGGTCTATCTTTTTCAGCATCTGATAAAGCGGAATTGCTTTCTCTCCCAAACGGCTGATGAATCGACTTAATGTTGTAATCCGGCCAGCTATGCGCTGGACATCATTGATACAAGCTGGTTTAGTTAAGGATGTGATCGCCTTGATCTTCTCCGGATTGGCCTCTATTCCTCTGTTTGACACTAGGATTCCAAGGAGCTTGCCTGCTGGAACACCCAAAACGCACTTCTCCGGATTAAGCATCATCTTATAAACCCAGAGATTGTCAAAGGTTTCCTTTAGGTCCTCTATCAGCGTCTCCTCCTTCCATGACTTTACAACGATGTCATCCACATAAGCATGGACATTTTTCCCGATCTGCCCCTTAAGACAGTTCTGTACGCAATGCTGGTAAGTTGGGCACTCTTGAGCCCAAAGGGCATAGATACATAGCAGAAGGCTCCAAAGGGAGTTATGAAAGTTGTCTTCTCCTGGTCCTTAACTGCCATCTTTATCTGGTGATACCCTGAATATGCATCCAAAAAACTTAGCCGCTCACATCCTGCCGTAGCATCAATGATCTGATCAATACGGGGGAGAGCAAAAGGATCAGTTGGACAAGCCTTGTTTAGGTCTGTGTAATCCACACACATCCTCCACTTTCCATTTTTCTTTAACACCAGAACCGGATTAGCCAACCACTCCGGATGGAACACCTCAACTATGAACCCTGCAGCCAAAAGCCTGGCCACTTCCTCACCTATAGCCTTGCGCCTTTCTTCGTTGAAGCGGCGCAGATACTGTTTGTCCTGTTTGAACTTCGGATCAATATTAAGATTGTGCTCAGCGAGTTCCCTCAGTATACCTGGCATGTCAGAAGGTTTCCATGCAAAGATATCCCGGTTCTCACGGATGAACTCGATGAGCGCGCTTTCCTATTTGGGGTCAAGGTTAGCGCTGATAGTGAACTGCTTGGATGAGTCGCCTGGCACAAAGTCAACTTGCTTAGTTTCCTCTGCCGATTTAAATTTCAACGCCAGATCATGTTCTGTAGTTGGCTTCTTTAACGGGGACATATCTGCCGGATCAACGTTGTCTTTGTAAAACTTTAACTCCTCTCTAGCACATACTGCCTCTGCATAGGCTGCGTCTCCTTCCTTGCACTCCAATGCAATTTTACGACTTCCGTGAACTGTGATGGTTCCCTTGTGACCCGGCATCTTGAGTTGTAGATAAACATCGCACGGTCTAGCCATGAACTTGGCGTAAACCGGCCTTCCAAACAGAGCATGGTATGGGCTCCGGATCTTTACAACCTCAAATGTTACTGTCTCTAACCTGGAGTCCTGTTCATCTCCAAAGGTGAATTCCAGATCAATTTTCCCAACTGGGTAAGCCGATTTACCTGGCACCACTCCATGGAACACCATGTTGGACTGTCTCAACTTCTTGTCCGTCAACCCCATACGACGGAAAGTCTCGTAATATAAGATGTTGATAATGCTGCCACCATCCATGAGTACCTTTGTGAATTTGTAGCCCCCCACCTGTGGTGCCACCACTAAGGCCAACTGGCCCGGATTATCAATCCGCGGCGGATGATCCTCTCTGCTCCATATAATAGGTTGTTCCGACCAACATAGAAAACGTGGTGTTGCTGGTTCAACTGCGTGTACCGCCCGCTTCAGGATTTTTTGATCTCTTTTGCACAAACTCGTGGTAAAGACATGGTACTATCCACTACTTAGCTCCTTTGGATTACTCTGATATCCAGATTGCTGCTTCTGTTGACGCTGCTGATTGCCTTGGTTATTGTAACCACCCTGACCATGCTGGTGGTTGCCTTGGTTGTTATAACCACCCTGGCCATGCTGCTGGTGGTTGCCTTGGTTGTAGTTATTGTTGCCACCATGATATCCTGATCTCGAACCATTACCCTGGTGACCCGGCCCATGAAAAAAGGAACTCGAGCCGCCGCCCGGCGGTCCATTGTCGTATTTGGCTTGTCTCATGGCCTCTACCATGATCCGGCATTGCCCCCATGTATGTTTAGCCGGGTGTTCCGGCGTGCTATGTTTCGGGCAAGGCTCATTCAACTGTTGATCCAGATTGATGGATCCTCCTCCGCTCCGTGGAGGTGGCCTACCCTTGCCGCGCTGAAAGTTTCCTTGAACATTAGTATTGGCCACAAAATCCGAGCTGCCTTCTGCCTTTCGCTTACCATTAAAACTTGTTCCTACCGGATTAGCATGCGCCGGTTTACCAGGCTTGTTTGCTTTCCCGGACTTGTCTCCATCTGCCTCGGGGTACTTAGTGTTATCAGAGTCCCCATACTTCACCAGAGCGCTCATGAGTGTCCCCATGTCATTACAATCCCGCTTGAGCCGTCCCAACTTCAACTTCAGAGACTCAAACCGGCAATTGTTTTCCAGTGTTACTATCGCCGTACTGGGGTTGATGCTATTGGAAGAGTGCAAGATTTCTGACACTCACCGCACCCAGGTGCTCGTGGGCTCCTATTCTCCTTGAACACATGCCGCTAAGTCTACTACTGACATTGGCTGCTTGCACGTGTCTTTGAAATTTTTGATAAACTGGCGACGCAGCTCACCCCATGATCCGATGGAGTTAGGTGGTAAGCCCTTTAACCATGTCCAGGCTATACCCTCAAGCATCATGGTAAAATACTTGGCGCATGCCGCTTCATCCACGTCTAGCATCTCCATAGCCATCTCATAGCTCTCAATCCACGCCTCTGGAGCCAGGTCTGCCATATAGTTGGGCACCTTGCGTGGAGCTTTGAAGTCTTTGGGTAACCTTACGCTTCGTAAAGCGGGGACAAGACACTGTACTCCAAAGGAACTCGCCGTGACTCCTGTCTCTGATGTGGTTGGGTGAACCGACATCATTTGACGTGTATCCTGGCGGGCGGTAGGTCTGGCCCGGTTCATCGCCTCCTGGGCGTGCACCTCTGCTCCTGCCGGATTATCCTGCCTGTGACGGTGACGTCTCCGTTCGCTGCTAGACACTTCCGGTTCATCCCAACGCCTAGTGTAACTCCTACTGTGGCGGGGGGTTGAATGAATCCTCTCCCTGCTGTAAGAGTACGCCTGCTGCTGTGTCAACGCTGTGTCCAGCAATTCCTTGGCCCGGCGTGCTTCCATCGCTACGGGGGATGTCCCCTCAATAGGTAAAGCGGCCAGTCGTGAAGCGGCGGCGACAATGTTATCCAACGGGTTTGAATAATGGCCAGGAGGGGTGGGGATGTGCGGCATGGGCACAACCTGACGATTTCGCTCTGCGGCCGGCTGTTGAACCGGCGCACCTGCTCCTAGGGCTCCTCCCCGGTTTACTTCTAGGTTATTGCTGGATCCTGCTCCTGGTGTGCCAAAGAGATTCATTGCCTCATAAACCGGCGGTAGACGAGTTTGTTGCCTTCTGTTCCTTACCTCCTGCGCAGAAGCCTGATCGACCATGAGCCGGAAAGCTTGGGAGTCCAGCTCTGCTTGCCTTGTAATCATCATGGCTTTCTCTGCGTCCAGATTCCATTTGGCTTGCTCAATCCGGCCCTTCAGCTGAAGGATCTCTGCATCATGATGCGCCTTGCCGGCAGGAGCTACTACCGCTATTGCGCGTGCTGTCAACTCCTCGACTAAGGTGGATAGAGCGTCAGAGGGTGAGGGGGCTTGGCTGCTCGCCCCTGCACCAGCTACCTCTGCTGTGAACACCCCAGTCACCGTGGGCTGCTGCATAGACTGTGATCTGGCCATGAAGACAGCCACCCGGTTCGGCGGATCAAAGGGGTCCGGAATACTGTCACCATCGGATGCACCCCCGGATTGGCCGTCCTGCAACAGATACAAAGATTCGGTCTCCCCAGATGAAGATTCATCGTCAGAGTAGACAACGGTCTCGCCACCAGAATCCGATCCATCCTCGGCTTGGACTCCATGTACTGCTCCAACGAAAACATGCTTCACGGCGGGCTGAATCCGGGCCGATCTCGCACGCTGAGCCGGCTCGACGATGTTGGGGAAGATGTTCGGCTCAGGTCCCGGTTCACCAATCTTGCCGATGAAGACGTGGATGCCGCCGAAGGGGACCCGGTACCCGTATTCGATTGAATCAGCCTCGGGGCCCCAGCCTGCATCGTCGATGTAGATCCGGCCGCGGCGACTCTTGGTCATCCGGCCAACCGCGTAACCCTTGAGTCCTTCAAAGCCTCCCTTCAAGAACTCGGAACCATCGTGCGATAGCCCCACGGTGGGTGCCAACTGTCGTGGAATTAGCATGGCAGATGTCCGGTTTAGAGGACTTAGGTGTGGAGCCATCGCGCGGGTTAGCTTGAAGAGGTTAAAGGACACAAAGAACACAGAGGGTTTATACTAGTTCGGCCCCTTCGATGAAGGTAAAAGCCTACATCTAGTTTGGTTTGGTATTGCTTGGGCGTCGATGAACAGGGAGCGGATTGCTTGCCTGTGTCTCGACGGGTTGTTGTTTGTCCTTGAACCGTCGTCGGGTCGTCCCTTTATATAGGAGGCAACGCCCGGTCCGGTTTACAGAGTCCCGAGGCCGGTTCATAATCGTGTCCGCCTCGGTCTCCGCCCTTTCTATCTTATACCTCAAGTTACATGATATGACGGTTCATAAACCGTAAGTTTTACATATGGGCCCTAAGCCTCCACGGGTCGTAACCTCTGACTCATAACCTACTGGGCTTATGATAATACAACTACGTAAGTGTAATCCGGACCTTCCTAGCCGGTTTATACCTACTAGTAATATCCCTGACAGTTGGGGTTAGAAGGGGTGTAGCTGGTTCTCTGTCCAACTGGGTAGGGGTACAATCTATGTGAGTCTGGGTTATGTGTGATGGGGCTGGTTCTTGGGAAAGTACAACCGCTCTTCTATCTGCATCGACATGTAGCACGATCTTTTCTGAAGACCGTGTTTTTACTCCCCTAGATACTGCCATCACCCTCTCCAATTCAAATGGCTGATAAACAAGAAAAGTAATTGAATGTACAGACATTGTATGATAGACAGGTGCAATGGATAGTAGGGAAGAAAACAGGGCATGAAATAATTCACATTTATGTTGTCTAACCAAACAGGATAGCATGACACGGTTTCACATATATGATAGCTAATTAAACAGGATAGCATGGCACAAATTCACATATATGATGGCTAACTAAACAGGATAGAATGACATACTTCAAATGATGACTATGTAAAAGGATGACATGATATAACTATACGATGTGTCTATTAAAGTGGTTGGCATGCCATAATTCACATATATGGATGGAAACATGATGGCATGGTATAATTCACGATTAGAATGGCATATTTCAAAATATTATGACTATGTAAACAGGATGAGATGATATAACTATATTATTTCTTTAGAAAATGGGTTGGCATGCCATAATTCAGATACATGTTGTCTATGTAAACATCATGGCATGATATAATTTAAATATATGATTTATATACTAAGCAAGTGAGCATAGGGCAATCACATATATGATGTGTCAACTAAGCAGATGTCATTCAATATTGTGTATATGATGTAAAAACTAAGCATTACAAGACAACATATGCATGAAATGAGTAATATAACCCTGCCAAGTTTGAGCATACACCTCAGGGGGGAAATAGGACAGGTCATCTGTCTCTGAATCCTCCTCTCAGGAGCTATCTGTAACCAGCAAGATATATGCTTCAGCAGGTAGCATTGTCTGCTCTGAGGACCTTGTTTTCACTCCAGATTTTTGCATCACCAATTCAAATGGCTGATGCACAGGAAGAGTAGTTGAATATACAAATATTGCCGGTAAATAGAATACGTAATACAGGAAAAGGATGGCATGATATAATTCACATATATGATGCTTAGCTAAAGAGCATGGCATTGTATAATTCACATATTTGATGCTTTGCTAAACAGCATGGCATTGCATAATTCACATATATAATGCCTTGCAACATGATAGCATTGCATAATTCACATATATAATGTCTTGCAACAAGATGGTATTGTATAATTCACATATATGGTAACTAGACACTAAACAGGTGGCATTCACACAAAGCACGTCTAAACTAAGCAAATAACATGGCAATGCAAGACACCATATGCACGATATGAGCAATATAATACGACCAAGTTAGATCATGCACCTCGGGGGGGATAGGACTGGTCATCTATCTCCGAATCCTCCTCTGAGGAGCTATTGGTAACCAGCAAGACATGCGCTTCATTAAATAGCATTGTCTACTCTGAAGACCTTGTTTTAACTCCAGGTCTTTCCATGATCGTGTCGAATGGCTGATGCACAGGAAGAGTAATTGAATGTACTAACATTGTTGACAAATTTATTACATAATAAAAAAGGATGGCATGATATAATGCACATATAGGATGACTGGCTAACCATGATGGCATTGCAAAATTCACATATATGATGCCTGGCTAAACAAGATGGCATTGCATGATTCACATATATGATATAGAAACTAAACAGATGGCATTCACACAATACATGTCTAAACTAAGCATATAACATATTTTGTGTGTAAAGCAAGCAATGCAAGGCACCATATGCATGATATGACCAACATCACCATGCAAGTTAGATCAAAAGACCTGAGGGGTTGAATAGGAGTGGTCTGCTCCCTCTATATCCCCCTCTTAACAATTATCTTCCTCTTAATTACAGTCTGGAATGGGGGGAGGGTGGTTGCTTTTGCGCCCACCATGTAGCGACGTTTGCATGAAATATTATTGCCATGCAAGGCTCGTCTCTTTTGCTCTACAAGTTCAGTACCATTGTGTACAATAACTGACATGCATATGAATAAAACATAGTGAGATTATGTAAGGAGTGCATATTGTGGATAGACCCAAAACCAATGATAGCAGGTAGATAATAGCTTCAGTTAAAAAATACAGATAATGGCTCCTTTAATGTTTGTTTCCACCCAACATGAAACTCAAAGTAGACACCTGAGATTATTCAGATAGTAGACATATAGTATTAATTTCTGCCCCAATATGTACCCCACAACCATTTAAAAACACAAGTTTGAGCATTAGTTTGGACCTGACTCAAAGTCTAATCGGAGAACATGACAATAAAGTAGCATGTAATCATGTTAAGCGATGCATAACGTAAGCAGACACGAAAGAGGGCGACCTCTCTTGTGGACCCGTGTCGTCATCAAGGTCCTCTGCTCAATTGATGATGCTAATGTTGTTGTCGTGGCTACCGACGGCGGGGAAGAAGATCTGAGGCGGCAAAAGACAATCTGGAGGGCGGATCCCTGCTGTGGTGAACCCTCCCGCCGTTGGAGCAGCTGAGCTGGGGTGGACCACAGCGCATCAGGAGCGGCACAAACCACACAAGGTTTTCTTTGACATATATCTGTAATAGAAGTAATTCTGTAAGGGCTTGTTTGAATTGGAGGATTCTAACAATGCAGGGATAGGAAGTACACCAGAATAGGATAGGAATGCACATGCAAAACGGAGAATTTTAAAACACAAGATTTCTGTCAATCTGGGTGTTTGGTTCACAAGAATTGGAAGATCACAGGAATGCAAAGAAGCATGGTGAAATTAAGTCAAACCACAAGAAAATGTACATTTATAATGCTATTATGCTACTATCTCATAGTCTTGTGCTTCATGAATAGGAATTTGAAAAGGAGGCCAAGTTGATGTTAAAATTCCTACGGTTTTTCTATCAAGGAGACACTAAAGGAACAAATTGTACAGTTTTCCTTTGCTCCATTCCTTTGAACCAAATGCATGAATAGTAGTACCATAGGAAACTTTCCAATTCCTATGTATTTCCTTCATTTTTCCTTGCAAGCACTGGCGATTCTAGTAGGCAGGCTTGAACAGGGAAAAGCCTACACTCGAACAATGTTTTTGTGCTACTTCTACTACTTTGGACCCAGGACACTGCCCTACTAGCTCAAATCCTAGGCCCATCTAGAAATGCACAGCTCAAACGCGCAGAAATAATGATGGCTTTCAAGAGAGTCCACCACGGATAGCTAAGTTGTCTGGTACCTCACTGCATGTTATTTCACGCTACTACGTGTGCCCAATGGACAATATATATATAACATTTAGAGTAAAAAACGATGCAGCAAGTGTACAACCTCTTTGCCGAAGCCATGTCGATCTCAGCATCATTGGGTTGGTCGCTGAGGATGTTGAAACTAATGTGGTAGTCGGAGGAGGGAAAGAAGATCTTAGACGCCTGGAGATGGAGCCAAGGGTACTGCTCAGCTGTGATGGAGGGTTTCGCCGTTAGAGCAGCTCCGGTGAGTTGTACGATGGCGAGGCTGAAGTAGGACAAGAGAGACAACGTTAACCTGAGTGGAATTCCAATAGGATCTCCGATAGATGATGCAAAATACATAACCGCTGAGTGCTAGATGTAAAATACATCAGCCGCTCATCTCTGAACTTAACTGTCGAAACTGAATTTAACTGTCGAAACTGAAATTTACTGACGAAACTGAATTTTAATGTGGAAACATAACACACTAGTAGCAGAAAAGCAATAGCAGCAGCAGCGCCCGGAGCAGCAGTGCATGCAAGAGCCCGGGCAGCTGGTCGTGTAGCAGCATGTCGGGTAGCAGTTGCAGGGGCTCGAGCGAGAGCACGATCTACTGCTCGTGCAGCAGCAGCGCGAGGAAGACTAGAGTAGCAGCGCAAGCAAGAGCAAGAGCAACAACGCAAGAGCAGACCAGGCAGGGGACCGGAGAGCAAGAGTAGAGCAGCATCGCGAGCGAGAGCCAAAGCAGTAGCAACTCCAACTGATGTGGACGTCGCCGCCGAGGGAGTGACGCCGTAAAGGAAGTGGCCGGTGCTACTTCTCGAGCTTGCGTTGTATTCCCTCGAAGAGGGAAGGGTGATGCGGCACAGTAGCGTAAGTATTTCCCTCAGTTTTTTAGAACCAAGGTATCAATCCAGTAGGAGACCACGCGCGAGTCCCTCGCGCCTGCACAAACAAATACGAACTTCACAACCAATGCGATAAGGGGTTGTCAATCCCTTTACGGTCACTTACGAAAGTGAGATCTGATAGATACGTTAGTATTAATATTTTTGGTATTTTTGGATATAAGAACAGAAAGTAAATAAAGCAAAGTAAAGTAGATTGGAAGATTAATATGTTGAGAATAGACCCGGGGGCCATAGGTTTCACTAGTGGCTTCTCTCATGATAGCAGAATTCTGGGTGAACAAATTAATGTCGAGCAATTGATAGAAAAGCGCATAGTTATGAGAATATCTAGGCATGATCATTATATATAGGCATCACGTCCGTGACAAGTAGACCGAAACAATTCTGCATCTACTACTATTACTCCACACATCGACGGCTATCCAGCATGCATCTAGAGTATTAAGTTCATAAGAACAGAGTAATGCTTTAAGCAAGATGACATGATGTAGAGGGATAAACTCAAGCAATATGATATAAACCCCATCTTTTTATCCTCAATGGAAACAATACAATACGTGCCTTGCTGCCCCTGCTGTCACTGGGAAAGGACACCGCAAGATTGAACCCAAAGCCAAGCACTTCTCCCATTGCAAGAACTATAGATCTAGTAGGCCAAACCAAACCGATAATTCAAAGAGACTTGCAAAGATACTATAATCATACATAAAAGATTTTGGAAAAGAATCAAATATTTCTCGTAGATAATCTTGATCATAAACCCACAATTCATCGGATCTCGACAAACACACCGCAAAAAGATTACATCGAATAGATCTCCTCGAAGACCGAGGAGAACTTGGTATTGAGATCCAAAAAGAGAGAAGAAGTCATCTAGCTAATAACTATGGACCCGAAGGTCTGTGGTAAATTACTCACAACTCATTGGTGAGGCTATGGCGTCGATGTAGAAGCACTACGTGGTAGATCCCCCCTCCGGTGGAGCTCTGGAACAGGCCCCAAGATGGAATCTCACGGGAACAGAAGGTTGCAGCGGTGGAATTAGGGTTTTCTCTGTTGCCTTGATGTTTTCAGGGTACATGGATATATAAACGAGGAAGGAGGGCATCGGGGGAGCCAGAGGGTGCCCACGAGCGTGGGGACGCACCTTGTCGGAGGGGGCGCGCCCTGGACCCTCGTGGCCACCTCCTTCGTTCCCTCACGTGTACTCCAAGTCTTCCGTGAAGATATTGTTCCAAAAATAACTCTCCCGAAGGTTTCATTCCGTTTGATATTCCTTTTCTGCGAAACCCTGAAATAGGCAAAAAAACAACAATCTGCACTGGGCCTTGGGTTAGTAGGTTAGTCCCAAAAATAATATAAAAGTGTATAATAAAGCCCATTAAACATCCAAAACATATACTCCCTCCGTCCCAAAATAAGTGTCTTGACCTTAGTACAACTTTAACTAGAGTTAGTATAAAGTTGAGACACTTATTTTGGGACGGAGGGAGTAATATAATAGCATGGAGCAATCAAAAATTATAGATATGTTGGAGGTGTATCAAGCATCCCCAAGCTTAATTCATGCTCGTCCTCGAGTAGGTAAATGATAAAAACAGAATTTTTGATGTGGAATGCTAACTAACATAATTCTCAATGTAATTCTCTTTGTTGTGGCATGAATGTTCAGATCCGAAAGATTCAAGATAAAAGTTCATATTGACATAAGAATAATAACACTTCAAGCATACTAACAAAGCAATCATGTCTTCTCAAAATAACATGTGGAATAGAGTGGTGGTTGTGGAGAAGACAAAAAGACGAAGATGGTCTCACATCAACTAGGCGTATCAATGGGCTATGGAGATGCCCATCAATAGATCTCATTGTGAGTGAGTAGGGATTGCCATGCAACGGATGCACTAGAGCTAAAAATGTATGAAAGCTCAACAAAAGAAACTAAGTGGGTGTGCATCCAACTTGCTTGCTCACGAAGACCTAGGGCATTTGAGGAAGCCCATCGTTGGAATATACAAGCCAAGTTCTATAATGAAAATTCCCACTAGTATATGAAAGTGACTAAACAAGAGACTCTCTATCATGAAGAACATGGTGCTACTTTGAAGCACAAGTGTGGAAAAAGATAGTAGCATTGTCCCTTTTCTTTTCTTTTTCTTTTTTTTCTTTTTTTTTCTTTTTTGGGACTTTCTTTTTTCTTTGGCCTTTCCTTTTTTTCCATTTTTTTCTTTGGAACAATGCTCTAATAATGATGATCATCACACTTATATTGATTTACAACTCGATAATACAACTCGATACTTAGAACAAAGTATGACTCTATATGAATGCCTCCGACGGTGTACCGGGATGTGCAATGAATCAAGAGTGACATGTATGAAAATTATGCACGGTCGCCTAGCCACAAATATGATGTCAACTACATGATCATGCATGGCAATATGACAATATGAAGCGTGTCATATGAACGGGACGGTGGAAAGTTGCATGGCAATATATCTCGGAATGGCTATGAAAATGCCATGATAGGTAGGTATGGTGGCTGTTTTGAGGAAGGTATATGGTTGGTGTACGGTACCGGCGAAAGTTGCGCGGTACAAGAGAGGCTAGCAATGGTGGAAGGGTGAGGGTGCGTATAATCCATGGACTCAACATTAGTCATAAAGAACTCACATACTTATTGCAAAAATCTACAAGTCATCAAAACAAAGTAGTACACGCATGCTCCTAGGGAGGAGGTTAGTAGGAGTTAACCATCGCGCGCCCCCGACCTCCACACAAAGGATGACACTCAATGAAATACCTCATGCTTCAGATTTGTCACACAACGGTTACCATACGTGCATGCTACGGGACTTGCAAACCTCAACACAAGTATTTCTCAAATTCACAACTACTCTACTAGCATGACTCTAATATCAACATCCTCATATCTCAAAACAATCATCAAGTATCAAACTTCTCTTAGTATTCAGTGCACTTGATGTGAAAGTTTTTACTATACCCATCTTGGATGCCTATCATATTAGGACTAGTTTTATAACCAAAGCACATTACCATGCTGTTCTAAAAGACTCACAAATAGATTTAAGTGAAGCATAAGAGATCAACAATTTCTACAAAATAAAACCACCACCGTGCTCTAAAAGATATAAGTGAAGCACTAGAGCAAAACTATCTAGCTCAAAAGATATAAGTGAAGCACATAGAGTAATCTAATAAATTCTAAACCATATTTATCTCTCTCAAAAGGTGTGTCCAGCAAGGATGATTGTGTCAAACTAAAAAGCAAAGACTCAAATCATAAATGACACTCCATGCAAAACACATATCATGTGGTGAATAAAAATATAGTCCCGAGTATAGTTACCGATAGATGAAGACGAAAGAGGGGATGCCTTCCGGGGAATCCCCGAGCTTAGGCTCTTGGTTGTCCTTGAATTTTACCTTGGGGTGCCTTGGGAATCCCCAAGCTTAGGCTCTTTCCACTCTTTGTTCCATAGTCCATCAAAGCCATACTCAAAACTTGAAAACTTCACAACACAAAACTTAGCCAAAAATCTCGTGAGCTCCGTTAGTATAAGAAAACAAACCACCACTCAAAGGTACTGTAATGAACTCATTCTTTGTTTATATTGGTTTTAAGCCTACTATATCCCAACTTCTCTATGATTTATATCCTCCAATACTACTCATAGATTCATCAAAATAAGCAAACAACACACGAAAAACAGAATATGTCAAAAACAGAACAGTCTGTAGTAATCTGTAACTATTTTTTTTTTGAAATAAACTGGTAAACGTGAGGAATTTGTCTTTTAATCATATGCAAAAAGAATCAACTAAATAGCACTCTCCAGTAAAATCTGGTGACTAATCTCGTGAGCGCTAAAGTTTTTGTTTTTTACAGCATGATCATATAAACTTCACATAAGTCTTCCCAAATGTTTTACTTGGCACAAACACTAATTAAAACACAAAACCACATCTAAACAGAAGCTAGATGCAATATTTATTCCTAAACAGAAGCAAAAACAAAGAAAATAAAATTGGGTTGCCTCCCAACAAGCGCTATCGTTTAACGCCCCTAGCTAGGCATGATACAAGAATAGATCTAGGTATTGCCATCTTTGGAAGGCAATCCATAAGTGGCTATCATAATAGACTCATAAGGTAATTTAATTTTCTTTCTAGGAAAGTGTTCCATGCCTTTCCTTAACGGAAATTGGAATCTAATATTTCCTTCCTTCATATCAATAATTGCACCAATCGTTCTAAGGAAATGTCTACCAAGAATAATAGGACATGAAGGATTGCAATCTATATCAAGAACAATGAAATCTATGGGCACATAATTCCTATTGGAAACAATAAGAACATCATTAATCCTTCTCATAGGTTTCTTAATGGTAGAATCCGCAAGGTGCAAATTCAAAGAACAATCATCAAGCTGATGGAAACCTAACAAATCACACAAAGTTTTTGGGATAGTAGAAACACTTGCACCCAGATCACATAAGACAAAGCATTCATGATCTTCAATTTTAATTTTAATAGTAGGTTCCCACTCATCATAAAGGTGTGACACCCCGAGACCGATGCGCCAGGTGTCAGCCAGTTATTCGTCGTCTTGCCATGTCATCCGCTTGCGTGTTGCATCTTGCCATGTCATCATGTGTGTTGCATCATCATGTTTTCAAAACTTGCATCCGTCTGAGTCCGCCCGTCCTTTCCGTTGTTCGTTCTGAGCCCAGACACACTTGCACGTGCCCGCGGTGCCTCCGAATATTTATTTTGTGAGTGGCCGGAAAACATTCTTGGAATGGGTTGAAACTTGGCGTGTGGTCTTATTATGGTGTAGACAGGCCGCCTCCGAAATTTCATCGCATTCGGAGTCCGTTTGATAGCCCAGCGGATATATATAGCGGCACTAGTCGCCGGTTAAAACATCGGACGTTTTCGGTCTCCGAAAACCTCCACGGGTCTTCCTCTCTCTTCTCTTCCCTAAGCCCAAGGTCATCTACATAGCCCACTAGGCCCAGCCTACTCCCCCTCCCCTCCGGTGCCGTTGGATCGTGATCCGATGGCTCCGAAACGGCCTCAAACCCCCAAACCCTAGCCTTTTTGCTATATATAGACCCTCCCCTTCCAAAAATGGGCAGCCTAGCCCCTCCACCTACCTCTAGCCCCTTCCTCCTCCATTTCCGCGCCCAGCCACCTACATCCCGCCACATGGCGAGCCGCCATTGGCTTGCTCCGCCGCCAGCCTCGCCCTCCACCACTCCTACACCTCCACGTCGCCCCCCTGGCCTCCCTTCGCGCCAGGCCCGTCCCTGGCCCGCCCCGGGCTGGATCTGGGCCCCGAGGCCCGCCGCTGCAGCCCGCAGTGCCACGCGCCCGCCGCCACGCTCGCTCGCTCCGCCCGAGCGAGGGCCTCGCCTCCCCGCCTCCTGCCTCGTCCCGCAAAGTGCCGGCCGGTCACCGGAGATCCGCCGGAGCAGCACCGTTCCTCCCGCCGGCAACCACGGCCAGGTCGTCCCCCATCTCCCCGTCCCTCTCTTGCTGCCTCTCCCTCACGACCTCTCTCTCTCTCTCTCTGCAGCAGAGCCGCCGTCGCCAGGAGATTTGAGCCGCCGTGCTCCGCGCCGCAGAACTCCGAGCCGGCCCCATTTTGCCGCCCCACCGCACGGATCCGGTGGGATCTGGCCGGATCCGCCCGTTCCCCGTCTCACCCTGCGCCAGCGTCGGCTCCCGTCGTTGACTGCGCCGTCGGTCTCGTTCGCATCGAGCGGAGACAAGGACGAGCCTCAGCGCCCCTGGGCCGGCCTCCCAGCCGCCACGTGGGCCACATCCCAGGAAAGGCCCAGTGCGGCACCGAGCCGGCCCAGCTCCTCCAGCCCCACGTCCAGCCCAGCTCTTCGTGGGCCTCCTCCCGCAGGTGGGCCACGGCCCAGCTCCCATCGGCCCAGCCACCTCCTCCTCTCCAGATCTGGGCCAGGCCCATGGGTGAGCCCCTTAAAACCCGCTCCGGCCGTCACTTAGTTATTTTGCGCTCAGTTGTTTTTTTCTAAGTCTAATTTTGGCTAAGTCCCCAGAAAACTGTTATAATGTTGCATCTTTGCATGCATGTAACTTTGTGTGCATAGATCCAAATTGAGTGAATGATATGTCAAAATGATCGTGGTGATATGCTCTGCACTTCGTTCCATTGTGCCATGCTCATTTGAGTTCTTGTAGATGCTCTAATCCCTGTTGCAAGAGTGCTACTTGTTATAAACTGCTGCTACTTGTTATTTTGTTGCCATGTTTGAGATATGATAACTTGGTGCATGTTTATCCAAATGATGCAAATGATATGTCAAAATGTTCATCATGAGATGCTCTACATGTTGGTTGCTATAGCATGCATGTTAGAGTTCATATTGCCATGTTTATCTCTGTTGCAAAAGTGCATGTGGCTATTAGGTTTTGTAACTTGTTACGAGATGCCTAGTTGAGGAGCTCGTTGCTACTGTTGTGTTTGTCCCCATGTCACATGCCCTTATGTTTTAGATTCTCCATCATATGGTCTTTGTTGTGGTGCATTCATCTTTCCATGATATGCCTTGTGTTGACTTAAACATGCTCACAAACATGCCATGATAATGTTACTGTTTTAACACTTAGTGAAATTTCACTAAGTCTGGAATCTGTCTTATCCTGATGCTATGTTTGCTTGATGCCCTAGGCAAATCCTGTTAGTTTGGGGGTGGCCTTTGATCATTCCTTGTTATATATGTTATTGTCTATCCATCCATGTCCTCACTTGCTCATTCGGGTTGCTTTAGCTTATTTAATTCTTGCTCCCAAGTTGCTATAAATATTATTGTCGGGTTTTTAGTGTCATGATCAAAATGTTGTAACTTGTTGCTATTGATCCATGCCTCCTATGGAGTTGCTCCAATGGAGTTGTTTGCTGTAGGATATGTCTACTTCATGTCCATGCTTCTTGTCACCATGTTTGAGTGTTGTAGAGTATATATTTCTTGCTCCAAAGTTGCTATGTGGCTGTTAACTTCAGCTTGTTGTTATATCTTGTTTCATGTGTATCTTTTAGCCCGTTGCTCCGTTTTGGGTGTGCCTTATATGAAACTTGTGTGATTTTGCATGTAGAATCATATTATCATCTTATTTACATGTTTGGAGTATGTTTGCTTGATGTTTGGGTGCATCTTACACCGTTGCCTTGCTTGAGCATATTGTCATGTTCTTGTGTTGTTTTTCTGTGCTTCCTACCTTGCCATGTATTGCTTCCTGTATAGACTTCTCTTGCATCATACCTTGCCATGTATTGCATCATATATAGACTTGTGTTGTTTTTCTGTGCTTCCTACCTTGCCATGTATTGCTTCCTGTATAGACTTGTCATGCATCATACCTTGCCATGTATTGCATCATATATAGACTTGTGTTGTTTTTCCGTGCTTCCTACCTTGCCATGTATTGCTTCCTGTATAGACTTGTCTTGCATCATACCTTGCCATGTATTGCATCATATATAGACTGTGTTATTTTTCTGTGCTTCCTACCTTGCCATGTTTTGCTTCCTGTATAGACTTGTAGTGCATCCTATATAGAACTGTCTTGCATTCTACTTGGTTGAGCATATTGTCGTGTTCTTGTGTTGTGTGTTTAGCGTATTGCTTGCTTCTTCTCGTTAGTGCTTGTTCCGTTGCGTTCGTGAGGATTCGTTCGTCTACCCGTGGTTCTTCTTCAAGGCTTCTTCTTCGTCTTCTTCATGGATCCGTTCTTCTTCCTTGCGGGATCTCAGGCAAGATGACCATACCCTTGGATACCTTTACTATCATTGCCTTTGCTTAGTTGTCTCGATGCTATCGTTATATGTCACGCCACCCATCTTATTGTCAGCCCCTCTCCTTGTTGCCATGAAACCTCTAACCTTTGACACCTTCCTAGCAAAAACCATTGTTTGGCTATGTTACCCGCTTGCTCAGCCCCTCTTATAGCGTTGTTAGTTGCAGGTGAAGATGAAGATCGTTCGAGGAGGGAACTTGTCGTTGGAATATCACAATATCTATTATTATTATTATTATTATTATTATTATTATTATTATTATTATTATTATTATTATTATTATTATTAACACACCTATATACTGGGCATGGGTGGAAGGCTTGACCTTTTGCTCGGTGTTTTGTTCCACTCATGCCACCTTAGGCGCCGATAAACCGGCATTATGTTCCTTGATTTTGCGTTCCTTACACGGTTGGGTATATGGGGACCCCTTGACACTTCGTCTTTGAATAAAAATCCTCCGGCAAGGCCCAACATTGGTTTTAATTTGATCATAATAACAACTTAATTAATTAATTAAATTGCATAGGGAGTTAGCGCTACCCGTGGATTCTTCTACATAGCAGAGGGGCCTGTGCTGATGGTGTTGGTCCCAAATAGAGTCGTGTGCGGCGCCCCCCCTTGGAAACTTGGGGTTTGGCTGCTGTACGATGTGCTCATGCGGCCGTGGCCTGAGACGAGATACGCGCGGCTACTATCAGGGTGTCGGCATGCCGGGAGGTCTTGCTGGACTTGTTTTACCATTGTCGAAATGTCTTGTGCACCGGGATGCCGAGCCTGATCGGATTTCCCTAAGATAAGGGGTGATAATATTATATTTATCACTTCGGCTGATCGTGAGAGCTTGTGATGGGCTAAGTTGGGAAACCCCTGCAGGGTTATGAACTTTCGAAAGTCGTGCCCGCGGTTATGTGGCAGGTTGGAATTTGTTAATGTCCGGTTGTAGAAAACTTGACAGAGGATCCGAAGTAAAACACACAACGGTGTGAGTAATCATGACTGTCTCTTTTCACTTTGAGAAGAGAACATGGTGGGGTTATGTTTTACTCGTAGGTAGTTCAGGGTCTTTAGCAATCACTACTAGTTGCGACCGTTTGCGTAGATTCTCATCTTATTCTTGTACTCGTAAGTTAGCCACCATACATATCGCTTAGCCGCTGCTGCAACCTCACCACTTTACCTCTTCCTACCTATTAAGCTTTGATAGTCTTGTTACCCATGGTTATGGGATTGCTGAGTCCTCGTGGCTCACAGATACTACAACAACAGTTGCAGGTGCAGGTTTTCCGATATCTGGACGTGAGAGCGTTGATCGTTGTGTTGGAGTTCTTTCTTCTTCTTCTTCTTCAGTCTTGGGTTAGGTTCCGGGTCGGCAGCCTGGGATAGCAGATGGATGTCTTTGTGTTTTTCATGTTTACATCCGTAGTCGGATGCCTTGTATTGATGGTGTTGTATTCATGTGTCTTGTATGTATTGTTGTATCCCCATGCATGTATGTAATGGTACGATGTAATGATATCCATCTTGCTAAGCGCCCGAAATGCGGTTGTGCCCCAATCATGTAAGTGTCACGTGATCGGGATAGAATCGCATCTTGGGCCTGACAAAAGCTTTCTAGGGATAGAAACTTCTAATTCAAGTTTTTCTTCATAAGACTGCATTAAAGCATCAACTATGTGTTTGGTAAAAGCCTTATTTTGACTATAAGCATGCGGAGAATTTAGTACGGATTGCGACAAGGAAATACAATCTATCAAAGAGCAATTATCATAATTGAATCCCTTGAAATCCAAAATAGTGGGTTCATCACTATGCAAAGTTTTAATCTCTTCAATCCCACATTTAACAATTTAAGCATCAAGATCTAAAAACTCCGAATCATTGGGACGCCTTTTAACTAAAGTAGAATCATCTCAAGTCCCATCTTTATCAAGATTCATACTAGAAAACAAGCATCTAATAGGAGACACATCAATAACTTTCAGATCTTCATCTTTATTTTCATGATAACTAGAAGAACACGCTTTCATAAAGCACTCCATTTTAGCACACATCCTAGCGGTTCTTTCTTTGCATTCATCAATGGAAATTCTCATGGTTTTGAGAGAATCATTGATATCATGCTTGGGTGGAATAGATCTAAGTTTCAAAGAGTCAACATCAAGAGTAATTCTATCCACGCTTCTAGCCAACTCATCAATCTTAAGCAATTTTTCTTCAAGCAAAGCATTGAAATTCTTTTGCGAATTCATAAACTCTTTAACACTAATTCCAAATTCAGAGTGCATCTTACCAAAATTTCCATAAGAGTTATTGTAGGAATTACCATAATTGTTAGAGGAATTACTAGGAAAAGGCCTAGGATTAAAGTTTCCACTATAAGCATTGTTACCAAAATTATTCCTACCAACAAAATTCACATCCAAAGATTCATTATTATTTTCAATCAACGTGGATAAAGGCATATCATTAGGATCAAAAGAAGCACTCTTAGTAGCAAATAATTTCATAAGTTCATCCATCTTTCCACTCAAAACACCGATCTCTTCAATAGCATGCACTTTTTTACTAGTAGATCTTTCGGTGTGCCATTGAGAGTAGTTAACCATAATATTATCTAGGAGTTTGGTAGCTTCTCCTAAGGTAGTTTCCATGAAAGTGCCTCCTGTGGCCGAATCTAAAAGATTTCTGGAAGAAAAATTCAAGCCAGCATAGAAGTTTTGTATAATCATCCATAAGGTCAAGCCATGTGTAGGACAATTACGTATCATTAATTTCATTCTCTCCCAGGCTTGTGCAACATTCTCATGATCTAGTTGCTTAAAATTCATAATATTGTTTCTAAGAGAGATAATCTTAGCAGGAGAAAAATACTTTGAGATAAAGTCATCTTTGCACTTATTCCATGAATCAATACTATTTCTAGGCAAAGAGGAAAACCAAGTTTTAGCACGATATCTAAGTGAAAACGGAAATAGCTTCAATTTAACAATATCATTATATGTATCCCTCTTCTTTTGCATATCACACAAATCAACAAAGTTGTTCAGATGGGTAGCGGCATCTTCACTAGGAAGGCCGAAAAATTGATCATTCATGACAAGATTCAACAGAGCAGCATTGATCTCACAAGATTCAACATCGGTAATAGAAGCAATAGGAGTGCTAATAAAATCATTATTGTTGGTATTGGAGAAGTCACATAATTTGGTATTGTTCTGAGCCATAGTGCCAAGCAAGCAATCCAACACACAAGCAAACAAGAAGCAAGTGAACGGTAAACACACAGCAAAAAGAAGGGCAAATAAAACGGCAAGGGTGAAGTGGGGGAGAGTAAAACGAGAGGCAAAAATGTAATGCGAAGGATAAGGGTTTGTGATAGGTACTTGGTATATAACTTTTGCGTAAGCCTCCCCGGCAACGGCGCCAGAATTTCTTTTTGCTACTTCTCGAGATTGCGTTGCATTCCCTCGAAGAGGAAAGGGTGATGCAGCACATAGCGTAAGTATTTCCCCCAACTTTTGAGAACCAACATACCAATCTAGTAGGAGACCACGCGCGAGTCCCTCGCACCTGCACAAACAAATAAGAACTTCGCAGCCAACGCGATAAGGGGTTCTCAATCCCTTTACGATCACTTACGAAAGTGAGATCTGATAGATAGGATAGTATAATATTTTTGGTATTTTGGATATAAGAACATAAAGTAAATAAAGCAAAGTAAAGTAGATTGGAAGATTAATATGTTGAGAATAGACCCCGGGGCCATACGTTTCACTAATGGCTTCTCTCATGATAGCAGAATTCTACGATGGGTGAACAAATTAATGTCGAGCAATTGATAAAAAAGCGCATAGTTATGAGAATATCTTGGCATGATCATTATATATAGGCATCACATCCGTGACAAGTAGACCGAAACGATTCTGCATCTACTACTATTACTCCACACATCGACCGCTATCCAGCATGCATCTAGAGTATTAAGTTCATAAGAACAGAGTAATGCTTTAAGCAAGATGACATGATGTAGAGGGATAAACTCAAGCAATATGATATAAACCCCATCTTTTTATCCTCGATGGCAACAATACAATACGTGTCTTGCTGCCCCTGCTGTCACTGGGAAAGGACACCGCAAGATTGAACCTAAATTCAAGCACTTATCCCATTGCAAGAACTATAGATCTAGTAGGCCAAACCAAACCGATAATTCGAAGAGACTTGCAAGGATATTATAATCATACATAAAAGATTTCAGAAAAGAATCAAATTTTTGTCGTAGATAATCTTGATCATAAACCCACAATTCATCGGATCTCGACAAACACACCGCAAAAAGATTACAGTGAATAAATCTCCTCGAAGACCGAGGAGAACTTGGTATTGAGATCCAAAAAGAGAGAAGAAGCCATCTAGCTAATAACTATGGACCCGAACGTCTGTGGTAAATTACTCACAACTCATTGATGAGGCTATGGCGTTGATGTAGAAGCACTCCATGGTAGATCCCCCCTCCGGTGGTGCTCCGGAACAGGCCCCAAGATGGGATCTCACGGGAATAGAAGGTTACGGCGGTGGAATTAGGGTTTTCTCTGTTGCCTCGATGTTTTCAGGGTACATGGATATATATATGAGGAAGGAGGGCGGGCCCATGAGGGTGGGGGCGCGCCCTGTAGGAGGTGGCGTGCCCTGGACCCTCGTGGCCACCTCCTTCGTTCCCTCACATGTACTCCAAGTCTTCCGTGAAGATATTGTTCCAAAAATAACTCTCCCGAAGGTTTCATTCCATTTGGACTCCGTTTGATATTCCTTTTCTGCGAAACCCTGAAATAGGCAAAAAAAACAGCAATCTGCACTAAGCCTTGGGTTAGTAGGTTAGTCCCAAAAATAATATAAAAGTGTATAATAAAGCACATTAAACATCCAAAACGTATAATATAATAACATGGAACAATCAAAAATTATAGATACGTTGGATACGCATCAGCAAGCGCCGCCGCCGTAGATGGAGCTGCGCCATGGCGGCTCGGGACCAAGCGCCGGCAGCACCATAAGATCGAAGCAAGAAGAAAATGCAGTGATTACTGTAGAACCTCTTTGGTGGCGCCGATTAGGCCTCAGCTTCATCCGAGAAATCGGTGATGATGATGCTCTTCCGGTGGTGTGGGAATGGAGGTGGCGCAAAAGACTAGGGGAACGTCGGGGCAGCTCCTTGGAGGTGGAGGACGGGGTGACTGAACAGGTGGGATGACGAGATCGATGATGGATCCTCATCCGGTGTGGTGGATGAGGGAGGTCTAGGTGTTGCGGTGGACGACATCGTCGGGGAAGAGGCTCCGACTGGGTGGAGGACGGAGGAGGGTATGGGGCTTCGCGGGTTTTCACGGCCTCGGTGTTCGAATCGGGGCGGCGTAGGGGATGGGAGGGGGGGACCATGGCTTACTGACGCGCTTGTCCGTAATGTGGGGTTGGTTAGGAAAATACCCCCACCGATTTGAACTAGGTGGTTCTTTCGGTTCAGGGGTTATCACTGGAATTTTGCATGTCGGGACTTCGCAGGAGGTGGGAGTTTTCGCGCGCGCTGTAATTTTGGGATGGCAACTCGTGGGTTGAGATGTAGGGAGTTTTTCGAGCACAACGAGACAAAGAGTTAGCTTCAAATTTCGGGATAACAAGCCGCGGGTTGAAGAAGCAGGAGTTTCTCACCACGATAGCCAGAGATGTTGGCTTGAAATTTCAGCATAACAAGGCGCGGCTTGAAATTTCAGGAGAACTAGCTTAACGTGTACGAAAAAAAAATCGCACCTCACTAGAGAGAGCCATTCCCGGTTTACTATATTACTAGAAATGCATTCAAATACAATAAAAAAACTAAAAAAATCGGGACAACAAGCTTAACGTGTTTAACATGCGCAACACACACAAACAGAATGTGTTTAACACGCGCAACACACACGGACACACACACACCATTTAGACTAGTAAGGTACACGTGCATTGCACGCGTAAGATTTGGCAAGCAAATTATGAATAAATACCACATTATAGCATGTAAGCTTTGAGTCATATATATGCATGATGTAGATGTTCGTTTAATTCTTATAGTTCATATAATTCAAAATCAATTAGTTTTTATCAAAAAGCAAATCTATTTTAAGATTCATGGAATTGTTCATTGAAAAACACAAAGTAAAAATAAACAATGGTGATTCATATAGAAAAAATGGGCAATTAAGATACGGAAGATTCTACAATAGAGGAGAAATGCATGTGTATTGAGGTGTGTGCATTCTGCTTAAGTTCAACCATGGAGTCTTCTATATTGTACATGTGGCGGAATCTGGTGGAATGTAGATGATATGCAATGGCCAGTAGTGCTCGGATTTGCCATCTTTGCACCATCGGATTGGTTTCATCCAGCGACCATCTTTCAAAGTTTATTCACACAACACATAGGGGTATAGATATGTGATGCGAAAGCCACCCATCATCTCCAATCTGAGTAGTGAGTCCATGCTTGGATGCAATGTGGCCAAACGATGCCTGCCATCGGTATCTCAAATTCAAATCAGTCTGACCTTTTTCAATGTGTATACAGTATAGCATGCTCGTTTCCAAACCACACCACACATATCTGAGTTATATTCATGCATCATCCATGGGTTTCAAACATCATGATCTCTTATTCAAATATTTGAATTCAACTTTACATTGATTATGACCTCACCTACTAGTCTTTTACACCCACGCAGTCATATTCTTTTTATAATTGTACCACTAACCTTCTTTCGTGTATGCATGTACACACACTACCACTCAGCATTATCCACCGCACACATGTAATATTTTTCTTCAGGTCGGTCTCCCATGCATGCACACGCACACACCTCCCCCTCTTCATCACTTCGGGCATTCTTTATCTCTCACATGCATGTGCAATGATCGATGTTCCTCTATGTGTGCAAATATATAGCTAGGTCTTTTCCAGTTTTCCACACAAACCGATCAATCTATATATCTAGTCAGGTCTCACCCTCTTTCCCATGTACACATCGATCAATCTACACCTCTCTATATAGGACTACATAGCTAATACACTCACGTTATCGATCCATCATCTCCCTCTCATCATCCATGCCTTCCGCTTCATCTCTCAGACGTGCACAGTGGCGAAGGCAGGGGCAGTAAGGGCCCCCTAGCTCATTTATGTTTCATGGCTCCGCCACTGTGTCACTACTCTATATCTATACCTTTGTATCTATATTTATATCTATACTCTATACCCCTATATAGTGTGCGAATAAATTTGAAAGATGGTCCTTGGATGAAGCCAATCCGACGATGCAGAGATGGCAATTTCGAGCACTACTGGTCGTTGGATATATCATCTACATTCCAGCAGATTCCACCACATGTACAATCTAGAAGACTCCATGGTTTAACTTAAGCATAATGAACAAACCTCAAAACACAAGTACTTCTCCTATGTTCTAGAATCTTTCGTATCATAATTGCCCAAACTTTTTTTCTAGTTGAATTTCCATTATTTATTTTTACTTTATGCTCTACAATGCACAATTCCATGAACCGTAAAATAGATTAACCTTTTTAGGAAACTAATTGATTTTGAATGAGATGAACTATAGGAATTAAACGAGCGTCTACATCATGCATATATGACTCAAAGCTTACGTGTTATAGTGTGGTATTTATTCATAATTTGGTTGCCAAATCTCATGCGTGCAATGCACGTGCACCTTACTAGTATACTTCCAGGATGTGCAAAACACGTATATTAGAATTCCAATGGCACGCTACATAGTGTTGCTCCCTATTTCAGTTAATATATTATGATTAAAATGATGTGGGGGCATCCATGAAGCTACATGGCACATGCGGAGACGTTGTCGCGACCTCCTTGTGTGGATTGATCACAGTGACGTGATGGTGGTTCAAAAAGAATGTACTTGTCCTCTCTCATGCACACTGGCAGTATGTGCACGAAGCAAAGATGTGCACTCATGCCCTCACGCGCACACGCGGATACACGGTGGTGATGGGCCTCTAACCCCTCGTTGGTTACCCCAAGTGGAAGGTGTGAGATGCAGTGTTGTGGATGTTTTTCCCTTAGCAAAGATGCTAAGGATCGAATCCCCAGAGACTCCTAGGTTCAACAAGTAGGTGTCAACTGCTAACGGCGCCAGATATTAGCAATCAACGTGGACCTGCACACATATACAAATAACTTTGCTCCCAACGAGTACAGAGAGGTTGTCAATCCCTCCGGCCTTGTAGTTCACAAAGGATTAAACGCAAGTGATAGTAGTGATAGATAATGTTTGCAATAGTAAGTAAAAGCGAAAAGTAAATAGCGGATGTGATCAATGATGGTAATATGGACCGGAGTCTCATGATGTTCACTAGTGATGTCTCTCTCCCAAAAGACGATAAAACAGCTATGTGAGGTAAATGAATTACAGCTGGGCAATTGACAGGACCACGAACGCAAACCAATGCTGACTACATTGCAAGAAAGGTTGAGGTTCAAAGCATGGGCGGTACGCCAAAGTAAGTAGACCGAAATCCATCAATATCTACTACTAATCATCCACCTTGAGATATCTATCCAGAACATCTCGCTGGTATTAAGTTGCGAGCTCCACCCATAGTGTAAACTCAATGCAACAGACAACTGCATTAAAAGAACTTTGCGTAATGTAAACAATCCTTGCACCCGCGGGCACAAGCACCGTTGTTTTCCCCCTTGTGGCAACAGCACATCCCCTAGACTCATGTTTCTGTCACTCAAGCTAGTCATCGAGGGGCATGAACCCACAATCAAGCATAACGTTCCCTCTTGTAGTCACTACCTATTACTTGGCCAAAGCAATAAATAACAACGGAGAACATGCAAGAATTACTTACGAACATAAATATAAAAGAGGTAGATCAAATATATTACTCAAACACAATCTGAACATAATCTCATAATCCATCGGATCCCAGCAAACTCATCATAGCAACAGCATAAGGATTACATATGTGCCTCGATCATGTAGGGCAGCTCACGAGGACTAATTAGTGAAGCACAAGAACGGGAGGAGAACATCACATAGCTACTGGTCATGGACTCATGGTCCAAGGGAGACTACTCACAACTCATCCGGGAGGCGTCCATGGTGGTGGAGAGGCTCCCGATGGTGATCCTCCCCTCCGGCAGGGTGCCGGGAAGAGTTCTCCTGGTGCTCCCGATCTTGGAAGCGGCGGCGGCGGCGGAACAGAGATGAGATCGCGAAAAAGAGTTCCTATCCCGAGGGTTTCGAAGGACGCTCTAAATATATGCCAAAGGGGGGCACCAGACGGGGCTCGAGGGGCCCAGGCGCCCCCCCGGCGCGGCCCAGGGGGGGCGCGCCGCCAGGGCGCCTGGGGCCCTGGTGCCCCCCCCCGGCTGTACTTCGGGCGCAAGGTAGGTTCTGGAACGCTGATTTTTTATATAATTTTTCTGGATTTTTCCTGACAGTTCTCGTAATGTGAAAACCTGAAATACAAAAACAGCCGAAAACAGAAACTGGCACTGGGGTGCACTGGATTAGTAGGTTAGTCCAAATATGATCAAAAGTGTATGGAAGTGTATAAATATCATAGCAATATCACCCAAAAGTGGCATGGAGCAAGCAGAAGTTATAGATACGTTTTGGACGTATCAACATCCCCAAGCTTAATTCCTGCTCGTCCTCGAGTAGGTAAATGATAACTAGAATAATTTCTGTGGTGACATGCTATTAACCATATAGGACTTTTTCATAGTCATATGACAAAAGCTTACTGAGACAATGATTCTATAGTAATTAAGTTGCCTCATGAGAAAATCACAAATGACTGAAAGTTTTACAATATGAAACTGAAGCATCAAATAGATTTGCAATGAACATGATGTGCAAATATGATAAAGTGATATCTAGCTTGCCCCCTTTAGTGAAGCAAAACATAAATGCAGGGGCACCTTCAAGGTTTAAGTGATGACTAGATACAATGATTTCAAAATAAACGATATCACAATCATGCAAAAGACAATGCTACTTTGGAACAATGCACATTACACTTAGAATGACAATCATGCTCTCAGTAGTTGGTGCTTGAAGAAAGAAGGTGGAGACTCAAAAAGTAAAAGAATGGTTATGTGCTAGAGCTTTTTATTTTGAAAACATAGAAGCAATTTTGTCAACGGTAGTATTACTTCATATGTGTCATGCATAAGACATCCTATAAGTTGCAAGCCTCATGCATCGAATACCAATAGTGCTCGCACCTTGTCCTAATTAGCTCGGATTTCCATGGGTTATCATTGCATTACATATGTTTCAACCAAGTGTCACAAAGGGGTACCTCTATGCCACCTGTACAAAGGTCCAAGGAGATAAATTGCATTTGATTTCTCGTTTTTGATAGATCTCAACTTGAGGACATCCATACCGGGACAACATAGAAAATAGATGATGGACTCCTCTTTAATGCATAAGCATATTCTCATAGGGGATTGAGGATTAATGTCCAAGCTAAAACTTCCACCATGATACATGGCTTTGGTTGGCGGCCCAATGTTCTTATCTAACAATATGCATACTCATTCAACCCATGGCAAATCACCCTTACTTCAGACAAGACAAACATGCATAGCAACTCACATGATATTCAACAAAATTGTGACAGTTGATAGCGTCCCCAGAAACATGTTACCGCTCAGCAAGCAACTTATAAGAAATAAGATACATAGGCAACATATTCTTTACCACATTAGTTTTTAAGCTACTTTCCCATGAGCTATGTATTGCAAAGTTAGTCTGCTTAGTACAGGTGGAGGTTAGCAAAAGACTGGGAGCGACCAACTAAGAGATCAATGACGATCATAATCATGCAGAGCGACAAAGCAATATTGAATCAGGCATGGTAGTTATATCGCTACTCAGAAATAAAAGATCATCAAGGCTTGACAGACTTTCTTTACAGTCTTAAATATGCGTGAGCATACGCCAAGTCAATAAAAATAAATTCTCGAAGGAAGATATTACTAAACCATACCACATCATAGGAAAACAAATCATGTTGGTACTCCAATAACACATTGGGAATCCCCCAGCTATTTGAGACTAACCATAAGAAAACCTGAACTACTAAGCGCCATTATGCACGTAGCATCTTTATCATAGACATATTAACCAATGCAACGGAAGCAAACTCTCTTAATAAGATAAGCATGGTAATTAAAGAGAGTTCAAGCAACCAACTAAACAAAAGCTCTTTGAAAAGACAAGCATGAATACTAAGAGCAGAGCATGATAGTAGCTATTAAAAGACAAAGAACACACACAGCAAAGATAGACATGAAAATTCTATGTTATGTTCGAGGTAGAAGTGGAGCGTGTTTCTCTCCCACATAAAGAACTCTGAGTTCCGACTCGTTAAGAAAAACTAAAAAGAAAACTAAAAGCAAGACGCTCCAAGCATAGCACATAACACATGAAGTAATAAAAATATAGCGGAACGAAAGACGAACTGATAATGTTGATGGAGAAGGGGATGCACGGGGGCATCCCCAAGCTTAGACGCTTGAGTATCCTTGAATATTTCTTGGGGGTGCACGGGGGCATCCCCAAGCTTGAGCGCTTGACACTCCTGAATCTTTTTATCATCTTCCCTCACACACTTGAAAACTCCCTTCATACATAACTCATCATAATCTGATTAGCGAGGTTAGTACCCTTAATAAAATAATTGTTCCTTGCTGGAAATAAAGATATTCTTGAAGTTCTACTGTTTCTTAAGATTGCCAAAAGGTTTTTGCAAAGAAAAAGCAAGCTCTTGGTTTGCAAAATGAAGGAAAGGCAAAACAGGACAGAATCTGTGAAAAACAGAACAGCAGGTAGTAATTGATTTGTTCGGGGCACTTCTACAACTCAAATCAAAAAACTCAGAACAGATGCACGAAAGACAATTATATAGAGAACGCTGTCGAAAAAATTCAGACCAAAAAGATGATCTGGTGATTTTATACGAATTTTTCTATCCAAGGACAGAATCTGTTTCCTGGACAGCACCTCACAACTTTTGAACTTTCTAGCAATCAGAGGCTATACTTGGCACAAATATGAAAAGCAAAGATACAATGATGATGCTACAGTAGTAAACAACATCAAGACACAACAAAAGCAAAATAAATTTATTCATTGGGCTGCCTCCCAAAAGCGCTTTCTTTTATGCCTTTAAGCTAGGCATAATGCATGGAGGAATCAATAACCATCATAATAATCGGAGTTATAAATTGAGTCATATGGTTTCTCAACAAGTTCACTCTTGTTCCTTCTAGGAAAGGGGTACACACCTTTTGCCTTACCGCGTAAGCGGATTTGTCCCTTACCTATATCGATGAAGCCTTTTACCGCTCGGAGGAAGTCCCTTCCAAGCACTATATTTCCTTGGTTTGGCTCCATGATGAAGAAATCAATCATTGCAATCCCTTTAAGGAATTTAACTGGCACATCTTTTATTCTTCCCTGGATTTCAGAAATATCTCCATTAGTGTGTTCATGATAAGATGGTAGTCTATCCATGTTAAATTTTAAAGAATCATGAACAGTTTTTGGCATAGTAGAAACCATAGATCCAATATCACAATAAGCAAGGAAGTCTTGATTAGATATGCTAATCCTAACAAGAGGCTCCCAGTCATTATCTATTTCCAAAATATCTCTCTTATTGGGTTTGGGTTTCTCTACCTTCATTAAGTCTAGAGCATCCATTCTCTTTTCAATAGTTGCAAGTCTATCTATGACAGTATCAAAATTATGATCATAAACAAAGTAACTAGATAGACCATGTATAATTTCAAGAGCTCTAGCTTCATCACACTCTAGGAAATCTCCCTCGGCTATAATATCAAGAGAGTGTTTACACCATTTAAAAAGACCCTGGTAAAAATTCCTAAGCACAATTTTTATAGGTATCCAAGGCATAATTCTCCTATGTGCATCAGAAATTTTGTCCCATGCCTTCTTCATATTTTCTCCATCCCTTTGATGGAAATCTAGAACTTCTGATTCCCTCAAAGCACCATATCCTAACATGTTTAGCTAAACAGATAGGACTACTAACAGGAAGGCAAAATAATTTTTTTTGTAATTTTTGATAAAGGATACTAAAGCAAAAACTGAAAGGTAAACTAACAAGACTAAAAAGCAAAGGTAAAAGATAGCATGCAACTCCCCTATCCTGAAGAGTGGAGTCCCCGGCAACGGCGCCAGAAAAACTCCTTGATGGGCCTCTAACCCCTCGTTGGTTACCCCAAGTGGAAGGTGTGAGATGCAGTGTTGTGGAAGTTTTTCCCTTAGCAAAGATGCCAAGGATCGAATCCCCAGAGACTCCTAGGTTCAACAAGTAGGTGTCAACTGCTAACGGCGCCAGATATTAGCAATCAACGTGGACCTGCACACAGATACAAATAACTTTGCTCCCAACGAGTACAGAGAGGTTGTCGATCCCTCCGGCCTTGTAGTTCACAAAGGATTAAACACAAGTGATAGTAGTGATAGATAATGTTTGCAATAGTAAGTAAAAGCGAAAAGTAAATAGCGGATGTGACCAATGATGGTAATATGGACCGGAGTCTCATGATGTTCACTAGTGATGTCTCTCTCCCAAAAGACGATAAAACAGCTATGTGAGGTAAACGAATTACAGTTGGGCAATTGACAGGACCACGAACGCAAACCAATGCTGACTACATTGCAAGAAAGGTTGAGGTTCAAAGCATGGGCGGTACGCCAAAGTAAGTAGACCGAAATCCATCAATATCTACTACTAATCATCCACCTTGAGATATCTATCCAGAACATCTCGCTGGTATTAAGTTGCGAGCCCCACCAATAGTGTAAACTCAATGCAACAGACAACTGCATTGAAAGAACTTTGCGTAAAGTAAACAATCCTTGCACCCGCGGGCACAAGCACCGTTATTTTCCCCCTTGTGGCAACAGCACATCCCCTAGACTCATGTTTCTGTCACTCAAGCTAGTCATCGAGGGGCATGAACCCACAATCAAGCATAACGTTCCCTCTTGGAGTCACTACCTATTACTTGGCCAAAGCAATAAATAACAACGGAGAACATGCAAGAATTACTTACGAACATAAATATAAAAGAGGTAGATCAAATATATTACTCAAACACAATCTGAACATAATCTCATAATCCATCGGATCCCAACAAACTCATCATAGCAACAGCATAAGGATTACATATGTGCCTCGATCATGTAGGGCAGCTCACGAGGACTAATTAGTGAAGCACAAGAACGGGAGGAGAACATCACATAGCTACTGGTCATGGACTCATGGTCCAAGGGAGACTACTCACAACTCATCCGGGAGGTGTCCATGGTGGTGGAGAGGCTCCCGATGGTGATCCTCCCCTCCGGCAGGGTGCCGGGAAGAGTTCTCCTGGTGCTCCCGATCTTGGAAGCGGCGGCGGCGGAACAGAGATGAGATCGCGAAAAATAGTTCCCGTCCCGAGGGTTTCGAAGGACGCTCTAAATATATGCCAAAGGGGGGCACCAGTCGGGGCTCGGGGGGCCCAGGCGCCCCCCCCCGGCGCGGCCCAGGGGGGCGCGCCGCCAGGGCGCCTGGGGCCCTGGTGCCCCCCCCCCCCCGGCTGTACTTAGGGCGCAAGGTAGGTTCTGGAACGCTGATTTTTTATATAATTTTTCTGGATTTTTCCTGATAGTTCTCGTAATGTGAAAACCTGAAATACGAAAACAGCCGAAAACAGAAACTGGCACTGGGGTGCACTGGATTAGTAGGTTAGTCCAAATATGATCAAAAGTGTATATAAGTGTATAAATATCATAGCAATATCACCCAAAAGTGGCATGGAGCAAGCAGAACTTATAGATACGTTTTGGACGTATCAGGTGGGACGCATTTTTGTACGAAGATCCACACCATGTGATAATTTGACGCGTGTAAAGTCGTTCACTTCATTGATGGTCAATTAATACAGTGCATGCAAATAGAGTGGACGTGAGGGAGGAAGTAGTTGAGAATAACTAATCTAGTGCGTGCATGCGAGTAGTTAAATCATGGGTTGCTACTTCAATTGGTCTCCTTCGTATTTTGTGCCAATTTTTGACCATAATTTTAAGGGACACAATATTTATGCATGTCATAAAAATTAATGTAGTCGAAAACTATGTTCAAATGTGATTCCAATGATATAATTTTTGGTGATAAGCATTAACATTTTCTTAGTTAAAATTTTGGTAAAAAATTGGCATAAAATAAAAAGGGGGCCAATAAACCAGGACGCAGGTAGCATGATCAATTTTTGTCTGGGTTACTGTTGGTGGAATTTGTATTGAAATATTAACGGAGTGGAGTACTATTCTTTATCTTAGCCCCGTAGGATCTCCCAGTGCCTACGCTCGCCTCCCCGCCTCGCCCACCGGATCCCACCATGGAGGATCCTGCCATGGATAATCCCTTACATCCCAGGATCCCGTGGGCTGCCCTCTCACTGCGACCCGCGGCACTGCCGGCTTTGAGAGAAACCCACATGTGTTTTAGAGGGGATCCATTGCTCTGGAATCACAGATAGATGGCGCCGGAGGACATGCCAGGGTTGCGTTTCAGGTGGTGGGCAGCAAGGGAAAATCGGATTGAGGAAGTGTCACATCGATTGGAGACAAGTCCGAAGGAGCTGCGCCTGGTGAAGCACAAGGCGGAGGCGCAAGTCCATCCCAGGGGAGAGATGCCGAGGGATATGAGCATCTGGTAGCATCGCATTGATTTTGAGCTGAGGCTAATGGCAGAGATCATATTCACAGAGTCGACTGTGGAGGAAAGAACGCGCATGCCTGCGGGGTGGGATGAACAGTTGGTGAAACTGTTCAAATGGGTGGTAGGAGAAGCCAAATCGTGAAGCCAGCTGCGGCGGCAGTGCTGGGGATGCATCGTAGGCGCGGTGAGTTGCCCTCCTTCCCTGCCAGCGATGCAGTGAACTACTCGGTTGCTCCTGCAGTGAACTTGCGGCGCCATGGCGGTTTGCAACCATGACAATCACTCCATCTATACGTATTGTATTACAGTGAAAAATACTTGGTCATTTGGAAAAGGATGGTAATAGATTTACCACTAGTTTTTGATTGCTTGGTCATGACAATCACCCGAAGCCACAACCAGAAGTCTCCATCGCGTAATTCTTACGGTCGGTCGCACCAACAGACGGTCGGTCGGACCCGCGACATGCATCGCCTTGGTCTGACATGTACGACCAGTTACATCACTTACTTGTGCAACCGCATATAAGAAGTTGCACTTGAATTTTGTGTTCCAGGAAACTCATCAGGAGCCGTTTCGGGCCTCGGCCATCAATTAATCTTTAGCTTCTTCCCATGCATCACATTCCAAAGTAGTAGTAGAGTACCATGCTATAATTAAGTGCAAACCTACTCACACCTAGTACGTATCAAACCTGATTGTGTTCCCACTATGCAGGTGTGCAGTACTAGGCTATAAAAAGGGGAACTATATCTAGCCAAAAATCATTCTACCTTCCGCCTCATAAGTCTTTCTTGTTCATCCGTCCTTGCCATGGCCGGTGTGCAGAGTTCTAGGTCAAGAACTACTCATAGAAACGGAGCGGTGACCAAGGCCGCAGAAAAAAAGAGGGGCCGCCACCTCGCAGATACATTGAAAGATCACCCACGGGCAGGCGAGGGCTCCTAGGAGCGCCCTAACCGCAGAGGCGAACATGCGGAGCTGGCGGTGCTGGAGTCATTATCCCTCGTTGACATGCCCAATCAGCTCAATAAGTAGAAGGAGTTCATCAATGGCTTGGTGGAGCTGCTGAAGGAGAGCCTTGATGACATGCGTGATCAGCTCAATAAGTAGAAGGAGTTCATCAATGGCTTGGTGGAGCTGCTGAAGGAGAGCCTCGACAACATGCCCGCTAAGCTCAATAAGCGGGAGGAGTTGACCGTTGGCTTGATGATGCAGCTGAAGGAGAGCATTGCCTCGGGTAAGAAGGCGACCGACAAAATCCTGCAACTTCAGGAGGACAACGCGAAGCTCCGCCACAAGCTCGACAAGCTGAAGGAGGAGAACGCCGGCTGGAAGGAGCTGCATGAGAAGAGTAGTTCCTCCGTGAAGATGTTGCATGCCCTCTCCATGGAACAGAAGGAGGAGTTGACAAAGCTCCGCATCGAGCACCCGACTGCTGTCAAGGTACGTAATGCGGCTGTGGAAGAGATGATGAATGCTCGCATCGAGAAATCCCGTGTCATGGACAGAATGAAGAAGATGGTGGGGGAGACGAGCGAGGAGATGAAGGTCATGGAGGCGATGAAGAAGCAGTTAGGACTCCGCGGTCAACTCTTCATGAAGTAGAGAGCAGCGCGCCAGCACCCAGACTTGTGTCTGCGTCTTCCTTCTTTTGGGGGGGAGGGGGGCAATATTCCTTCTTCTTTTGCTCCTATGTTTCTTCTTTTGCTTTGGGTGTTTTGTCGCATGTGTCACGTTCTCTGCGAAGCACGAAGAGAACAATGATATTCCCTCCATTTAAGTTTACAAGTCTTGCGTCTATACCTAGGTTGCCAATTTTATCTCTGTAATATAAACTATATAACACAAACATTATACCGTTTGAAAATAGAATATCTAAAGTTTACAATTGTTTTTCTAATATATGACTTCTATTAGGTTGGTCAAATTGACGACTTAGGGGAACGCGCACGCCTTGTAAACTAAGAGAGAGGGAGTAATGATGAGTGGCGCCGTGGGATCGCCATGTCGCACTGGGCTGCCGTGTTTCGCGCTCCTCCGTCGTACTAGTCCTACTCGAGTGGAGTAGTAGTATACCACCACACGGTTCTTTGGTCATCCTCAGGTCGTCGGCAACATTTATACGAGCAGTCAAATCACAAGGCCCCACCTTCCAGCAGTAATGAGCCATCAAATCACAAAGGCCCTCGCCTCTCATGAAACCGACCAAGCGAGACTACCCCAACCTCTAGCCTTTTAAAAATACTTTTGTACAGTAGAAGTGTCAATGGATTATGCCATGGAGCAAAACTAACAAGATGAAATTAAAGAAAAAAGGTGGTACATATAGAGAGCGCTCGTCGCCAAATTATGCATATAATACTAATAAAAAAAGCTAGTACGTGCTTAGATGTGGTGCATACTGAAGAGTTAAAGGAATGAGAAGGAGCATAAAATAGTTCTGCTGGGGGCTCAGCACAACACACCCCTCAAATAAAACTAAGCACCCTGAAATTAAACTAAGCAACTAATCCGGTAGACACTGTATTAGAACCACTTTGAGCAATGACACTGCCACCTTACTCAGACTCCTCGTCCTCATGCTCGACTTCGTCCTTGCTCCTCTTCCTCTTGGTTGATACTTTTCTTGAACCGCACTCTTGGCTTCCGCTCTTCGTCCAACCCTTGTAGATATTGAAACAAAGGTAGGCATCCATTGCAGCGTAGTGGATGTGTCTATATCTAGTACATTCAACTCCCATCCAAGATGAAACCTCAACGAAGGTTTCTTCAGTGTATGGTATGAAGGATGAACCATGGCTCCTGCCAGGGTCAGCATTGAAGGTTGATCGAAAGACACCAGCCGATTGCTCTGGAGGTTGAAGGGTTGGCCTACAACGAGGCCTAACTGATCCAGGACTCTTTTGTCGTTCGTAAAGTCTATAGTAACGAATTTGACTTTGCGGTCCGCGAGGAAGGTCTTAAATTCCTCACACTCAACATCGGCATGGCATATGTGGTAGACCAAGCACAAGTTATGCATGCACACCTGGATCACAGCGGGCTTCCTCTACTCTTCCTCCTTTAGATCCTTCTCTCTTCCCGTGACTGTGGTGTACTCAACATCAAGCCGAGTGACCCACTCATCACCATTTGACTTTTCGAACATGCTTCTGAAGCGAGCAAGGCATCTTTTCACCATCGCGGAAGAATGGGTGTAGATGACATCAAACTCATCGCTAGTGATGGTTCTAACCTTGTACTCACCGAAGATCATGGAGATTTGGGACACCATGGATTTGGGAGGAGGGTTAGGATTAGTGGAACTGCTGTAATGTGAAAGGACGGGACAAGTAGGAGTGAACTGCTAACGGTTTTCTGATTGTAAAAATGCTGAGTGGGGAGTGCGAACGGTAGGGTAGTGGCTTGCCCGGTGGATAAATGGATTCAAGCACAGTACTATGGGGGCCCAATTAGATGGCATGTCTACTAGAAGCCCAATTAAATGGCTTCATGCATCTGCGTGTTCGCACGTCAAGCGTCGAGAATAGTTGCTTTCCATGCTCCCATGATACAGGCTTCCGAGAGCCCTTGGATCTGAGATCGAACGGTTGCATGGCGTGATTCTAGACCTATGGGTGAATATCCTATCATGGAGGGTTATTCATCAAATTTTCAGAAAGTTAGCATGCGACCGTTCGATCTCAGATCCAAGGGCTGTCAGCAGCTCGTATCATGGCTGCGCCTACCAGACTCGTCGCCTCCCTCGCTCGGTCGCGCCCTTGGAGATTTTAGACGGCTATAAATGAGCATTTTTTTTGCCTACTTCGCATGCATGAAACCGTTTCCTCCATCCAGGTGCGTTAGGCTATCTGATGTTGTCATGTCATACATAGTCATCACTTAGTCACTCATACAACAAGGTTAGGTATAAGGTTGGCTATAAGAGTATTTTCTTTTAATTCTCTCTATCTCTTTCTTCGCAGTATTTATTGCACTTGCCAAGGAGTAAGGAGTACAATACTTGGCACCTGTATACTCCCTCCATTTCAGTATACAAGTCCTACACGTATACCTAGGTTGCCAATTTTATCACCGTAATATAAATATATAACACAAAAATTATATCGTTTGAAAATAGAATATCTAAAATTTACAATGGTCTGCATTTTTGTAATATATGACTTCCATTAGATTGGTCAAATTTACGACTTAGGGGTACCCGCACGCCTTGTAAACTGAGAGAGAGGGAGTACCATGGAGGTGGTCAGGAAACAGGCGACTCACGCCGGTCGTAGCGCCGCAGTAATAATGATAATGGCAAGTCAAATCCCAGGGCCCCACCTATCTAGCAGTAACGAGCCGTGAAATCACACAGCCCTACGTTAGCAGCAGCCTACTCCCTCATCTTCTCACCTCTATGTCGAACTGACTAGGCGGAACTGCCCAGCCTACCGCACGGGAAAAGCCCCGCCCTGGACTTTCAAATATAATTTTGTATCCATGGATTGTGCCATGGATCAAAGCCTCAAGAAAACGACAGTACACATGTATGCAGCACGCCCGTCGCATTTGCGTCGCACCCCAGATGGTCGGTAGGTCGGTCTCGCACGACACTCTTTGAATGGAACACGCGTCATATTGCATTGGCACACACATGTGGGACCACGGTTGAGAACTGACCATAGGCACACCCC
>LR738711.1:723976675-724011760 GCA_902687465.1 Secale cereale
AAGAGAGAGAGAGAGAGAGAGAGAGAGAGAGAGAGAGAGAGAGAGAGAGAGAGAGACGAGCGATAGTACTGGAGCAGTGCTATAAACATGTCAGTGCCTGGGCGATCCCTGCACGACACGGGAGAACAGTTCATCATGCATGTGAGCAGACTCCAGTAGACGGCTGGATTGGCTATCATCTACATATCGTGCAGGTTGTGTTGTACAGGGCTGTAGTTTTGATGAGAAATCTAAAAAAGGTTACTTGTCATCTCGCAATATTAGATGTGATGTGTGCTTCGGATCATTGTGAGGGTTAAACAGCAACAACTGTGTTCCACCAAGGCGCTGGTCATTGGGGGCACATGCACGAAGACTACTCGGTTGCCATCTAGGTCAAGCCGGCTATGTTAATTAGGACATCTATCGATTGACCCCTTTTCTACGAATTGGTCTTTAATTTGAGCTTTGATCCTCATCTAGTTTGTCCTTCGGGATTCATGTTGTCTCCTTGGGGCAGTGAGGTTATGGTTTCTTATCATGTGGCATTTTTTCATCTAGCTTTCATCCGGTGTGCTTCATATCAAAATGACGACAACCTCGCTTCCGAGGCACGTGCATGAAGACTTCTTGACGGTCATTGACGAGGTCAAACCGGCTCTGGTAGATAAAAGAAAACTATTCCAGTATATAGGCAGGAGCCTCCGCGCGTGCTTGCCAGTGTTGCTCTTTTCACACTCTCTCATCCTCTCTCCAGATCTCAATACGACAACGATGGCCACACTCTCTCTCTGCTCGCCGCTGTTCACAGATCCGACCAGATCCCCTCCGCCAGGGAAGGTGAGAAGGTGCAATGTTCACGCGGTCGTCCTCGGTGACGGCTCTTACCCACTGTCGACACGTCCCGATCAGCGTGCATTATCATTCTCTTCCATGTAGCGCCAGCCAGGGAGGGCCTCCGACCCCTTCTTCCTCGATGCCGTAGTGTGGGCAGATCCTGCCTCCCGCCGCCCACCTAGCGACATCCTGGCGACCCTCAGGTATAACTTCCTTTGAAACTGGCCTTGCTCTCCTGCCCTACCTCCTCACGTCGATGCATCTGTATCTTTTACTATTTCTCAGGCCCCTGATAGATAGGATCGATCGGTTGTTTGAAAGCCACCTAAATTTTTACTGTTAACAGGTAAAACTACTTCATGCAGTCGAATCTAGTACTACTTGGTTCAAACAAGGAAGAAAGGGGGTGGGAGGTGGGGGAAGATTTGTTACCTGAATCTAGGACTTGGTCGAAAGAGGAAATAATGGGGGTGAAAAGTAGCAGAGACTAGCTATCCAACTGGTCTCTTGGTCTAACAGTGAAATAAAGGGAAACGCAGTACAAACTCAGTATAAACCGATCTATTGGTTGAAAAAGGAAAGAAAGTGGGGACTAGGGGACAAGTCAATAGAGTATGTCCAGCACTGGATTTGCTAGCCTCACACAGTATAAGGTGACTACAAAAATGGGGCCAACCCAGATATCCTTTTTGGATGTTTGTTGCCCCGAGCTCCTCTTATGTAATGCCACTGGTAATATGTAGCAGTCCCACTATTAAAGTAAGGACACGTTAAACCAATGTTGTTTTCAATGTAATGCCTCCAGTAATATGAATCAATGGCACTATTTTTCATGTCCTGCTAAATTTCCCATTAAGATAAGTTGCTTATTTTCATTGGAAATGCAACTGTCCTGGTCCACCTACTCTCCCGTGCCCAAATACCAACTCTTTAGCAGCTGTTAATGTAATGTTGCTGGTAAAATAAAGCAATGGCACCATTAAAGTAATGTCGTATTTAATGGTTGTCATAGTTCATCCTAATGCCCACACTAATATCTAGCAATGTTGCTGTTTTAGAAATTGCTACTGTCCTTGTAGGATCACCATTCAGATAAGGAACATGCTTCTTTTCATTTGATGTATGTTCCATCACTTATTAGTCACCCTCCTTTCCACCTTTTTGTGCAAATGGAGATATACATTTCACGCTTGATCTTAGTTGAACTGCACAAAATGATATCCAAATTATAGTTGAACATTCCAGCAGCTTCAAGACCAACCTTGATGTTGCTCAATTTTATTGCAACTAATGAAGAAGAAGCTGCTAGCTCATGGGACCAAGTACTTGCTAACTGCATGATGCAAACATTGCCTCATTTTAGGTGAACTGCACAAAAAGGTCCCATGAATTGAATCATCCATGTTGGTGACTGGTGTCATCCCTTCTATGATGGCGTTGACTGCAGATATGGTTCCTGTTGGGGATATGAGTATTTGATATGACCCGCCCAGGAGGGGCCGGGTTACCCAATGGAGGTTCAGGGGCCAAGCCCAGAAGCATGTTTAAGATGGCGGTTCAATGAGAGTAATTGATAAAGGGCCCAAGGCCAGGAGCGACTTAAGGCATGTAAGCATAAACCGCCATATGTGTTAAGCTTGTATTGTAAGGCATGTAACAAGAGTCACCAGGCCGGACACGACTGTATGAGCCGGCCGGGACTCCGTAGGCCGCAGGGCATCAACCCGTGTATATAAGGGGACGACCTGGCAGCGACATAGGGCAAGAAACAAAACAGATCGAGGGCTAGGCAAGCGCATCCGCTCCCTAGCAATCGACACCCTAGCAATTCTACCTCAAACTAGATTAGGTTTTACCCTCAGTGCAAGGGGTCGAACCAGTATAAACTCCGCGTGTACTTTGTCTCGTTTAACCCCTTTAAGCTAACCACGTCGCTATAGCTCCGCAATCAAGTCCTTCCCTTAGTGTCAGGGATATTACTAGCAGGTATAAACCGGCTAGGGAGATCCGGATTACGATAATATAGTTATGTTGTTATAATCTTAGTAGAGGTTACGGCCCATGAAAGCTTAGGGCCCATGTATAATGTTGATGGTTTTTAAACCGTCCTATCATGTAACTTGATGTACAAGGAAGAAAGAGTAGAGACCGAGGCGGACACGATTACGAGCCGGCCTCGGGACTCTGTAAACCAGACCGGGCGTTGCCTCCTATATAAAGGAACGGCCCGGCGATAGTTCAAGGCAAGCAACGATCCGTCGAGAGACAGGCAAGCAATCTGCTCCCTGTTCATCGACGCCCAAGCAATACCAAACCAAACTAGACGTAGGCTTTTACCTTCATCGAAGGGGCCGAACTAGTATAAGCCCTCTGTGTCCTTTGTGTGCTTTTAACCTCTTCAAGCTAACCCGCGCGATGGCTCCACACCTAAGTCCTCTAGACCGGACATCTGCCGTGCTAATTCCACGACAGTTGGCGCCCACCGTGGGGCTATCACACGATGGTTTCGAGTTCTTGAAGGGCAGCTTTGAAGGACTCAAGGGCTACGCGGTCGGCCGGATGACCAAGAGTCGCCGCGGCCGGATCTACATCGATGACACAGGCTGGGGCCCGGAGGCCGACTCAATCGAATACGGGTACCGGGTTCCCTTCGGCGGCATACACGTCTTCATCGGCAAGATTGGTGAACCGGGACCTGAGCCGGGCATCTTCCCCAACATCATCGAGCCGGCTCAGCATGCGAGATCGGCCCGGATTCAGCCTGCCGTGAAGTGCGTTTTCGTTGGAGCAATACATGGAGTCCAAGCCGAGGACGGATCGGATTCTGGTGGCGAGACAGTTATCTATTCCGACGATGAATCTTCATCCAGAGAGACTGAATCCTTGTATCTGTTGCGGGACGGCCGGTCTGAGGGTGTGTCCGACGGGGATAGTATTCCGGACCCCTTTGATCTACCAAACCGGGTGGCTGTCTTTATGGCCGGATCACAATCTACGCCGCAGCCCACGGTGACCGGGGCGTTCACAGCAGAGGCTGGTGCAGGGGGGAGCAGCCAAGCCCCCTCGCCCTCTGACGATCTATCCGCCTTACTAGAGGAGTTGACACCCCGGGCAGTAGCAGTGGTGGCTCCAGCTGACAAGGCGCAACACGATGCAGAAATCCTTTAGCTGAAGGGCCGGATCGAACAAGCCAGACAGGATCTAAATGCAGAAAAAGCCATGATAGCAACAAGGCAGGCAGAGCTGGATTCTCAGGCTTTCCGGCTCAGGATGGATCAGGACTCTGCGCAGGGAGTAAGGAACAGAAGGTATCAGACTCGTCTGCCGCCGGTCTATGAGGCGATGAATCTCTTTGGTACGCCAGGAGCGGGAGCCAGCAATAATCCGGAGGTAAACCAGAGGGGAGCCCCAGTGACAGGTACACCGGTTCAACAACCCACTGCGGAGCAAGATCGACGGGTTATACCCACGCCTCACATCCCCACTCCTCCTGGCCACTACTCAAATCCCCTGGATAACATTGTCGCTGCCGCTTCACGCCTGGCCGCTTTACCCATTGAGGGGACATCCCCCGTGGTGATGGAAGCACGCAGGGTCAAGGATCTGCTCGACACGGCATTGACACAGCAGCAGGCGTACTCCTACAGCAGGGAGAGACTTCATTCAACACCCCGCCACAGCCAGAGTTATACTAGGCATTGGGATGAACCGGAGGTGTCCAGTAGTGAACGGAGGCGACATCGTCACAGACAGGATAATCTGGCAGGCACAGAGGCGCAAGCCCAGGAGGCGGTAAACCGGGCTAGACCTATGGCCCGCGAGGACATCCGCCAAACGACGCCGGTTCACACAACCACAGCAGAGATGGGAGTCATGGCGAGTTCCTTTGGAGTGCAGTGTCTCATTCCTGCTTTACGAAGCGTAAGGTTACCCAAGGACTTCAAAGGTCCACGAAAGGTGCCCAACTACATAGCAGATCTGGCTCCAGAGGCTTGGATTGAGAGCTATGAGATGGCTATGGAGATGCTGGACGTAGATGAAGCGGCATGCGCAAAATATTTTACCATGATGCTTGAGGGTACAGCCCGGACATGGTTAAAGGGCTTACCACCTAACTCCATCGGATCATGGGGTGAGTTGCGCCACCAGTTTATTAAAAATTTCAAGGACAAGTGCAAACAGCCAATGTCAGTAGTAGACCTAGCGGCGTGTATACAAGGAGAGCAGGAGCCTACGAGCGCATGGGTGCGGCGAGTGTCAGAAATCTTACACTCTTCGAATGGTATCAGTCCCAGTACGGCGATAGTAACACTGGAAAACAATTGCCGGTTTGAGTCTCTGAAACTGAAGTTGGGACGGCTCAAGCGGGATTGCAATGACATGGGAACACTCATGAGCACTCTAGTGAAGTATGGGGACTCTGACACCACTAAATACCCAGAAGCGGATGGGGATAAGTCCGGAAAAGCAAATAAGCCCGGTAAACCGGCGCAGGCTAGTCCGGTCGGAGCAAGCATCAACGGTAAGCGAAAGGCAGAAGGTGGCTCTGATTTTGTGGCCAATACCAAGGTTCAAGGAAGCTTTCAACGCAATAAGAATAGACCGCCTCCACAGAGTGGCGGAGGATTGATACGTCTCAAACGTATCTACTTTTCCAAACACTTTTGCTATTGTTTTGCCCTCATTCTTGCATGATTTGAACTAAACTAACCCGGACTGACGCCGTTTTCAGCAGAGCTGCCTGTATGGTTTTATTGTGTGCAGGAAAATGGATTTTTAGGTGTCTCGGAAAATTCCAAGAAAAATCACAGAAAATCCACGCACCCGAAGGGCCATTGTGCCAGAAGTGGGGCCAGAGGGCAGCTAGGGGGGCCCAGGCGCCCTGCTGGCGCGGCCCCACCCCTGGCCGCGCCAAGAGGCCGCCTGGGAGGGTCCTCCCCCCTCTGTTGCCCTACCTTGGCTCCTATTTATTCCCGTGGCGAGGAAACCCCAGAACAGAAGTCGTTTTTCCAGTTTCCGTCGCGGAGCCGCCGCCACCCTCTGTTCTTCTTCGGGAGGGCTAATCTGGAGGCTGATTTGGCCTCCGGAGAGGGGAGATCGTCGCCATCGTCATCATCATCACTACTCCATCCTCCCTCCATGACTTCTCCTTCCATGTGTGAGTAATTCCCTGCTATAGGCAAAGGGGGTGGTAGGGATTGGATGAGTTAGATCATCTAATAGTTTATCAGATTGTTGGGGGCATGTTGCCTATCATCTACTTTGGTGTTTATCATCTTTGCTTCAACTTGTTACTCTTAATGCTTGTCACTTTGGGCCTGAGTGCCATGTTTTCATATCTGAACCCTATGTGTTTGCATGAATATATTTGTGTTCTTGATCCTATCTATGAGTTGTTTGCACCTATTATGGTCCGAAACCGGCGATCCCAAAGGTGACAGCTTGGGACACCAAAGGGGATGGTCTATAATTTGAGGATTCCATGTATCCATTGAATTTATTGCTTTGTTCCGGTGCTCTTTGACAGGAGTACCTTAATCTCCATAAGTTCCTTTTGGCCCCGTTCGTAGCGGGATGGTAGGACAAAAGATGTTGTGGAAGTTCTTATTGCAAGCACGTACAACTACCTGTGGGATACATGCCTAATGTTTGATATTTGCCTATATGATCATTACTTTTCTGTGTGCCTTGCCCCAAGTTAGATTCATGATATATCTCATCCATGCAGCGCCCAACCATCCGTCTCCCTAGCCTACAGTGTTTCAATCCTGCTGGTTATTAGTTGTTACTTTTGCTGTTCACTTTTGCTGTCACCACCATCACTATCATATCACCATTACCACTTATCTTTTGTTGCAAGTAAGTATATTTCAGGTGCGGTTGAATTGACAACTCAACTGTCAAAGCTTATAAATACTCTTTGGCTCCCCGTGTGTCGAATCTATAAATTGGGTTATTCTTACCCGCGAAGACTATCTCGATCCCTTACGGTTGAGGGTTATCAAGTACCATTTTCTGGCGCCGTTGCCGAGGAGCATAGCAATATTTACAAGTCTACTTGAAGTATCCTACCTGCTGCACTTCATCCGCTATGGGTAAGAAAGGAGACCCCAAGGTTCCGATCTTACTATCCACTACAAGCAGAGGTACTGTTCTGAACACTAGTGCTACACTTGATTCACCTTCTGTTATGAGTAAGTTTGCCTCACCACCACCACATGATGCTTCTACTGAATCTGTTACTATGTCCGATACTTTTGATGATGCTTCTACTACTCTTGATGATATTGGTTCACTTGGTTATGCTCTTGAGAAACAGATCGCTGCTGCTACAAAAAAATCTAGAATTGAAATTCCTGTTACTCGCTACCCTATTGGTGGAACTTATGATTATCCTGATTTGAGTAAACTCAAGGAGAGACTCCTTGATGATGATTACATTATGCTTGATGATGATTTATGCAGGGAACTGACGGAGTTTGCCGACTCTGACCCTAAAGCTATTAAGAAGCTGCTTGAAAAACACTCCTTGAAGAACAAGACTGTTCCTGATCCTGAATTTGCTACATCTCCTATATGCATCAATGATCCTCATTTTGATTTCTCTGTTGATATTTCACTTATATCTATGGTTGAAGCTGACCCCTTTTATGGCAGAGAAAATGATGATGCTATTGCACACCTGACCAAACTCACTAAGTTGGGTGGCTTGTTTACCACGAATGAAAAGATACGAAAATTTTATGTGACTAAGCTTCTTCCTTTCTCTTTGAAGGAAGGTGCTAAAACATGGTATGATGCACTACCATGTGGTTCCATTAAGAGTCCTCAAGACTTATCTCACTCTTTTGTTGATAAGTACTTTCCTGCTCATATGCAACATGTTGCTTTACAAAGAATTTATAACTTTAAACAGTTGCAGGATGAGCACCTCCCTAAAGCTTGGGGGAGGTACTGTAGTCTGATCCAGGCTAGACCAGGACATGGAGTCCCTAAGAATGAATTAATCAATATATTTTATGCTGGTATAACTGATGAATCCAGGTCCTATTTGGATAGTTGTGCTGGTTGTGTTTTCAGGAAAAGAACATCGGACGATGCAGAAGAATTGATGGGCAGGATTGCCAAAAACCATGAAGATTGGTCCGTCCCTGAACCACCTCCACCACCAAACAAGAGGGGCATGCTTGTTCTAAGCCCCGAAGATATGCAAGAAGCAAAGAAGTCTATTAAAGAGAAGGGTATTGAAACTGAAGACGTGAAGAATCTACCCCCTATTGAGAAGTTGTGTGAGCCTACCACTCACCCTCCTATGGTAGAGGTACACTCTCTTTTAGATTTCAACGCAAGTGACATCCCTCATGGTAAGCCTCCTGATCAATGTTTAGATGAGCTTGATAATTTTATTATGAAGCAAAGTCATTTTAATGAGAGGATACAAAGTCAATTGCATGATAATTCCCTTGCTATCAAAAGTTTGCTTGATGTTCTAGGTAGAACAGTTGATGATGTTAAATGTCTTGTGAAGCATTTTCATATGGTTCAAACTCAACTTGAACAAATTTATAATGTGCAAAAAGATTTGCTTGCTAACAATACCAAACAAGATGATTTACAGGCCTTCGGGATTAAGACCCGAGGAGGAACTAGCACTCAAGATCCTCTCTATCCAGAGGGGCATCCGAGGAGAATCGAGCAAGATTCTCAAATGCAGGAAGAAGAAATTGTTGGCTCTCCAAAGAAGAAGAAGAAGAAACACAAGGAGGCTGACAATTCCAATGATCCTATTACAAGTGAAGAGCCAGCTGTTGATCCCAACAGTATATCTACCTCCGATGCTGAGACTGAAGACGGTGTCGAACCTGAAGATAAGGATAAGGAGAAGAATGATCCGCCTGAAGTTCGAGAAGAAGAAGCACCTGACAAATGCAAGAAGTACACTAGAGAAGACTTCGTCGCAAGAAGACATTGGAAGGAAAGAGAACCATGGATACAGAAACCAATGCCCTTTCCAGGTAAGTCTCTCAAATCTAAAGAAGAAGAGCATTACAATAAGTTTTGTGAGTGGATGAAACCTCTTTTTCTTCAAATCCCTTTGACTGATGCTATTAAGTTACCTCCCTATTCAAAATATATGAAAGATATTGTTACTAATAAAATAAAAGTTCCTAATGAAGCAATATCTACTATGCTTGCTAACTACTCTTTCAGTGGCAAGATTCCTGAGAAGCTTGGTGATCCAGGTATACCCACCATTCCTTGCTCCATAAAGAATAATTATGTCAAAACTGCTTTATGTGATCTTGGAGCAGGAGTGAGTGTTATGCCTTTCTCTCTTTACAAGAGGCTTTGTTTAGAGAAACTAATTCCTACAGATATCTCTCTTCAGATGGCTGACAAGTCAACAGCCGTCCCGATAGGTATTTGTGAGGATGTTCCCGTAGAAGTTGCTAATTGTTTGATCCTTACTGATTTTGTCATGCTTGACATGCCCGAGGATGGGAGCATGTCCATTATTCTTGGTAGACCTTTTCTTAACACCGCAGGTGCTATTATTGATTGCAATAAAGGAAAGGTTACCTTCAATGTGAATGATAAAGAACACACGGTGTATTTTCCAAAGAAGACCGACAAGAGGCATGGCCTCAACTCTATAGAAAATATCGAGATCGTGAAGATTGGAGAATGGGACTGTCCACTACATGTGCACCACAAATACAAAACTATTATGGTGGGGACAATGTCCATTTAAAGTAAAGGTGCACTGATCACTTCGTAAGAGGTGGGACTTTTTGCTCTATATATCGCTGGTTTGTTGGTAAGACTTGATCAACCTTACTAGTGAGCATGTTTTATATAGGTAAAAAGTTGAGCTTGTTATGTTTTCATTTGTTTTAGCTTTTGTTCTCCTTGCTGTACCAAGTGTTTGTGTTTTTGAAGCTTCACAATACTAATCACTGCTTTAAGTTTTCAGAAAGTTTTGCAGCTTTTTGAACTTCGAAAAAATTTCAACAGTGAAGTTTTCAGAAAAATTCCAGAAAAATTAAAATTAAAATTTCCATGCCGGGAGTGACCCAGAGGCACCTGGGGCTAACTAGGGGGGCACCAGTGGCCCAGGCGGCCAGCTGGCGCGGCCTGCCCCCTGGCCGCGCCCATAGGGCGCCTGGGGCCCACAGGTCCCGCCTCCAGGTGAGTCTTCTTCCTCTCTCTCTCTTTCTCTCCGAAAACACGAGTTCTGCACCTGTTCTTGCGTTCTTGTTGTTCTTGGAGGCAATTTTCGATCTCTCTCTACAGCCTATCATTCGGGCTGAGACTTTGAACAAATACTCCCTGGTATGTAACTCCACCCCTCCAATTAGATTTTTGGTTAGTGGCTTCATTTGTGAGTATTTAGTAGTTCTTGGTGCTGTGTAGATGAGCTTGCATGCATGTGTAGAAATTTATTTTCCAAGTTTTGATGCAAGTTTATGCCTTAGGTAAGTGAGTTGAGTAGTTTGCCTTAACTCACTTTGTTTAAATCCTTGTTTTTGTAATTTGCCAAAAATTTCAGAAATGAGTTTGTTAGGAAGGGCAAAGGGGTGGCTTGAGAAGAAGAAGCCCGCGCGCTCCGATCGAGTTACTAGAGCCGCAGCTTCACCCTCGACTGCTAGGGTGAGCTACAATGAAGATCATTTGCCCCTAGAGTTGTTGGAAGACACAAATCCAGCACGTGCGATGATGTTCCCATGTGATGAATTCCTTGAAGCTGCAGGAATTAAGGATGAGTTTTATAACCTTTGTGCTAATGCAGGTCTGACACGGCTCGTCACGTGCCGTGTTGCTCAGTATCAAAAACTCACCTCCGGTTTCATTAACAGTTTTAGATATAACCTTGATACTAGTTCTATTGAGTTTAAAATTTACAATAATCTTTTGACCATGCCCTTGGAAAAGTTTTGTGAAATAATAGGTGTGCCAAACGTTGGGCGGACGGCGAAGATGACCTCTCAGCCCTCCGAGCTGAGAACCGTCTTCAACTCTCTCTGCAGCATGGATACGAGGGATATTCATCGGTCAAAAATCTCCAGCATCTTATTCCCTCACCTCAGGTATTTTGCGTATTATGTTGCTAGAGGGGTGTTAGCTCGTGACAACACGAGCAACATTTCTGCGCCGGATATTGCTATCCTGGCAACCGCCCTCTCAAGGAGGTTTGATTATAATGTGGGTGCCTTAATTGCTCGAAGCCTCGCTATGAACGGTAACAAGGGAGATTTATTTGGTGGCGTTTATGCCACACTTATCTTAGAGTATCTTAAAGGCACCCCACACCCTGATGATAAGCCTTTTACTTATTTAAGTTTTGATCTTGCTGCTATGAAAAGGCATAAGTTTGTTACCATGACTTCTGAGTTTGGTAACCTTGTTTATATCTTGCGTTTCGGAACTACCGCGGAATGCAAGATCCGTCTACCTGCACCTCTTTTGTTTGACTTTTCTCGCAGGAACGGATGGTCCTTTGATGTTATCCAGTTCGAAGAGTTCATGGTCCAGCATCAGTTTCATAACCCCATGGAGGGGGTTGTGCCCGACGAGGAGGAGCAAGGTGAGTTACCACCTTTTCAGGGGGGACCGTCACCCAGTTTGGTGAAGGGTCTTCCTCTGCTTGGAGTGCGGACCCTTCTTCGTGGGAGGATTCGAGGACTTCGGTGTACGCGCCGGAATCCTTATACGACCCTTGGACTCACCAGTACCACCCCGGAGCAGGAGGCTCCTGGGGGCAGTAGCTACTACCAACTTAGGCCAAAAGCCTAAGCTTGGGGGAGTACGTGCCCTTCTCACTTTTCCATTGTATTATCCGTTTTATTTTTGTTCGCTTTGATCTTTTCGAAGTTTTTGCCTGTTCTTCTTTGTTTCTTTCTTTGCAAAAACAACAAAAAGATTTTCTCTTTCTTTTGCTTTCATTCAACCTTTGAAAAAACCCAAAAAGATTTCCTTTCTCTCTTTAGTTTGCTTTGTTTTCAGAGTTCAGCTCGAGTCCGTGATGGCATTTAATTATATTTCCTACCTTCGATCGTGCAAGTGACAAGGCAGTAATGACGAAGATCGACGGAAGGGAAGCAACAAGGAAAACCGGTATGAACTCTTCTTGTTTCTACTTTTGTACATATGCCTGTACTTATGATCTAGAGACCGGGTTGTAGCGACATAGTGCTATGTTTACAATGCTTTCCCAGTGGTTCATGCTTTCCTTGTGGCTAATCTCAAATAGCTAGAGTATATAATGTGTTATTGAAATGATTTACATGCATTGCATTGTTCATAGTTTGGTATACTAAGGTGGTATTTCCCTTTGGAGAATTCTTGGATTGACTTGGCACATGTTTACACATGTTTAAGACTAAAAAGTCTGCTTTGCCTTGATGATCTTTTAGTTTCAGAATAGTTATATCACTTTCATGCCCAATTCAATGTTGCTTTGTCGCTCTGCATGATTATGACCGTTATTGCTCTCTAGTTGGTCGCTTCCCAGTCTCTTGCTAGCCTTCGCTCGCACTAAGCGGAATTCTGCTTGTGCATCCAAATCCTTTCAAACCAGTTATTCCATATGAGTCCACCATACCTTCCTATGTGGTATTTACCGGCCATCCTAACGAAGACTTTCTTGTACCATCTCGAAATTATTCAAATTTACTCCTGTTTTGTGCCTCTGTTTTAGCTCATGAGGAAGTAGTAGGTAATTCATGATCTTTTTATGTTGGACATGTTTTATCCCGGGATTGCATGTCTAATCTGCAAACCCCTAATACGAGGAGGGACTGGCATGAGTGCGCCCAGCTCACAAAAGATAATCACAACCAGCAAACCCTCCTTCATGCTTTGTTTATGAGAAATCAGAAAACTTTGGTAGTGATAAACAAAGGAGATTAAGAGGATGTGATCGTCCCCATCTTGGGAGCCGTTCCTTGAAACATGTCTAGCATAAGAAGTGATTGGGTTGTCTACTAGCATTCGTTGACGAAATATGCACCTCCCAAAATCATTTTTACCTCTGTTTTCAAAACCAAGAGCTCTGGTACATGTTTAGTCTTTGCTTCCAACCACGGGTTTTCAACCTCGCCATCAAATTCCACGGTTCGAGAGTCTCCACCTTCTTTCTTCAAAGCACCAACTAGGAGAGCATAATTGTCATTCTGAGTGTAATGTGCATTGTCCCAAAGTATCACATTGTCTTCTGCATGCTTGTGGTATTATTTATTCTGAAATTCTTAGTTCTAGTCTCCTTTAAAACTCTGGAGGAGTTTCTGCATTTATGTTTTGCTTCACTCATGGAGGCTAGCGAGATACCACTCTAGTATGTTCAAGCTATGTGCAATGTAATCTTGTCTTGATTTTCAGTAGCATATTATTTACTTTTAGTTATTTGTGATTGGTCACTTGAAAGAAGGATTGCTTCGTGCATTGTCCTCATAGCATTGTTTCAATACTTGCTAGACTCTTTTCGTAGTACATGCTTATATACATCTAATGAAGCAAAAGAGTTTGTCAAAGTTTTATTTGTCGCGTCCAGTTCGTTGAACTGAATTGCTTGAGGACAAGCAATAAGCTAAGCTTGGGGGAGTTGATACGTCTCAAACGTATCTACTTTTCCAAACACTTTTGCTATTGTTTTGCCCTCATTCTTGCATGATTTGAACTAAACTAACCCGGACTGACGCTGTTTTCAGTAGAGCTGCCTGTATGGTTTTATTGTGTGCAGGAAAATGGATTTTTAGGTGTCTCAGATAATTCCAAGAAAAATCACAGAAAATCCACGCACCCGAAGGGCCATTGTGCCAGAAGTGGGGCCAGAGGGCAGCCAGGGGGGGCCCAGGCGCCCTACTGGCGCGGCCCCACCCCTGGCCGCGCCAGGAGGCCGCTTGGGAGGGTCCTCCCCCCTCTGGTGCCCTACCTTGGCTCCTATTTATTCCCGTGGCGAGGAAACCCCAGAACAGAAGTCGTTTTTCTAGTTTCCGTCGCGGAGCCGCCGCCACCCTCTGTTCTTCTTCGGGAGGGCTAATCTGGAGGCTGATTTGGCCTCCGGAGAGGGGAGATCGTCGCCATCGTCATCATCATCACCACTCCATCCTCCCTCCATGACTTCTCCTTCCATGTGTGAGTAATTCCCTATTGTAGGCAAAGGGGATGGTAGGGATTGGATGAGTTAGATCATGTAATAGTTTATCAGATTGTTGGGGGCATGTTGCCTATCATCTACTTTGGTGTTTATAATCTTTGCTTCAACTTGTTGCTCTCAATGCTTGTCACTTTGGGCCCGAGTGCCATGTTTTCATATCTGAACCCTATGTGTTTGCATGAATATATTTGTGTTCTTGATCCTATCTATGAGTTGTTTGCACCTATTATGGTCCGAAACCGGCGATCCCAAAGGTGACAGCTTGGGACACCAAAGGGGATGGTCCATAATTTGAGGATTCCATGTATCCATTGAGTTTATTGCTTTGTTCCGGTGCTCTTTGACAGGAGTACCTTAATCTCCATAAGTTCCTTTTGGCCCCGTTCGTAGCGGGATGGTAGGACAAAAGATATTGTGCAAGTTCTTATTGCAAGCACGTACAACTACCTGTGGGGTACATGCCTAATGTTTGATATTTGCCTAGATGATCATTACTTTTCTGTGTGCCTTGCCCCAAGTTAGATTCATGATATATCTCATCCATGCAGCGCCCAACCATCCGTCTCCCTAGCCTACAGTGTTTCAATCCTGCTGGTTATTAGTTGTTACTTTTGCTGTTCACTTTTGCTGTCTCCACCATCACTATCATATCACCGTTACCACTTATCTTTTGTTGCAAGTAAGTATATTTCAGGTGCGGTTGAATTGACAACTCAACTGTCAAAGCTTATAAATACTCTTTGGCTCCCTGTGTGTCGAATCTATAAATTGGGTTATTCTTACCCGCGAAGACTATCTCGATCCCTTACGGTTGAGGGTTATCAAGGATTCATTAATCTGGAGCGACAGTTGAATGAGCCTTGCCCGAAGCACAGCACTAAGGAATGCCCAGCTAAACACACATGGGGGGAATGCCGGGTCATGATGGAGGCCATGAACCGGGCCAGATTCAACAACGGACCACCGGGCGGCGGTTCAGGCCCCGTGTTTCATGGGCCGGGTCACCAAGGTAATGGCTCCGGATCAGGATATCATGGCGGCAACAATGGTTACAACCAAGGCAATCATCAGTATGGTCAGGGCGGTTACAATAACCAAGGCAACCATCAATATGGTCAGGGCGGCTGCAATAACCAAGGCAACCAATAGCAGGGCCAGGGTAATCACAACAACCAAGGCAATCAGCAGCGTCAGCAGCAGCAGCAATCCGGATATCAGAGTAATCCGAAGGAGCTGAGTAGTGGACAGTATCATGTGTTCACTACGAGTTTGTGAAAACGAGATCAAAAAGTTTTAAAGCGGGCAGTCCACACGGTTGAACCGGCAATACCACGATTCCTGCGCTGGTCGGAACAACCTATTGTGTGGAGCAGAAAGGATCACCCGCTGCGGGTCGATAATCCGGGCCAATTGGCCTTAGTAGTGGCACCACAGGTGGGTGGCTACAAATTCACCAAGGTTCTCATGGACGGCGGAAGCAGCATCAATATCTTATATTACGAGACTTTCCGTCACATGGGGCTGACAGATAAGAAGCTAAGACAGTCAAACACGGTGTTCCATGGAGTAGTGCCAGGTAAATCAGCTTATCCGGTTGGAAAAATTGACCTAGAAGTTACCTTTGGAGATGAATAGGATTCCAGGTCAGAGACGATAACCTTTGAAGTGGTAAAAATCCGAAGCCCATACCATGCGCTATTTGGACGGCCGGTTTACGCTAAGTTTATGGCTAGACCGTGCTATGTTTATCTACAGCTCAAGATGCCGGGTCACAAGGGAACCATCACGGTTCATGGAAGTCGCAAAATCGCATTGGAGTGCGAAGAAGGAGACGCTGCTTATGCAGAGGCGGTATGTGCTACAGAGGAATTGAAATTTTACAAAGACAATGTTGATCCAGCAGATATGTCCCCGTTGAAGAAGCCAACTACAGAGCATGATCCGGCGTTGAAGTTTCAATCGGCAGAGGAAACCAAGCAAGTCGACTTTGTGCCAGGCGATTCATCCAAGCAGTTCACTATCGGCGCTAACCTTGACCCTAAATAGGAAAGCGCGCTCATCGAGTTCATCCGTGAGAACCGGGATATCTTTGCATGGAAACCTTCTGACATGCCAGGTATACCGAGGGAACTCGCTGAGCACAGTATTAATATTGATCCGAAGTTCAAACCGGTCAAGCAGTATCTGCGCCGCTTCAACGAAGAAAGGCGCAAGGCTATAGGTGAAGAAGTGGCCAGGCTTTTGGCCGCAGGGTTCATAGTTGAAGTGTTCCACCCGGAGTGGTTGGCTAATCCGGTGCTGGTGTTAAATAAAAATGGAAAGTGGAGAATGTGTGTGGATTACACAGACTTAAACAAAGCTTGTCCAACCGATCCTTTTGCTCTCCCTCATATTGATTAGATCATTGATGCTACAGCAGGATGTGAGCGACTAAGTTTTTTGGAAGCATATTCAGGATATCACCAGATCAAGATGGCAGTTAAGGACAAAGAGAAGACAGCTTTCATAACTCCTTTTGGTACTTTTTGCTACGTATCTATGCCTTTTGGGCTCAAGAGTGCCCAAGCAACTTACCAGTGTTGCGTATAGAATTGTCTTAAGGGGCAGATAGGAAACAATGTTCATGCCTATGTGGATGACATCATGGTGAAGTCAAGAAAGGAGGAAACATTGATAGAGGACCTCAAGGAAACCTTTGATAACCTTTGGGCCTATAAAATGATGCTTAATTCGGAGAAATGCACTTTTGGTGTTCCGGCGGGCAAGCTCCTTGGATTCTTGGTGTCGAACTGAGGAATAGAAGCCAATCCGGAGAAGATCAAGGCAATCACGTCCCTGACCAAACCGGCTTGCATCAATGATGTCCAGCGTATCGCCGGCCGGATTACAGCATTGAGCCGATTCATTAGTCGTCTGGGAGAAAAGGCGATTCCGCTTTAACAGATGTTAAAAAAGACAGATCGGTTCATATGGAGCGATGAGGCAAACGCTGTGTTTGAGGATTTAAAGCGGCAACTGGCGGAACCACCGGTCCTTGCTGCCCCCGTTGATAAGGAGCCGCTGCTGTTATACATGGCCGCCAATGCACGGGCAGTTAGCGTGGCAATCGTGGTCGAGCGCAAGGAAGCAGGAAAGTAGTATCCGGTTCAACGTCTGGTTTATTATATCAGTGAGGTTCTTATTATATCCAAGCAAAGGTACCCACATTGGCAGAAGCTGGTATATGGCGTGTTCATGGCAAACCGGAAGTTGAAGCATTACTTCCAAGGCCACCCAATAACTATCGTCAGTTCAGCTCCGTTGGGGGATATAATCCAGAACAGAGAAGCCACGGGCAGAGTCGCAAAGTGGGCCATTGAGCTTAGCCCACACGGGTTAAAGTATGTGCCACGCACCGCTATCAAATCGCAAGCATTGGTAGATTTTATCAATGATTGGACAGAGTTGCAAGCACCAGAGGAAAAGCCGGATCATACATACTAGACTATTCACTTTGACGGTTCAAGACAATTAGAAGGCTCGAGGGCTGGAGTTGTGTTAACTTCCCCGCGAGGTGACAAATTCTGTTATGTCCTCCGTCTAATGTTTCCTTGTACTAATAATGCAGCAGAATATGAAGCATTGCTTCATGGCCTGCGGATGGCTAAGGAGATGAACTTGAGCCGGGCCAAGTGTTTTGGCGATTCAGATTTAGTGGCACATCAAGTATCCGGCAAGTGGGATTCTAAAGACCCTCTCATGGCAGCCTACAGACGAGAAGTTGAAGCAGTCGCAGGATATTTCAAAGGATATCAGGTGGATCACATAGACCGGCGGAAGAATGAAGCGGCCGATGCTCTAAGCCGGCTGGGTTCTCAGCGTAAACCGATGCCACCGAATACCTTTTTGGATGAGCTACACAGTCCATCAGTTCAAATACCATCGGAGGAGGATTTGGCTGTTCCTGATCCGGAAGCGCAGCTGGTTGCGGCACTTCTTGTTATTCCGGATTGGACGCTCCCTTATTTGGCATATCTAAGCCGTGGAGAGTTACCGGGTGACGGGATTGAAGCAAGACAGGTAATCCGGCGATCCAAATCCATGACGATTGTAAACAGGGAACTTCACCATCGCAGTGTTTCTGGAGCATTTCAGCGGTGTGTATCATCCGAGGAAGGCTGTGACATCCTTCGAGAGATTCATGAAGGGGATTGTGGACATCACGCCGGTTCAAAATCCTTGGTGGCTAAAGCTTTCCGTCATGGGTTCTATTGGCTGACAGGCCATGCTGATGCCGAGGATCTAGTCCGGAAGTGCGATGCTTGTCAGAAATTTTCACGGCGTGCTCTTGTTCCGGCACAGGAGCTGCGGATGATACCAATTACTTGGCCGTTTGCGACTTGGGGGCTTGATATGGTTGGGCCTTTTAAATGATCCCAAGATCAAAAAAACTCATCTGCTGGTTGATGTGGATAAGTTTACGAAGTGGATTGAGGCAGAGCCCGTGAGCAAGTGTGATGCGGCAACAACGGTTAAATTTATCAAAAAGGTAATTTTCCGGTTTGGCTTTCCACACAACATCAACACAGACAATGGCACCAATTTATCTAAAGGAGAGATGGAAGAGTTTTGTCAACGGGAGCATATTCGCCTAGATGTGTCTTCTGTAGCTCACCCTCAATCCAATGGTCAAGCTGAAAGGGCCAATCAAGAGATTTTGCGAGGTATCAAGCCCCGGCTTATGACTCCCTTGCAAAGAACACCAGGGTGCTGGGTTGAGGAGTTACCTTCTGTCCTCTGGAGCATCAATACTACACCGAACAGGTCCACAGGTTACACACCTTTCTTCATGGTGTACGGTGCTGAAGCGGTTCTTCCAAGCGATATCCGCCATGATTCACCACGGGTGACGGCTTATGTTGAAGCAGCCAATGAGCAGGCAAGACAGGACAGTTTGGACCGGCTAGATGAAGAGCATGACATAGCAGCAGCACGATCCGCGATTTATCAGCAGGACTTGCGCAGATATCACAGCCACCGGGTTAAAACCAGAACTTTCCAGGAGGGGGACTTGGTACTCCGGCTCATCTAGGACCAAACAGATATGCACAAGCTATCCCCACCTTGGGAAGGGCCCTTTGTGGTCAGCAAGTACCTACACAACGGTTCATATTACCTGGTGGACGTTCGAGAGCACAAAGACTCATGGACATTAGAAAAAGGGACGAAGAGGCCGTGGAACATCGCTCTCCTGCGGCCCTACTACACTTGAGCCATGAGCTCTGTTGTATCCTATGTATATATTATGATTAATAAATAAACCAGCACCCTTGGTAAACCGGGGTCAGCCTTTTTCTTCTAAATATATGTCCTATGAAATTATTACAGATATTTCGAAACAAACTATTGTATGCAGAAAGGACCAAACTAGGGGGCTACGGATCACATGTGAATCCTCGCGAAAAGTCTTGTCTGGTCCGGTCTACATGATTATCTTCACATCAAGCGCCCTTTGGATAAACTCCATTGATTGGCAAAAAACTGTTCTTGTCCCTAGGGAACCTTCCTTTGATGGCAGATGCAATATTTCCTGCCCCTTGGTTGATCATTCCCTTTGATGGAAAAGGAAAAAAATCTGTTCTTGTCCCTAGGGAACCTTCCTTTGATGGCAGATTGTCGGTGTACTAAGGTAGGGGTACCTTAGTACCCCAACTTGTGCACGGACAGTTGCAGCTTCCCGCGGCGGGGTTTACCGCGTGCTCGCCGGAGACCTTTCCTGCTCCCTATTAAACCATTCAAAAACAAAGTATACAAGACATGAGATCGAGACCCCGGCAAGAGGAGCTTGCCGGGAAGGCCGTACCAGGCTCAAGACTGCTCCGCTAACACAAGACCCTGGCAAGAGGAGCTTGCCAGGAAGACTAGAAGACAACGCCTCGGCGCTATATGCGCCCCGGCAAGGGCCCGGGGAGCGGAAAGCTCCCGGGCCCGGCAAGATCAAGGCCTCGGCAAGGTGCTTGCCGGGAAGACTGCGTTGTGTGCCCACGCTCCAGCTCATTGGCCCACGCGTCGCCCTGGGGCCTATCCAGGGACGCGTGGCGGATGGCTGCGAAGCCTGGGGTACACGGTGGCACTCCACGGCGATGGATCCATCGCCGTGGCGGACGGAGACGCTAAGGCGGGAGCTTTTGGGGTCGACGGCGACGGGCATTAAATGCCCTTGTCCCCCACTGTTAAAGTAGGTATAGACCACTGTTCTGTACTGTAGCTCCACTGTTCCCGCACTGTTACAACTACCACCTCTTTTACATTTTTGCCCCTTTCTCCTACGTTGACACCTGTCGGTGACCCCTTACACTATAAAAGGAGGCCCATGCACAACGTGGAGGGGGTTCGGAAGCTAGATCACTCTCGCGCTGGGTGTAGCTGCTTCTTCAAGCTCCCGAGCGCTCGAACTCAATACACCACCAAGCAGGAGTAGGGTTTTACGCGTCTACCGCGGCCCGAACCTGGGTAAAACTGCCCGCGTGCTCGCCACGATCCGCTCTTTGTGCTCCCTCCGCCCTCGTACCGCACAGACAAGGGGCTCCGGTCCCATAGGTGTTCGTGGCGGACAGTTTCCCCCGACATCTTTGGCGCGCCAGGTAGGGGGCGTCGAGGTTGTGCGAACCTGATCCGGCGTTCGCGCGGGCGCATTCTTCATCAACCTCTCCAGCTTCATCAGCAACTTCATCAGCGACAACTCCATGGCCCCGAAGAAGAAGGCTTCGGAGGTCGGAGGCCCGTCCGCGTCTCACCCGCCGCCACCAGAGCCAACGGTGGTGGGGGAGACGCCGTCGGAAGGGTGGTTGCCGGCGAGGACACTCACGGCGCCACCAGATCCAAGAACAGAACGGACGACCGAACCTCGGTCTCCGTGGACGCGCCGCGTCCATCTCAGCACACGACGACCCAGCCGCGCCATACCACTGGAGGTGGTCTCCGCTTGCTGGGGCTAGGCCAAACCGGAGGCTCGCGGGACGCCCCGGACCCCCGTCCGGGAACAAGCAAAGCGAAGGCGCCGGCGCGGGACCCCGCTCCTTCTAACGTTGTTAGAAGTCCGAGCGTATCCCGCTCCTCGCACCGCTCGCCCGCGTTCCCCTCCACTCCAGCAGAAGCGCTCGCAAGGGCGCAACTGCTCCTCGACTTTCCTCCAGCGGCCGACAAGGCCGAAGAATGGAGGGCCACCATCCGGAGCTTGATAGACTTCGCCAACAACGATTCTCCACAGCAGCCGTCGACCTCACGGCTGCGGCAGACTGAGAAGACGAAGGCTATCGGCGACAAGACTGCCGGGGGTGCGACAAGCGTGCACTCCCCGCCGCAGAAGCAGAAGACGCCGCCCCGCCGGAACAACCCCGACGACGGCTCCACAGCCTCGTCGGACCCGCGGGCCCGTCGGGACCAGCGCCAGGTCCTCGACGACCGGCGAGAAGAAGACGCTCGGACCACAATCGAGCGCCGCCGAGAAGCTCGGCGACAATCCGACAAGAGAGCTGGGAACACTGTCGACGCAAACGCGCCCGGTGAGCCAGGCGACTTGCCGTACGCGGCAGGTTGCCCTGCGTTCACCCGCGAGCTGCGGCGCGTCCAGTGGCCCAGCATGAAGAATTTCAAGCCCGACGTACCGGAGAAGTACGACGGCAAGACGCACCCCTCGGAATTCCTTAGCGTCTATACCATTGCAGTGCAAGTTGCCGGGGGGCGCGACGAGAAGATCTTGGCTAATTACTTCCCGCTCGTGCTAAAGCCGAACGTCCGTTCGTGGCTCATGCACTTGCCGGAAGGTTCCATCTCTTCTTGGGCCGACCTCTGCCACCAGTTTGTTGGCGCCTTCACCGGCGGCCACAAACCCCATGGCCAGGAGAGTGATCTCCATATTTTGGCCCAGAAGGAAGGCGAAACCCTGCGCAAGTATATCCAACGCTTCAGCCGGGTGCAGCACAACATCCCTGACGTTCACCCTGCCGCGGTTATCAGCGCGTTCCATCAGAACGTGCGTAACCGCCGCATGCGTGAAGAGATGGCGATGACGAAGATTCGGGATGTCAGCGAGCTCTATGCTCTTGCTGACAAGTGCGCACGCGCAGAAGAGGGGAGGAGACTCCCCGGGGAGGATACTGGCGCGGGAGGAAGTGACAGCGACGACGCCGCCCCGGCAAAGAAGAGCCGGCGGCGGAATAACAGAAAGAAGGGCAAGAAGGAAGTGCTTGCCGTCGAGAAGTCCGGCAAGGAGGCCCCCGCCAAGCAAGCACAGGCTGGCGGCTCCGGCAAGGAGCCTGCCCCTGCGGCGGCGGCCGACAAGCCGGGTAGCTCCGACAAGCAATACTGTAAGATCCACCGCACCAAGGGTCACGATCTCTCCAACTGCAAGCGCGTCGAGTACCTCGTCGAGCAGCAGAAAGCTGAGTACGAGAGGCGCGACAAGGAGAAGGCCCAAGGTGGCGGGGAAGAGCCCAGCAAGAAGCGGCCGTTCAACGGCCGGGGAGGGCGCCGCGGCAAGGCTAAGCAGCGGCAAGGAGATCGACCTCCCCGGGGCCGCGACAACGACGAAGAAGATGACGACGAAGACATGGAGGACGAGGAGAACAGCAAGCAGGAGTAGGGTTTTACGCGTCTACCGCGGCCCGAACCTGGGTAAAACTGCCCGCGTGCTCGCCACGATCCGCTCTTTGTGCTCCCTCCGCCCTCGTACCGCACAGACAAGGGGCTCCGGTCCCATAGGTGTTCGTGGCGGACAGTTTCCCCCGACACAGATGCAATATTTCCTGCCCCTTGGTTGATCATTCCCTTTGATGGCAAAAGAAAAAAAACCTGTTCTTCTCCCTAGGGAACCTTCCTTTGATGGCAGATGCAATATTTCCTGCCCCTTGGTTGATCATTCCCTTTGATGGCAAAAGAAAAAACATGTTCTTGTCCCTAGGGAACCTTCCTTTGATGGCAGATGCAATATTTCCTGCCCCTTGGTTGATCATTCCCTTTGATGGCAAAAGAAAAAACATGTTCTTGTCCCTAGGGAACCTTCCTTTGATGGCAGATGCAATATTTCCTGCCCCTTGGTTGATCATTCCCTTTGATGGCAAAAGAAAAAACGGTTCTTGTCCCTAGGGTACTTCCTTTGATGGCAAATGCAATATTTCTTGCCCCTTGGAAGATACATCCCTTTGATGGCAAAAGAAAAGTTCTTGTCCCTAGGAGTACTTCCTTTGATGGCAAATGCAATATTTCTTGCCCCTTGGAGTACATCCTTTGATGGCAAAAGAAAAAGAATCATAGCCTTTTGGGTCGCACCCTTTGATTGGCACATATGGAGCCTGGCAGCTCGTAAAAAGCCTCGACTACATGGTCTTATTTGCAAACTGTGTTTTGTGTTTTGTGATTTTTTCAATGTTTTCTATGGTTTTTTAATCCGGAGCTGGACAACTTCAAAGTTGACCACATATTTTCAAAAGTCTGGACATAGAGCTCCAGCATTATTTAAACCGGTAGTTACTGTAACCCGGAACAATTATTGGGTCCACCCCAACAGAGCCAAGAGCTTCCTCAGAAACAACAATGTTCGCCGGATTAAGGATGTCAAGCATACTTAATCAAAGGTATGAAGTTATTCTTGGTATAAAATAGATATTCGTTTGATATATGTATGAGAGCGATTTAATCGGTCCGGCGGTAAACCGCTAGGACATCTTTTCAGTGTTATCTATGCAGATACAAATAAACCATAGCAGACAAAGGATTCAAATTGGCAGACGCCAAAGCAAAGCTGTGACATCCGGATTAAGACGGACAATGTTTCGAGCTATCCTATTACAAGGCACTGCAAGCCTGAACGGATTAAAGTTTTTCTCGACAAAAGATTCCAGTAGCTAAAAGTTAAATGGAGCGGCTTATGCTTCTTCTTGCTGCAAAGGTTGAGGATCGACTTGTTCTGGAGCATCTTCCTCTTCTTGAAGCAGCTGAAAATCAGGAACGCGCCAGTCGATCTTGGATAAGGCACGGAAGTACATCTCTTCAGTAATGAGATCGGACGGATCAACATCTGGGGCAAAAGTATGGGGGCACACTGGTGGGATTAGATTTTTGGTGTCATAAACCGGCCGATCCACCCGCTCATTCTTTAAGTCATACGCCGGATGATACCTGGTCAAGTCCGATTCATCAGCAAGCTTGCTGGCAAGAGGACGCATTTCCTTAGTCAAAGCATGAAGATCTTTGCCAGAGAAGGCCGATCCATCTTCCTTGGTGTTGGGGTACCCGTTCATAGCTTCTTCCGGATCAAAATCCGGAACCCACGCTTTAGCTCTGGTCAGTGCTACAAGAGAACCAGCCCGTGCAGCAGATTTCTTCACCTCTTCCAAGCGTACAGGCAATATAGAAAGCTTCTCCAAAGTACCTTTGATAGTGGTGGGGGCCGCTTTATGAAAAGACATCGCACTTATAATCCTTTGAGCGCCGAAATACAGCTGCTCAACCAGAGTGTAAGAGGCCTTGAGTTTTTTCCGGAGGTCATCCCCAAGATGGGTGACGCGTCGCCCTGCATATGATTATCACAGTTAAACCGGAGCGGACTAAAGATTGCTGAGATGAAAACACATGCAAGTTAAGTATTTACCAAAGACGGCAGAAGTCATAAGCTCTATTTGCCGCTTTAAACCGGTCAGCTCTTGTGTCACCGGGTTGAGGGCCTCTTCAGCATCCTTTGCTTTTTTTTCAAGAGCATTCCTCTGCACTTCCCAGGTTGTCCGCTCCGCTTCAAAATATTTTTTCAATTGTTCAGCAGTGGTTAAGCTCAACGCCAGATCTTTTTTGGCCTTGGCAGCAGCAGCTTCAGTCTCAGCAAGTCTATTCCGGAGCTCAGTTATTTCTGCAGCCCTCCGGGTCAAGACAGCCTGCAAGAAAATCAAGTGGGATAAATGACAGTTCAGACAAGTTTCAAGCACATAAGCAAGTTATCTACTTGATACTTGGGGGCTAATGGGCAGTTGAAGTATCAAAAGGTGACAATTAAAGACAAGTCTCAAGCACATAAGCAAGTTATCTACTTGACACTTGGGGGCTAATGGACAATTGAAGTATCAAAACAGAGGTTCAGACAAGTCCCAGGAACATAACACAAATTATGGCCCTGGCACTTGGGGGCTAATGTAAGTTCGTTTTCCATACATTTGGAAGTACCGGTTCACCTCCAACAAAGCTAAACCGGAACTTGGGGGCTACCATGACATAGACAGAAAAATGAAGAAGGCAAAGGCAAAGACAAGTAAGGTACCTCATATTTGTCCTTCATCATGTTAACCAAGCCCATTTCATATTCACGGCTGGTATGAAGCCGGTTCAAAAACCCGGAATAAAGTTCATGGGCGCTCAGTTCAGCATAATTGGACAAGTCCGTGCTCCACTTGCCCTTCTCTTGTTGAAGTTTCTCCGCTTTAGCAGTATGCTTGGCCAAAATGATAGGCTCAGCAGGAGCGGTAAAACCTATACCGGTTATCTGAATATCCAGAGAAGAAGCAGCGGCCGGCTGTGAAGGAGCGGCAGTACGAGCCGGGCTAGCAGGAGCCGGACTATTCTGAGGAGGACTGGCCCGGACAGGACTTGCCGGTTCAAGAACATCTTCAGCATTTGTACCTTCAGGAGCAGCAGTGTAATCATGGTCCATGGGAGCAGGATCATCCAATTGAATGGCAGGCTCGTTTTTTGGAGGGATGACTTCGTCCGGATCAGCTACCGGATCAGCAGTAGCAGTCTCAGCAGCCGTTTTGCTGGCCTTTGCCTTTTTGCTAGGCTTGGGCTTGCTGAAAGGAATTGAAAAGGAAATCAGATTCATAAAGGCAAATACAAAGGTAAACCGGATGAGATAAAAGACTTACCCAGGGACAGTTTTTAGAATTGGGACCTGTGTGGCAGTCGACTCGCCGGAAGATGATAAAGGTGTCTCCTGATAGTTAGGATCAGACGGTGTAAGTGGTTTGCGTATAAGTCCGGCCTTGGGATGAAGAAAAGTTGGAGAAAGTAAAACCTCAAAGCGGCGCCTCCGAGCCGGAGTGAGAGATATTCCGGAAGACTCGACTACATGGCCACTATGGCGTGTAGTCCGGCGGGCTTCATGTTGTTGTTTCTTCAAAAGAAAATTGGTGTCCAGTTGAGCGTAAGGATGAGAAAAAGGGTACTTCCGAGATGCCTTACGAATCTTGGGCACCGGCGGTTCAGAATCTGAAGAAAGAGAGATTACCTCAACTTCTGTCGTTTTATCACCTTCAGCCAAATCCTGTGAAAAGACACTGTTAACATAAATCTGGATAAAAGAGATCAAAACATATCAAGATCAAACCATACCTCAGAATCTGGATCATCTTCCTCAAGATGTGAACCGGAGCCAGCGGCTGCCTTCTTCTTTTTGACAGCGCACGTCTTCCGGCGTGGCTGTTTACCTGACTTATCCTGAGATTTTCTCTTCCAAAATGGATCGTCGGCCTATGCAGAAAGGGAAAAATAAATACAAGGGGTAATTCATATGGACGGATTAGACGCAGACAAAAGAGGGTACAACTTATGGCTGGCAGTTTGTTCTTCTTGTAATATGGGGCCAATCCGGTTTGGCTACATTCTTCCAGAGAGATGTTGAGCATCTTTTTGGCAAATTCAATAACATCCTTCTCAGGAAGTATTACGTCGATGTGGCGTTGAGGATCATCCGGCTTTCCGGTATACTGATACATGAGACCAGAGCGCCGGCTCAAAGGAAGGATACTCTAGGCAAGCCAACAACGAACGAAGTCGACTCCGGTCAAACCGTTGGCCATAAAGGCCTTGAGTTTGGCAAGCTGAGGGGCAAATCGGGCTCTTTCGGAGGAAGTAAGATGTTGTGGCAAGGGATGATCTTCCGGAAGACGGTGTTCGCGATAACCCGGCAGTGGGCTTTCTCCTTCAGGCGAGGTATCCTTGCAATAAAACCAGGACTGATTCCAATCCTTGGGGTGTGTATGGAGAGCAGCATGAGGAAAAACCACATCTCTTCTCTTCTGCATACTGACACCACCCAGTTCTTGATGTGGTCCGGCAGTGAACTCAGTCCGTCGGTTTAAGTGGAAAAAATCCCGGAACAAGTCCACTGATGGCTCTTCTTGAAGGTACACCTCGGAGAAGACTTGGAAATTGCAGACATTTGATACGGAATTTGGGCCTGTATCCTGAGGATGGAGTTGAAAAGCGGCCAGCACATCCCGGAAGAATTTTGAACCGGGAGGGCTAAAACCCCGGGCCATATGATCAAAGAAAACAATAACTTCTCCTTCTTTGGGGGTAGGAGGACACTCATCCCCTGGGGCCCGCCATTTCAGAACTGCTTGGGGGCCCAGAATACCAATTGAAGCAGCAATAGCTAAATCCTCTTCCGTAATGCGGGAAGGGACCCAGTTGCAAGAAACAAACTGCGTGGCAGACATATTAGCAGAAGGAAGGCGCTGAAAAAGTAAAGTGCAAAATCCGGATTATTCAAGTACTGAAGCATAAACCGGGTTGTGTTATCAAATTACATCGACGGCTTAGACAAGGGACTAATGGCATTGACAACCCGGGAGCAGATGGGAGACGAGCTGCTATCGGTTTATGATAACAAAAAAGGAAAAAGCTAAACCGTCGAGTTCATGGTTGATGCGTTGCAGGAGCGATATATGATTGATTAAACCGGCGAGTAGCTTATAGATCTATCAAGATGAAGAAACAGGTTTCTACAAGAGGCTAAAGTAAAATAGATCTGAGGAATAAGAAAAAGACGAAATTTATGCAAGTCTATCACAGGAAGAACTGCCAAGGTTTTCTACAGAGCAGATGAATCTAAGGATTGAATCTAAAAATACCGAGTCTAAGTTCAAACTACGGAGCAGGGGCGTGTTCGAAACAAACTCAGGGTTCGAATCTACTGCAGAAATAGCCTATAGGATGAACAGCAGAGCTTCGAGGTCGCGGAAGCAATGGAGGAACCCTAGGCTACAGATCTGCAGCGAGAGAAGAGGAATACTTGAGAGGGAAAGAGACGGCGGCGGAATAATCTGGTCGCGTTTCAGGATGATGCAGCGGCCTAGTTGACGACGGCGACGAGCTCGAGGGCAACAGCGGAGCTTCAGGCGACGGAGGAAGAAGAAGAGCAGAGGAAGGAGAAGAGTAAAGACTCAGCGGTATTTATAAGGGCTGGAGAGACGAAACGGCAAGCGCGGGATTTGAGGGGATCAGATTGGATAAAGATTCCATTGTCGCCTCGATTTCCGGGATGAGCTTTAAACAAAGTTAACAAACAGTTGTGAGCAATTAATGCGGAGGTGATGTCACGACTGGGTAAAATGATTTCTGAAGATGACGTCATAGCCGGTTTACAAAACAGAGAAGATACAGGGAAGAAGTTTATGCAACATTTAGAAGACTGGCATGAACAAGTTCAAATCATTCTGGGGCCTAATGTCAGGGATATTACTAGCAGGTATAAACCGGCTAGGGAGATCCGGATTATGATAATATAGTTATGTTGTTATAATCTTAGTAGAGGTTACGGCCCATGAAAGCTTAGGGCCCATGTATAATGTTGATGGTTTGTAAACCGTCCTATCATGTAACTTGATGTACAAGGAAGAAAGAGTAGAGACCGAGGCGGACACGATTACGAGCCGGCCTCGGGACTCTGTAAACCGGACCGGGAGTTGCCTCCTATATAAAGGAACGGCCCGGCGACGGTTCAAGGCAAGCAACGATTCGTCGAGAGACAGGCAAGCAATCTGCTCCCTGTTCATCGACGCCCAAGCAATACCAAACCAAACTAGACGTAGGCTTTTACCTTCATCGAAGGGGCCGAACTAGTATAAACCCTCTGTGTCCTTTGTGTGCTTTTAACCTCTTCAAGCTAACCCGCGCGATGGCTCCACACCTAAGTCCTCTAAACCGGACATCTGTCGTGCTAATTCCACGACACTTAGGACATCTGCCATGACAACTCCACGACAGTTGGCGACCATCGTGGGGCCTGCGGCCTGTGGTTTCGAGTTCTTGAAGGGCAACTTCGAAGGGCTCAAGGGATACGCTATGGGCCGGATGACCAAGAGTCATCGCGGCAAGATTTACATTGAGGACGAAGGCTGGGGTCCCAAGGCCGGCTCAATTGAGTACGGGTACTGGGTACCCTTCGGCGGAATCCATGTTTTCATCGACAAGATCGACGAACCGGGCTCTGAGCCGAACATATGCATCGACATCTTCGAGACGGCTCAGCGTGCGCAACCTGCCCGGGTTCAGCCCGCCATGAAGCATGCTTTTGTTGGATACATCCAGGGTGCTGGAAGCTCTGGATCTCGCGGTGAGACGGCTGCTCTCTCCAATTGTGAGTCATCCATAGGTGAGACTAATTCAATGTACCAGATGCAGAGCAGGCAGCTTGGGGGCTTGTCCGATGGTAGCAGTATTCCGGACCCCTGTGAGCCGCCGAGCAGGGTGGCGATTTTCATGACCAGCACCCAGCCGGCTCTCGGATCAACAGTCGTCGGGGCCATAACACCCGACGCGATGGTAGCTGCGGCAGGCGCGGGCGCATCAACGCGCCCGTCGACTCAAGTCTTGACAGATCTGTTGGAGGATCTGGCGGCTCTAATGGGGACGGAGGTAACCCTAGAAAACCAGGACCAGCACAAGGTAGTTGTGGATAAGCTGCGATAGGAGATAGCACAAACCAAGGAAGACCTGGCGGCGGAGAACGCCAGGATGAATGAGGAACGAGCTGTTTTGGACGCCTGGGCTCAGCGGATTCAAGCGGATTCTTACCGGCTCTCGGTGGATCAAAACGCGGCTAATGAGGCCATGAGGAGAAAGCAACGGAGTCGTCTCCCCTTCGTTTATGAGCCGAGGAATCTTTTTAACGCAGCTGGAGTAGGAGGCAGTAGTCCGCCAGTGGTAAACCGGATGGCTGGAGTACCTAGGACCGGTGGGCCGGTTCACCAGCATATGACAGGTTCTCTGTATGCAAATCAAAACCGCCCAACACCTCATTACCCGGCGACACTGGCGGGTCACTACTCCAACCCTGTGGATAACATGATAGCAACAGTGACGAGATTGGCAGCTTTGCTAGTTAACGGTGAAACTCCGGTGGCGGTGGAAACCCGGAGGGCCGAGGAACTGCTTCAAACGGCGCTACAGCAGCAACAGGCTTATTCTTATAGCCGAGACCGGATTCATGCAACCCCCCGTCCAAGTGCCAGCTACAGCAGGCATGTTGACCCGCCATAAGTTTCAAGCATAGAGCAGCGTCGTAACTCGCCTCATGGTCATAACCCGATGCGGCATGACGCCAATGCACATGATCTGGTGGATCAGGGCAGGATGCGCTGAGAGGCCGAGCTGGCGGCTCAAGCGGGCGATCATCAGTCGGCGCCATATTATCCGGCAACCTCAATGGAGACATGCAGTACTTCTAGAGCTTGGGGCGTGCCGTGTTTAACGGCGGCTATACGGAACGAGCGGTTGCCTAAGGATTTCAATGGCCCTCGTAAAGTGCCTAATTACATAGCAGATCATCCCCCTGAGGCTTGGATAAAGAGTTATGAGATGGCTATGGAGATGCTGGACGTTAGCGAAGCCGCATGTGCTAAGTATTTCACCATGATGCTGGAAGGCACAGCTCGTACCTGGTTGAAAGGATTGCCCGTCAATTCCATCGGATCATGGGCGGAGCTGAAGGCCAAGTTTATCAAGCATTTCAAAGATACATGCAAGCAGCCGATGTCAATTGTGGATCTAGATTCTTGTGTTCAGAACGAGGGCGAATCAACGACCAGTTGGGTGCGTCGGGTCTCAACCATCATGCATTCTTCAGATAAGTGAAGGAAATATGCCCTAGAGGCAATAATAAAGTTATTATTTATTTCCTTATATCATGATAAATGTTTATTATTCATGCTAGAATTGTATTAACCGGAAACTTAATACATGTGTGAATACATAGACAAAACAGAGTGTCCCTAGTATGCCTCTACTAGACTAGCTCATTGATCAAAGATGGTTATGTTTCCTAGCCATAGACATGAGTTGTCATTTGATCAACGGGATCACATCATTAGGAGAATGATCTGATGGACAAGACCCATCCGTTAGCTTAGCACTATGATCGTTTAAGTTTTACTGCTATTGCTTTCTTCATGACTTATACATGTTCCTATGACTATGAGATTATGCAACTCCCGAATACCGGAGGAACACTTTGTGTGCTACCAAACATCACAACGTAATTGGGTGATTATAAAGGTACTCTACAGGTGTCTCCGAAGGTACTTGTTGGGTTGGCGTATTTCGAGATTAGGATTTGTCACTCCGATTGTCGGTGAGGTATCTCTGGGCCCACTCGGTAATGCACATCACTATAAGCCTTGCAAACATTGCAGCTAATGAGTTAGTTGTGGGATGATGTATTACGGAACGAGTAAAGAGACTTGTTGGTAACGAGATTGAACTAGGTATTGAGATACCGACGATCGAATCTCGGGCATGTAACATACCGATGACAAAGGGAACAATGTATGTTGTTATGCGGTTTGACCAATAAAGATCTTCGTAGAATATGTGGGAGCCAATATGAGCATCCAGGTTCCGCTATTGGTTATTGACCGGAGACGTGTCTCGGTCATGTCTACATAGTTCTCGAACCCGTAGGGTCCGCACGCTTAAGGTTTCGATGATAGTTTTATTACGAGTTTATGAGTTTTGATGTACCGAAGGAGTTCGGAGTCCCGGATGAGATCGGGGACATGACGAGGAGTCTCAAAATGGTCGAGACGTAAAAATCGATATATTGGACGACTATATTCGGACATCGGAAAGGTTCCGAGTGATTCGGGTATTTTCGGAGTACCGGGGAGTTACGGGAATAGAGGAGAGAGGCCAAAAGGAAGGAGGCGTGCACCCCCCCTTCTGGTCCGAATTGGACAAGGGGTGCAGCCCCCTTTTCCTTCTCCCTCTCCCCCTCTTTCCTTCTCTCCTACTCCGGAAAGGAAAGGGGAATCCTACTAGGACTTGGGAGTCCTAGTAGGACTCCCCACACTTGGTGCGCCCCCTCTAGGGCCGGCCTCTCCCTCCCTCCTTTATATACAGGGGCAGGGGGGCACCTCTAGACACAACAATTGATCTCTTGATCTCTTAGCCGTGTGCGGTGCCCCCCTCCACCATAGTTCTCCTCGATAAATATTGTAGCGGTGCTTAGGCGAAGCCCTGCGACGGTAGAACATCAAGATCGTCACCACGCCGTCATGCTGACGGAACTCTCCCTCGACACTCGGCTGGATCGGAGTTCGAGGGACGTCATCGAGCTGAACGTGTGCTAGAACTCGGAGGTGCCGTAGTTTCGGTGCTTGATCGGTCGGGCCGTGAAGACGTACGACTACATCAACCGCGTTGTTCTAACGCTTCCGCTTTCGGTCTACGAGGGTACGTAGACTCACTCTCCCCTCTCGTTGCTATGCATCTGGTAGATAGATCTTGCGTGATCGTAGGAAAATTTTAAAATACTACGTTCCCCAACAGTGGCATCATGAGCCAGGTCTATGCGTAGATGATATGCACGAGTAGAACACAAGTGAGTTGTGGACGATACTAGTCATACTGCTTACCAGCATGTCATACTTTGATTCAGCGGTATTGTTGGATGAAGCGGCCCGGACCGACATTACGCGTACGCTTACGCGAGACTGGTTCTACCGACATGCTTCGCACACAGGTGGCTGGCGGGTGTCAGTTTCTCCAACTTTAGTTGAATCAAGTGTGGCTACGCCCGGTCCTTGTGAAGGTTAAAACAGCACATACTTGACGAAATATCGTTGTGGTTTTGTATGCGTATGTAAGAACGGTTCTTGCTAAGCCCGTAGCAGCCACGTAAAACTTGCAACAACAAAGTAGAGGACGTCTAACTTGTTTTTGCAGGGCATGTTGTGATGTGATATGGTCAAGACATGATGAGTTATACGGTTTTGTATGAAATGATCATGTTTTGTAAAGTTATCGGCAACTGGCAGGAGCCATATGGTTGTCGCTTTATTGTATGAAATGCAATCGCCATGTAATTGCTTTACTTTATCACTAAGCGGTGGCGATAGTCGTAGAAGCAATAGTTGGCAAGACGACAACAATGCTACGATGGAGATCAAGGTGTCGCGCCGGTGACGAAGGTGATCATGACGGTGCTTTGGAGATGGAGATCAAAAGCACAAGATGATGATGGCCATATCATGTCACATATTTTGATTGCATGTGATGTTTATCTTATTATGCTTCTTATTTTGCTTAGTTTGATGGTAGCATTATAAGATGATCCCTTACTAAATTTCAAGGTATAAGTGTTCTCCCTGAGTATGCACCGTTGCGAAAGTTCGTCGTGCCGAGACACCACGTGATGATCGGGTGTGATAAGCTCTACGTTCAAATACAACGGGTGTAAGCCAGTTTTGCACACGCAGAATACTCGGGTTAAACTTGACGAGCCTAGCATATGCAGATATGGCCTCGGAACACTGGAGACCGAAAGGTCGAGCGTGAATCATATAGTAGATATGATCAACATAAGATGTTCACCATTGAAACTACTCCATCTCACGTGATGATCGGACATGGTTTAGTTGATTTGGATCACGTGATCATTTAGATGACTAGAGGGATGTCTATCTAAGTGGGAGTTCTTAAGTAATATGATTAAATTGAACTTTAATTTATCATGAACTTAGTCCTCGTAGTATTAGCATATCTATGTTGTAGATCAATAGCTCGCGATGTTGCTCCCCGTTTATTTTTTATATGTTCCTAGAGAAAACTAAGTTGAAAGATGTTAGTAGCAATGATGCGGAATTGTTCCGTGATCTGAGGATTATCCTCATTGCTGCACAGAGAATTATGTCCTTGATGCACCGCTAGGTGACATACCTATTGCAGGAGCAGATGTAGACGTTATGAACGTTTTGACAAAAGCTCGGTATGATGACTACTTGATAGTTTAAGTGCACCATGCTTTATGGCATAGAACCGGGACTTCAAAAACGTTTTGAACGCCACGGAGCATATAAGATGTTCCAAGAGTTGAAATTAGTATTTCATACTCATGCCCGTGTCGAGAGGTATAAGACTTCTGACAGTACTTTGCCTACAAGATGGAGGAGAATAGCTCAACCAGTGAGCATGTGCTCAGATTGTCTGGGTACGACAATTACTCGAATCAAGTGGGAGTTAATCTTCCAGATAAGATAGTAATTGACAAAGTTCTCTAGTCACTATCACCAAGTTAGTAGAACTTCGTGATGAACTATAATATGCAAGGGATGACGAAAGGAATTCCCGAGCTCTTCGCAATGCTGAAGTCGGCGAAGGTAGAAATCATGAAAAAGCATCAAGTGTTGATGGTTAACAAGACCACTTGTTTCAAGTAAAGGGCAAAGGGATAGAAGGGGAACTTCAAGAAGAATGACAAGCAAGTTGTCACTCCCGTGAAGAAACCCAAAGCTAAAACTCAAGCCTGAAACTAAGTGCTTCTACTACAAAGGAAATGGTTACTGGAAGTGGAACTGCCCTAGATACTTGGCGGATAAAAAGGATGGCAAAGTGAACAAAGGTATATTTTGATATACAGATTATTGATGTGTACTTTACTAGTGTTCATAGCAACCCCTGGGTATTTGATACCGGTTCAGTTGCTAAAATTAGTAACTCGAAACGAGAATTGTAGAATGAACAGAGACTAGTTAAAGGTGAAGTGACGATGTGTGTTGGAAGTGGTTCCAAGATTGATATGATCATCATCGCACACTCCCTATACTTTCGGGATTAGTGTAAAACCTAAATAAATGTTATTTGGCATTTGCGTTGAGCATGAATATGATTTGATCATATTTGTTGCAATACGGTTATTCATTTAAAGTCATAGAATAATTGTTATTCTGTTTACATGAATAAAACCTTCGATGGTCATACACCCAATGAAAATAGTTTGTTGGATCTCGATCGTGGTGATACACATATTCATAATATTAAAGCCAAAAGATGCAAGGTTAATAATGATAGTGCAACTTATTTGTGGCACT
>LR738711.1:724011770-724208107 GCA_902687465.1 Secale cereale
CTTGGTGCTTGCGAACCATGCCTCATGGGCAAGATGACTAAAACTCCGTTCTCCGGAACAATGGAGCGAGCAACAGATTTGTTGGAGATCATACATACAGATGTATGTGGACCAATGAGTGTTGAAGCTCGCGGCGGGTATCGTTATTTTCTGACCTTCACTGATGATTTGAGCAGATATGGGTATATCTACTTAATGAAGCACAAGTCTAAAACATTTGAAAAGTTCAAAGAATTTCAGAGTGAAGTGGAGAATCATCGTAACAAGAAAATAAGAGTTTCTACGATATGATCGTAGAGGTAAAATATTTGAGTTAGCGAGTTTGGCCTTCAGTAAAAACAATGTGAAATAGTTTCACTACTCACGCCACCTGGAACACCATAGTGTAATGGTGTGTCTGAACGTCATAACCGTACTTTATTAGATATGGTGCGATCGATGATGTCTCTTACCGATCTACCACTATCGCTTTTGGGGTTATCCATTAGAGACAGATACATTCACGTTAAATAGGGCACCATCTAAATCCGTGGAGATGACACCGTATGAACTCTGGTTTGACGAGAAACCTAAGCTGTCATTTCTTTAAGTTTGGGACTGCGATGCTTATGTGAAAAAGTTTCAACATGATAAGCTCGAACCCAAATCGGAGAAGTAAATCTTCATAGGATATCCAAAAGAAACTGTTGGGTACACCTTCTATCATAGATCCGAAGGCAAGGTCTTTGTTGCTAAGAGTGGATCCTTTCTAGAGAAGGAGTTTCTCTCGAAAGAAGTGAGTGGGAGGAAAGTGGAACTTGATGAGGTAATTGTACCTTCTCCCGAATTGGATAGTAGTACATCACAGAAACTGGTTCCAGTGATTCCTACACCAATTAGTGAGGAAGCTAATGATGATGATCATGAAACTTCGGATCAAGTTACTGCTGAACTTCGTAGATCAACCAGAGTACGTTCCGCACCAGAGTGGTACGGCAACCCGGTTCTGGAAGTCATGTTACTGGACCATGATGAACCTACGAACTATGAGGAAGCGATGATGAGCCCAGATTCCGCAAAATGGCTTGAGACCATGAAATCTGAGATGGGATCCATGTATGAGAACAAAGTGTGGACTTTGGTTGACTTGCCCGATGGTCGGCAAGCCATCGAAAATAAATGGATCTTCAAGAGGAAGACTGACGCTGACAGTAATGTTACTGTTTACAAAGCTCGACTTGTTGCGAAATTTTTTCAACAAGTTCAAGGAGTTGACTACGATGAGACTTTCTCACCCGTAGCGATGCTTAAGTCTGTCCGAATCATGTTAGCAATTGCCGCATTTTATGAAATCTGGCAAATGGATAACAAAACTGCATTCTTTAATGGATTTATTAAAGAAGACTTGTATATGATGCAACCAGAAGGTTTTGTCAATCCTAAAGGTTCTAACAAAATGTGCAAGCTCCAGCGATCCATCTATGGACTGGTGCAAGCATCTCGGAGTTGGAATATACGCTTTGATAAGTTGATCAAAGCATATAGATTTATATAGACTTGCGGTGAAGCCTGTATTTACAAGAAGTGAGTGGGAGCACTACAACCTTTCTGATAAGTATATGTGAATGACATATTGTCGATCGGAAATGATGTAGAATTTTCTGGAAAGCATAAAGGAGTGTTTGAAAGGAGTTTTTCAAAGAAAGACCTTGGTGAAGCTGCTTACATATTGGGCATCAAGATCTATAGAGATAGATCAAGACGCTTGATAAGACTTTCGATGAGTACATACCTTGATATGATTTTGAAGTAGTTCAAAATGGATCAGTCAAAGAAGGAGTTCTTACCTAACTTGTAAGGTGTGAAGTTGGGTAAGACTCAAAGCCAGACCACGACAGAAAAATATAGAGAGAATGAAAGTCATTCCCTATGCCTCAGCCATAGGTTCTATAAAGTATGCCATGCTGTGTACCAAACATGTTGTGTACCTTGCCATGAGTTTGTCAAGAGGGTACAATAGTGATCCAGGAGTAGATCACTGTACAGCGGTCAAAATTATCCTTAGTAACTGGATGACTAAGGAAATGTTTCTCGATTATGGAGGTGATAAAGAGTTCGTCGTAAAGGGTTACGCCGATGCAAGCTGTGACACTAAATCCAGCTGACTCTAAGTATCAATCTGGATGCGTATTGAAAGTGGGAGCAATTAGCTAGAGTAGCTCCATGCAGAGCATTGTAGACACATAGACATTTGCGAAATACATACGGATCTGAATGTGACAGACCCGTTGACTAAACTTCTCTCACGAAGCAAAACATGATCACACCTTAGTACTCTTTGGGTGTTAATCACATAGCGATGTGAACTAGATTATTGACTCTAGTAAACCCTTTGGGTGTTAATCACATGACGATGTGAACTATCGGTGTTAAATCACATGGCGATGTGAACTAGATTATTGACTCTAGTGCAAGTGGGAGACTGAAGGAAATATGCCCTAGAGGCAATAATAAAGTTATTATTTATTTCCTTATATCATGATAAATGTTTATTATTCATGCTAGAATTGTATTGACCGGAAACTTAATACATGTGTGAATACATAGACAAAACAGAGTGTCCCTAGTATGCCTCTACTAGACTAGCTCATTGATCAAAGATGGTTATGTTTCCTAGCCATAGACATGAGTTGTCATTCGATCAACGGGATCACATCATTAGGAGAATGATGTGATGGACAAGACCCATCCGTTAGCTTAGCACTATGATCGTTTAAGTTTTACTGCTATTGCTTTCTTCATGACTTATACATGTTCCTATGACTATGAGATTATGCAACTCCCGAATACCGGAGGAACACTTTGTGTGCTACCAAACGTCACAACGTAACTGGGTGATTATAAAGGTACTCTACAGGTGTCTCCGAAGGTACTTGTTGGGTTGGCGTATTTCGAGATTAGGATTTGTCACTCCGATTGTCGGAGAGGTATCTCTGGGCCCACTCGGTAATGCACATCACTATAAGCCTTGCAAGCATTGCAGCTAATGAATTAGTTGCGGGATGATGTATTACGGAACGAGTAAAGAGACTTGTTGGTAACGAGATTGAACTAGGTATTGAGATACCGACGATCGAATCTCGGGCATGTAACATACCGATGACAAAGGGAACAATGTATGTTGTTATGCGGTTTGACCGATAAAGATCTTCGTAGAATATGTGGGAGCCAATATGAGCATCCAGGTTCCGCTATTGGTTATTGACCGGAGACGTGTCTCGGTCATGTCTACATAGTTCTCGAACCCGTAGGGTCCGCACGCTTAAGGTTTCGATGATAGTTTTATTACGAGTTTATGAGTTTTGATGTACCGAAGGAGTTCGGAGTCCCGGATGAGATCGGGGACATGACGAGGAGTCTCAAAATGGTCGAGACGTAAAAATCGATATATTGGACGACTATATTCGGACATCGGAAAGGTTCCGAGTGATTCGGGTATTTTCAGAGTACCGGGGAGTTACGGGAATAGAGGAGAGAGGCCAAAAGGAAGGAGGCGTGCACCCCCCTTGTGGTCCGAATTGGACAAGGGGTGCAGCCCCCTTTTCCTTCTCCCTCTCCCCCTCTTTCCTTCTCTCCTACTCCGGAAAGGAAAGGGGAATCCTACTAGGACTTGGGAGTCCTAGTAGGACTCCCCACACTTGGTGCGCCCCCTCTACGGCCGGCCTCTCCCTCCCTCCTTTATATACGGGGGCAGGGGGCACCTCTAGACACAACAATTGATCTCTTGATCTCTTAGCCGTGTGCGGTGCCCCCCTCCACCATAGTTCTCCTCGATAAATATTGTAGCGGTGCTTAGGCGAAGCCCTGCGACGGTAGAACATCAAGATCGTCACCACGCCGTCGTGCTGACGGAACTCTCCCTCGACACTCGGCTGGATCGGAGTTCGAGGGACGTCATCGAGCTGAACGTGTGCTAGAACTCGGAGGTGCCGTAGTTTCGGTGCTTGATCGGTCAGGCCGTGAAGACGTACGACTACATCAACCGCGTTGTTCTAACGCTTCCGCTTTAGGTCTACGAGGGTACGTAGACTCACTCTCCCCTCTCGTTGCTATGCATCTGGTAGATAGATCTTGCGTGATCGTAGGGAAATTTTAAAATACTACGTTCCCCAACAATAAGATCAATGCTGAATCTGCAATATTAACGTTGGAGAAAAATTGTCGTTTCCCTCTGCTCAAGCTGAAGTTGGGGCGGCTTAAGCGCCACTGTAGCGGTATCGGGGAGCTTATGGCGGCTCTCGTCAAATATGCCGACTCTGATAGTACCAAGGACCCCGAGTCTGAGGCTGAAAGACCGGGAAAGGGAAAGAAGAGTAATGACCCGGGAGGACAACAGTATAATCCGGCCAATCAAAACAGTGGCAATAAACGCAAGGCTGACACTTTTGTAGCTAATACCGGGGCACGGAATTTTAACCAGCGTCGCAAGGGGAAGCCTCCTACAAGGTATAACATCGATGAGGTGATGAATCAGCCATGTCCAAAACATGGAACGGACGAAAAGCCGGCCACCCATATGTGGAAAGACTGCAGCATCATGAGGTCTTACGGGGAGTCTATCCAGAACAATTATGGACCAAACGACGGCTCAGGGTCCGGTTTTCATGGTCCGGGTCATGGAGGCGGTGGATCAAACTCCGGTTTTCAGGGCCAAGGAAATCAAGGCAGCAACAACCAGCAGAACAATCAAGGGAATCAGCAGCAGTCAGGTTATCAGAGTAACCCAAAGCAGTTGAGTAGTGGGAAGTACCATGTCTTTACCACAAGTCTATGCAAGCGGGACCAGAAGCTTCATAAAAGGGTGGTGAATGTTGTTGAGCCGGTAATTCCCCGTTACTTACGATGGTCTGAGCCGCCCATTGTATGGAGCCGCAAAGATCACCCGCCCCGAGTTGATAATCCGGGTCAGCCAGCTTTAGGGGTAGCACCTCAGGTCGGAGGATACAAGTTCACCAAGGTACTCATGGATGGAGGTAGCAGCATCAATATCCTTTGCTACAATACCTTCCGTCGTATGGGATTAACCGACAAGAAACTTAGGCCATCCAGCACTGTCTTCCATGGAGTTGTGCCTGGTAAGTCGGCGTACCCGGTGGGCAAAATTGGTTTGCAGGTATCCTTTGGGGATGAATATGATGCCAGGACGGAGACTTTAACGTTTGAGGTTGTTAGGATCCACATCCCATACCATGCTCTATTTGGGAGGTCGGCTTACGCTAAGTTCATGGCAAGGTTGTGTTATGTTTATTTGCAGCTCAAGATGCCGGGTCACAAGGGGACCATTACAGTGCATGGGAGCCGAACGATAGCCTTGGAATGTGAAGAAGGCGATGCGGCTTACGCGGAATCAGTTTGTGCCACAGAGGAGCTTAAGTTTTACAAATATAATGTTGACCCGACAGATATGACATCTTTGAAGAAGCCAACCACCGAGCATGATCCGTTGTTGAAATTTAAGTCGGCGGATGATACCAAGCTAGTTGACTTTGTTCCTGGCGATTCATGTAAGCAGTTCAGCATCAACGCTAATCTGGATCCGAAATAGGAAGGCACGCTCATCGAGTTCATCCGTGAGAACCGGGACATCTTTGCATGGAAGCCTTTAGACATGGCGGGTGTACCGAGAGAACTCGCTTAGCACACTCTCAATATTGATCCGAAATTTAAGTCGGTCAGACAATTTCCTCGCCGTTTTAACGAAGAGAGACGAAAGGCCATTGGTGAAGGGGTAGCCCGTCTCTTAGCAGCCGGGTTTATCGTTGAAGTTTTTCATCCGGAGTGGTTGTCTAACCCGGTTTTGGTGCTTAAAAAGAACGACACTTGGCGAATGTGTGTGGACTACACAGACTTAAACAAAGCTTGCCTAGCTGACCCGTTCGCCCTCCCCTGTATTGATCAGATCATTGATGCTTCGGCGGGTTGTGAGCACTTGAGTTTTTTGGATGCATATTCTGGGTATCATGAGATCAAGATGGCAGTTAAGGACCAGGAGAAGACGGCTTCCATCACTCCGTTTGGAGCCTTTTGCTATGTATCTATGCCTTTCGGGCTTAAGAGTGTCCAGGCGACTTACCAGTAGTGCGTACAGAATTGCCTGCACGGCCAGATTGAGCATAACGTTCATGCTTATGTGGATGACATTGTGGTCAAATCCAGAAAGAAGGAGACCCTGATTGACGACTTAAAGGAAACAGTTGACAATCTCCGGGTGTACAAGATGATGCTTAACCGGGCCAAGTGTGTCTTTGGTGTTCCAGCAGGCAAGCTCTTGGGTTTTTTAGTCTCTGAGCGAGGCATCGAGGCTAACCCGGAGAAAATCAAGGCCATCACCTCCTTGGCAAGACCGAAGTGTGTCAATGATGTTCAACGCTTGGCAGGACGGATAGCAGCATTGAGCCGGTTCATAAGCCGCTTAGGTGAGAAGGCTATCCCTCTATATCAGATGATGAAAAAGACAGATGATTTTGTCTGGAGTGAAGCTGCTGATGAGGCGTTCAAGGCACTCAAGAAACAATTGGTTGAGCCACCGGTTCTCGCGGCCCTCATTGATAAAGAGCCTCTGTTATTATATGTTGCTCAAATAGCAGGGCTGTCAGTGTGGCTATTGTGGTGGAAAGGAAAGAGGCTGGCAAGGAGCACCCGGTTCAAAGGCTGGTTTACTATATCAGCGAGGTGCTCATTGAATCCAAACAAAGATATCCACATTCGCATAAGCTAGTGTACGGGGTCTTCATGGCAAGCCGGAAGCTTAAAAAGTATTTCCTGGGTCATCCCATTACGGTGGTAAGTTCTGCTCCCTTAGGGGATATCATCCAAAACAGAGAAGCCATAGGATGCATGGCCCAGTGGGCCGTCGAGCTTGGGCCTCATGGTTTAAAATATGTGCCCCGGACAGCCATCAAGTCACAAGCGCTCGTGGATTTTATCAATGACTAGACAGAGCTGCACACGCCAGAGGAAAAGCCAGATAGCACATATTGGACAATTCACTTTGATGGATCCAGACAGTTAGAAGGCTCGGGGGCTGGAGTTGTTTTAACTTCCCCGCGAGGTGATAAATGTTCTTATGTTCTCCGGTTAATGTTCCCATGTACTAATAATGCAACTGAGTATGAGGCCTTGCTCCATGGTCTTCGGATGGCCAAGGAGATGAATTTAAGCCGGTTAAGATGCTTCGGTGATTCAGATCTGGTAGCTCAGCAGGTTTCTAGCACCTGGGATTCCAAGTACCCACTCATGACGGCTTATCGTCGAGAGGTTGATGCTATTGCGGGTCACTTCAAGGGTTACCAAGTTGAGCATATTGATCAAAGGAAGAACGAGGCGGCTGATGCCTTAAGCCGGTTAGGATCTCAATGTAAGCCGGTGCTGCCCAACACCTTTTTGGATGTTTTTCTTAACCCGTCTGTCAAGTTGCCTACAGAGGAGGACCTTGCTATTCCTGACCCGGAGGCATAGTTGGTGGCGGCTCTTCATGTTATACCTGACTGGACAGTCCCGTATTTGGCTTACATGGCCCAGGTGTGTTACCTGAGGATGAAATCTTAGCCAGACAGATAACCCGGCGGTCTAAGTCGAAGACGATTGTCACCGGAGAATTGCACCATCGCAGTGTTACAGGGGCGTTTCAACATTGTGTCTCATCTGAGGAAGGCTGTGAGATCCTGCGGGAGATTGTGGTCATCACGCCGGCTCTAAATCTCTTGTGGCAAAAGCTTTTCGTCACGGATTCTATTGGTTGACGGCTCATGCTGATGCTGAAGACTTGGTCAACAGATGTGACGATTGTGAGAAATTTTCACGGCGTGCTCATGTTCCGGCTCAAGAGCTGAGGATGATCCCGATAACCTGGCCGTTTGTGACTTGGGGGATTGATATGGTAGGGCCTTTCAAGACGTCCAAAGATAAGGAAATCCACCTTTTGGTGGTAGTGGATAAGTTTACCAAGTGGATTGAGGTAGATCCAGTCAGCAAGTGTGACGCGGAAACAACGGTTCAATTCATCAAGAAGGTGATTTTCCATTTTGGTTTTCCCCATAGTATCATAACAGACAATGGCACTAATCTGTCTAAGGGTGCTATGAGGGAGTTTTGTCAGCGCGAGCATATCCAACTTGATGTTTCTTCTATGGCTCACCCCTAGTCCAATGGTCAAGCAAAGTGGGCTAACCAAGAGATTCTGCGAGGGATCAAGCCCCGGCTTATGGTTCCTTTAAAGAGAACGCCGGGTTGTTGGGTGGAAGAGTTACCTTCTGTGTTATGGAGCATTAATACAATGCCCAATAGATCTACAGGTTACACGCCCTTCTTCATGGTCTATGGAGCTGAGGCGGCTCTTCCTAGCGATATCCGTCACGACTCGCCCTAGGTGGCGGCTTACGTCGACGCTGATAATGAGAAGGCACGTCAGGATGCGTTGGATCGGTTGGATGAAGAGCGTGATCTCGCGGCGGCTCGTTCAGCGATCTATCAACAGGATTTACAACGATATCACAGCCGGCGGGTCAAGACCAGAACCTTTCAAGAAGGCGACTTAGTTCTCTGGCTCATCCAAGACCAGACTGATATGCATAAACTTTCACCGCCTTGGGAGGGACCTTTTGTCGTTAGCAAGAATCTGCACAACGGGTCATACTATCTGATTGACATTTGAGAGCACAAGGATTCACGCACATCAAAGGAGGAGACTAATCGGCCATGGAATATTGCTCACCTCCGGCCTTACTATACCTAAGCCTCCGGCTCTCATGATGTAATTCGATGATGTAAATATTAGAACAATATAATAAAGCCGGCATCACTCATAATTCGGGGCCTCTGCCATTTTCTTCAAAGCTAAGTCCTTGTCATCATCATACATATTTACTCAAGAGGCTTAATACCCAAATTACAGGGACAACAAAGAGTTGGATGCATGGCACAACTCAAACATAAGCCCTTTATGAGAATAAATTGCAAGTATCTCACTTGGGGGCTTCCTGTTCAAACATAGGTGTATTCGACCAAAGAGAACACATCATTACTACCCATTTGAGCGGGTTATGTTCAAACATAGGCGTATTCGAGCAAAAAGGACATAACATGTGGGTCATCCTACCTGTACCCAACTGCTTCAACTCCATCAGGTCATCCTAATTGACCCGGCGAACTCTTAGCAATCAGTCTTATATGGCGTATTCGACCAAGACCTAAGCTTGTTAAGGTTCAAACGCCTGCTGTCACTGCGAGAGCACGGCTTACAGATAGTCAGGATAGATCCAGGCTCAAAATGTCGCCTTCCTTGAAACTTGGATAATTCGGCTTATGATGCAAGATGCAACTCTGACCTCTCGTACTCTAGGCAAGTCTATCTTTAAAACAAAGACATGTACTTGTCTAGGTTCAAATGTCAATTGGGTACTATGAGAGTCGGCTCATAGCATGCGCGTACCTTCCAGTGGCCACCAAGGCTAGTTTCATTGAAGAAGAACCTTTGGCTTGGCGGCCTGCAAAAGCCTCGAGTGTCTTTTCGATCTTTTCTCTCTGGTTCTTTTTTTGTGAGTCTTCGTTTTAATTTGTGTTCTTTGCAAGTTCGGCCAAGTGGCCTCTCCTTACGGCTCATATTTGAAGCCTCTCCGGGTCTTTGCAACCCAACTTAATGAACGGCTCTACGACGCCAGAAAATAACAATCTTATTTCTGGAACTATACTTCTACATGGTTATGACTGTACGAAGAGTCATCAAGCCGGCAGTCCGAATCGTATTTTCAGGTATCACTATTTTTATAATAATTAAATTGGCCCTGGTTATGGACATCTGACCCAGTGGCACCGGTTGGGCATAATGACCCGCCCGGTGGTAAGCCGCCAGGGCATATGTTCTCTGTTTATGTGCAGGACAAGGGTTATACTGAACTACACAAGACAATATTGTCGCAACTGTAGAAAGTCATACTTAGATGCTTCGCGGGTTAATAGTATCATACATACGCAGAGCCGTGCGCGATGGCACGCCAGATTCAAGTTCAACTACCCTATTACAAGATTCAATAAGCCAAACAAACATAAGTGTTTTTTTTACTATAAACAGTAGGGTAAACCCCCAATGCAATTTTTAATTATTAAAAAGTCAAAACAGCAGGGAGAGTCTGAAAAGGCTTGAGGTAAGCCTAAGGAGCTATTAAAGAGACTAGAAAAACTAATAAAAGAAGAAAAGAAAGGAAGAAAGAAAGAAGACTTTACAAGAGGCTTTGAAGCCAAACAGAAAATTGTCTATCATACTTCTTCTTCATTCTGAACTTGAGTAGCTTCAACTCTTCCAAGAAAATGAACTTCCACCCTGGGAAAGAAGGTGGGATGTTTTCAAAAACCTTATTATTTCTGGTTATCCAGATGGCCCATGCTCCAAGAATTATGATTTCCATGTAGAAAGGGTATCTCAGTTTGTCTTTAAGGTCTTGAAACGCTTCTAACACACACAGATTTGGTGTTCTTGTTGGACAAATGAAATCCCAGCATTGTTGAACAAATTGGCAGCCCCAAAAGAGGTGATGAAGAGTTTCTTCTTGCTGGCATCCACCAACAGCATAGTTATAATCCTCTAGCACAAAATTCTTTCTTCTAAGTAAATTCCTTGTGTTGACTCTATCATGTAGTAGTTGCCAGAAGAACACTTTGTGTTTTGGCTGACATGAACTCTGCCAGATCCAATTGAAGTGTGGAGGTGTCTGCTTGTATCCAATTAGAACTTTATATGCTTTGATGGAGGAATAGTGTTCAGTCCCCCAAATGTAGCTCCATGTGTCAAATGTGTCTAAGTACTCTGATTGTCTCATGGAAATGCAAATGTCTTCCATCTGTAGGAATTCCTCATATGCTTTAGTTGTCAGAGGGAGAAAGAAGAGGTCCTGCAAGTACTCAGTCTGCAATACTTGTTGTACATTTAGATGAGGGTTTCTGACAAAAGAGAATAAGTGAGGGAATTGGTGTTTAAGTATTGCTTGGCTCCACAAGTCATCCCAGAAAAAGACACTGCCTCCATTCCCCACATTACATCTAGCAATAGCTTTGTATTGATTAATGAGAGCTAAGTTGGATTTCCACCAGAATAATCCTATCAAGCTGCCCTGTGGTAATCTCCCATCACTATAGTATGATTCCCAGATAAGGTTGACCCATGGAATGTCATGCCTGTTGAAAAATTTGTGAAGGTTCTTCATGAGCAAGGTTTTGTTGTGTGTGTAGATGTCTAACACTACTAGTCCCCCTTGATCTTTGGGTCTGCACACTGTTTTCCATGCTACCATAGCAGGTCTTTTGTCCTCCATATCAGGTCCTCTCCAAAGGCAGTGTCTCGAATATTTGATGATCTGCTTTTTAATTGTAACAGGTATGTCTAAACAGCACATGAAGAATATTGCTAGTGAGGTCATCACTGATTTGACCAGTAGAAGTTTACCAGCTTGTGTCATGAATGTAGAGATACCAGCCAATCTTTTGGCAATCCTGTTAACTAGGGGGAAGCATTGCTCCACTGTTAGTTTGTAGATCCCCAATGGCATGCCAAGGTAAGTAAAGGGGAAATGACCTCTAGCACATTGCAAGGTGTTAGTGTAAATTTCAACCCTGTCTTCAGCAATGTTCAAAGGTACCATGATTGATTTTCCATAATTTACTTTGAGCCCAGTTGTAGTGGCAAAAGCATTGTTCGGGAATTCGGTAACTGGTAACTGCTCGGTCCACTACTGATTAGTGATTAATCGGTTAATTGCCATTTAACTGAATTAATCGGTCGATCATTAACCGGCTGCACATGAGAATATATTGACAACATGTAACTAGTTTTTCATGTATTGTACACCACATAATCCGATGCTCACAGCTGCACATGAGATGAATCTTAGCAGAACTATACCTTGTTGGTTGGTGAATCCTTGGGGACCTGGTTCGAGGGGTCGCCGATGCTGCTGCCTAGCCTAGGTCGCCGGCACTGCTGCCTAGCCTTGGTCGATGCTGCTGCCTGTCGTACGCCACCGCTGCTACAGCCTGCTGGTAGGGGTTGGAGGAGAGACGGGGAGAAGAGGATGGGAAGGGATGGGGTCAGAGAAGGAGGCTATGGCCGTCGACAGGAGCAGGGCGATTGCCGGCGGTGGCTAGGGCTGGCGAGGAGAAGCCATGGTCGTGACTTGTGAGGAGTCAGGACAGGAAGGGGTGCTGCAATTTGGGAGAGGGAGGATGCAACGCCGAAGGTTACGGGGCCAAATAATGGCCTGGATTGCCGCTTTGGTACCCCCCCCCTTTTTTATGGATGCTGCTTCAGTTACGTGACCCATCACCAATTAATCGGTTTGACAACCAGTTAATCGTCTGACAACCAATTAAATGTCAGTTAATCGTCTGGACCATTTAATGAACCGAGTATGTGCTATTCGCCTCAGTTAGGCACCGAGTAGCGATTAAATGGGCATTTAAATGGTAACTCGGCCGAGTTCTTGAACAATGGGCAAAAGTATTCAGAAGTGCCTTCAAACAGAACAATTGTCTAGCATCAGCTTGCATAACCACCAGGGTGTCATCTGCATATTGCACAATTGGGAAGTGTGGGCATGATTTGATTTGAAGTGGAGCAGTGGTCATGTTTAACCTCATGGCTTTGTTAAGAATGGATTGTAATAGATCAGCAACTAGCACAAAGACCAAAGGAAAGTAAGGATCTCCTTGTCTTACTCCTCTTTTTATGTAACTTTTTTTACCAGGTACACAATTCAGTATTACAGCAGAGGATGCAGTTGTGAACAGGGTTTGCATCCAAGAAATCCATTTTCTCCAAAACCTTTTGCTCTGAATATATCAATAATTGCAGCATGCTCTATTGTATCAAAAGCCTTCTCAAAATCCAATTTAATTACTAGGGTTTCCTCTCTAGATTTATGACATTGATGAATGTACTCATATGCCCATCCTAGGCATTCCTGGATCACTCTATCTTTAAAGAAGCCATATTGATTAATATGCACCATTTGTAGGATAACTTGTTGTAGTCTATTTGCCAGCAATTTTGTAATGATTTTCGGAACACTATTTAACAGGGAGATAGGCCTGAAGTCATTGGGTGAAAGTGGTACCTCTGTTTTTGGCACCAGAGTAATGTAAGAGGAATTAATGCTCTCAAGATTAACATTCTCAGCATGAAATGCCATAATAAGCTCAAAGACATCAGTCTTAATAATATGCCAACAGCTTTTGATAAACTCATTATTGAATCCATCTGGCCCTGGTGATTTATCCGCAGGTAGCTTTTTGACCACATCTTCAATTTCTTCTTGGGAGAAAGGTTTTTCCAGATCAATGAATAGTTGTGGATCCATAGTGTTTTCATAGAGGTCACTTAGGTCAAAGTGCATTGAGTGTCCATTAGATTGTCCCAATCTAATTTTAAAAGCTTCCCATAGTATTGCAGCCTTGCCATCATGATCTGTTACTTCCACTTGGTCTTTGTTCAATAGCATAGCAATCTTATTGTGTTTGTGGTTAACAGAGGCAGTAGTGTGAAATAATTTTGTGTTCTCATCACCAAACTTGATTCCTTTAATCTTACCTCTCTGTTTCCAGTAAATCTTCTGATCATTGAGTACAGTTAGTAGATATTCCTTGAGCATAGTCCTGCAGTTATTTTGAAACACTGATAGGTCTCTGTATTCTTCAATCATATCCCAAAGAAAGATACAGTCATTTATGTCTGAAATTTGCTTCTTATGACAGGCAAGGTTTTTGGACCAAAGATTAAGATCTCTTCTGACATTTTTTAGTTTAGCATTGATCTTCTTTGCACAATCTGTATGACCCACTGGGATGTTCCAGGCTATCTCAACCACCTGTTTAAAGGAGGTGTGGTTAATCCAATAGTTCTCAAATCTGAACACCTTTGATTTTGGAATATTTGTGCCTATTTTAATCATACAGGGAAGATGGTCAGAAATTGGTTTGGCCATGGGAAGGGCCAAAGTATCTGGGTAGCTAGTCATCCGAGCAGCAGAGGTGAAGAACAAATCTAGTTTTTCCAGGAGTGGGTTGTCCTGCATGTTACTCCAGCTGAACTGTCTGCCCTTGAGAGGGAGTTCAATTAAGGCCAGTTCACTAATAGCCTCATTAAACATAAGCATCTCATTAACATCCCCTCCAGGTCTGTTTCTGTCTTCAGGTGTTCTGATGAAGTTGAAGTCTCCCATGATAATCCAATCTACTTCATTAGGCATTTGTATATTACTAAACCAGTCAATGAACTCCACTTTTTCTTCATGATTGCAGGGACCATAAATGTTTGTGAGAATCCAACTTTTAGAAGATGATCTACATGTGAACTGAATGGATAAGGAGAACTTGTTTTGAAACACTAGTTCTCCAGTAAATAAGGATCCATTCCAAGCAGTGAGAATACCTCATGAAGCCCCAATAGATGGTAGGAATTCAAATTTATTGAATCTTTGAGGGCACGCTTTATGAATATAAGCTAAATCAAAGGTTTCTCTCTTAGTTTCCTGCAAACATATAATCCCAGCATCACTTTCCTCTATTTTTTGTCTAATAGCCAGCCATTTGTCTGACGAATTAATACCTCTCACATTCCAATTTAAGATATTCCAAGTTCTGTTGCTATTCATTAGAAACCAGAAGAATTGTTTTTTTGATCATCAGGGCCCATCCCCTGGTGATAATCCCAAGCCTAAATGGTAGTGAGATTCACATAAAGAGCAAGATATCTTGATTCAGAGAGTGTATGCCACCATTTAGCAGAGTCATAGGACCAAGAATACCCTATCAACCAGTAATTAGATTCAAAGGTTTTCTCAGCATGAGATAAAGTAGTAGTGTCTCCCATAGTAAAAAAACATAACTGACATTCCAGCAGGGTACAGTTAACATGTAAAAGGTGCCATTCAGAGCAAGCATCCATTGTGCAGTAGTTGCAAAGGTTACAGTTAACTCCATACATGTGACAGCTTTTAACCAAAATAGGATAACAGATCATGCTGCTATCTATTACATGTTGATATTGTAGATTCATCATCACACATGTTTTGAGTTGACTGTGTCTCTAGTGGCCTTGGACACCTGGGCCACCTCTTCTTGTCCCTTCTTCTTGGGTTTCTTGGACAGCTTCTCTTGTAGCTCATCCTCAACAACCTTACAAAAAGACTTGGTCAGGTTTGTAACCACTGAGTGCTGAATAATTGGGGCATAGCATTACATGGCAGACAAGATTTGGCATCACATGATTTTCTTCTAAAGCCCTTATTATCTTTTTTAATCCTATCACTCCTTCTTACCTCTGTTTCTACCATAGGTTCTTTGTCTCTCCTTTTTCTGGAGATGACCTCTCCAAGTGGTAGAGCTTTGTTTGGAGACACTTGTTGGAGAGGGCTACTTGCCCCAGTGGAAGAATGTGCAGCAGGGCTAATGCCTTCATTCTCCTTTCCCATCCCTAGATTGAAATCCTTGCAGATTGGTGCCCGACGGCTCATTCTCCTTGGCCTTGCTGCTTTGAAGACTCTGGGTTATCCTTCTCCGGTTCTTCGCCCTTCTCTGTTTGAAAGTTCTGTGCTAAACAATCCAAGCGAGTCAAAGCTTCAAACTCAGCCTCTTCATCAATAAGTTCAGAGGGATCAATTTCACGGGAAAAAATATGCTTACTGATTGGAGGGATCAGCTCCATCACTTTGTGAGACAGAGTGGGCATCTTCTGATTCTCCATACTATAAGCCGGCTGATATTTGGACAAGTCCGTTTCATTAACAATTAAGCTGGCCAGAGGGCGGATTTTCTTGACGCAGGCAGCAAAGTCCTTATGGTAAAAAGTTATGCCGTCTTCTTTTAAGCTTGGATAGCCAGTGGACAAGTCTAACGGGTCCAGCTCCAGAAGCCACGCCTTAGCCCGGCTCAAGGCTGTTACGGCACCGGCTCTCGCACACGACCTCTTTATTTCATCTATTCTGGCAGGTAGAACGGAGAGTCTTCTTAAAATATCCACAAACAATTTTGGTGTCTGGTTGGACGGAGAGACAGCAGCCAAGACGCATTGCGCTCCAGTGTATAGCTGCTCCACAAGGGTGTAGATAGCTTTGAGCTTTACAAGCGGCTCTCTACCAAGATTACTACTCCTACAACCTACATGAGCCATAAATTGGTCAGTAACGGGTTATGTTACCTAAAGATATTATTCAAACTACAACATGGCGGCTTACCATAGATGGATGAAGTCATTTCCGAGATACGATGCTTTAACCCGGTGAGTTCAGTTGTCACCTCTTCAAGAGTTGCTTCGGCTTTTTCAGCTCTCTGCACCAAGGCGGTTCTTTCTTCCGCCCATGCAGACTTCTCCGTCTTAAGTTTAGCCTTCAATTCATTTAATTCAGACAGGCTAAATTGAAACTTTGATTCAGCCTTCTGGGTCTCAGACTCTCGATGCTTAAGCCGGTTCCTTGCATCATCTAACTGCACTTGCAATTCAGCAGTATTATCATGAACAGACAAAGAGAACATGAAACAAATTAGTTTTCGGTTTACAATAATTAAAGTCCCAAGCCTTTTGCAAGCAACAACACTTGGCACTTGGGGGCTAATGGATGTTGAAGTTTTTTCTTTCCATGTCGGCTCATATCAATAAAGTCTCAAGCACTTTGCAAGCAAGAGCACTTGACCCTTGGGGGCTAATGGACGCAGAAGTGTTTTCTAAATTAATAGTTCATACCAATAAAAGTCCCAAGCACTTTGCAAGCAAGATTACTTGGCACTTGGGGGCTAATGCATATTGATTCTATATTATTACTCATTTACACTAACCCGGCGACCAAATCGTCATTACCACCGGCTCATGAGGGATATGCAGGCAAGTTCTATGCAATGATAATTAGGACTGGCTCATTCATGCTGATTAAGCCGGCCCTTGGGGGCTACACATGCAATGTTCCTCAAAGACAGATTTCTTATTAAGAGGTGTGCCGATTCAAATAGGTGTCAATTATTTCTAAGTCTACATCATATTCACTTCTATTATATCCAATAGACTTGGGGGCTGGAAGGACATTTATAGTTTGGTTAAGAGTCTTACCTCAAACTTCTGGTGCATCTACTTCACCATGTTAATCTCAAGGTCGCGACTGCTGTGGACCTGATTGAGCTATCTAGAAAGGACTTCGCCAGTGCTCAGCTGTGCGTACTGAGCCGTGTCAAACCTCACTTTCCGCTTCTCAACGAGTTCTTGCTTGGCAGTATGTTTGGAAAGCACAGTTGGATTACCCGGCTCTCTGAAAGCAGTACCAGTAATTGTAACATCATCAGTCCGGTTCTCTGCCTGCTCAGACGGGGTTGGTGGTTCAACAGTTATAGAGCTTTGGCAGGGTCAATAGAGACGTCAGGAATCTCAGGAGGAGCATCATGAGTGTCTTCCTCTGTTGGCTTATGAACATCTTTTGCCAAAACCTGCTGCTCCGGCTCAATGACCTTTGGATCAGCTGCCGGCTTACTCGCCCTGGCTCTCTTGATAGGCTTAGCTTGACCTCTGCACGAGTTAAAGTGAGTCATTGCAAAGTTACAAAGATTCAAGGAAAAGATGAACAGGGAAGAAATTGTTTACCCAGGGGTAGTCCTGAAAGCCGGGAGTTGACTTTGAGATGAGTCGCCAGATGAAGAGTGGGAGATTTCCTGATAGTTTGAATCGGACAAATTCAGTGGTTGACATATAAGACCCACTAGCGGGTAACGAGAGTTTAAGAGTGGAAAAACCTCATTCTAGCATTTTCGACGAGTTGGGGTATTTGGTAAACCGGAGGACAATTCCTCTTCCCCGGTGTTCCGAGTCCGACGCCGGCTCTCGTGTTGTTGTTGCTTCAAAAGAAAGTGAGGAAATGAGCTGAAGGGTGTGAAAATCTTACTTTCCGGATTACCCGCCGGACTTTTTGTCTTGGCAAGGATTCTGAGCAGGAGGAAATAGTATTACCTCTTCATCAGCGGCCTGGCTGGCCTCCGTGTCATCCTGACAATAATCAGTGTCAATAAGGTAATTGAAATAAGAACCAAGAGAGTCAAGTACTACCTCCGACTCAGTGCCGTAGTCCCTTTCCAACAATTCAGAAGCACTAGTTTTCTTCTTGGTTTTTTTACGGCTTTCTTGGCGGCTTTCTTAACAATTCTCGTCCTCTTAGCAGCCTCATGGTCATAAGCTTTTTTCCAGAAAGCCGGCTTAGCCTGCGAGAGGCGGTAAATTCAATATTGATAGGGGAATCAAAATTATAAGATGACAACAGTTAGAGTTAAGATTTACCTCTGGTGTCGGGTTAAGTTTGCAGAAAGGGCGTAGGCCCACTTTGCTGCAGTCAGCCAGGCTCTCGTTCAAGATAGTTTTGGTCATGTCTGTGATTACATCCTCCTCCAGGTCCTCCGAGCTGTGGCGTAATGGATCATCGGGCTTTCCAGTGTAATCTCACATTAAGTCGGTCCTGCGGCTCAAAGGAATGATCCACCAAGCGAGCCAGCACCGGGCCAAGTCAATTTCGGTTAACCCATTTCCCAGTAGGGCCTTCACATTTGAAAGAGTGGGGGCAATTTTCTTGCGCTCTACGACAGTGAGTTTCTCAGCAAGAGGATGCTTAGTATCTAAACGCTGGGTACGGTAACTCAACAATGGATGCTCATCAGACGGGGAAGTGTCTTTGCAGTAAAACCAGGTTTGATTCCAGTCTTTTGGATGACTCGGCAGACATACATAAGGAAAAATAGAGTCTCTTCTTCTTTGAATTGAGACAGCCCCAAGCTCTAAACTAGGTCCATTGGTGAATTCATTTGGCGGTTTAAATAAAAGAACTCTCTGAAGAGCAAGATGTTGGGCTCCTCTTGAAGATATACTTCACAGAAGACCTGGAAGTTGCAGATATTTGACACAGAATTGGGCCTGATATCTTGAGGATGGAGTTGGAAAAAGTGATGAATGTCCCTGAAGAATTTAGAGCCGGGTGGTGAAAAACCCCGGTTCATGTGATCAGTGAAGACAATAACCTCATCATCTTTTGGAGCAGGCTTCTCTTCGCCCGGTTTAGGGGCGCGGTAGGGCATAACTGACTTTTTCGGTAGGTATCCAACTTTGACAAAATCGGCAAGTGTAGCCTCAGTAACAATGGAAGGGACCCAGTTGCACGTGGTGACTGTCTTCAGCGGCATTATGAGTAAGCAAACCTAAAGAAGGACAAAGTTATTTCTGGTTCAAAATTGATTCATTAAGCCAGAAAAGCAGGTTACAGTATAAGTTCGGCATGACGGCTTAAATGGGGTCTAATGGCATGAGTATAATTGTAAGCCGGAAAATTAAGCTGCCATGACCAGCACGGATGTTCCGGAAGGCAGATTCCACTAAGTATGGGGACAAACAGTTTTCACAGAATGAACTCGTAATTTTTGATCTGCCGCGATTCAGAAAATAAGGCTAAAAATGACGAATAGGCAAACCTAAGATCAATATGATGCAGTTTTTGGGGATGAATCTATTTTTTCGCAGAGATGAGATATTATAGTATTTGCTAAAGGGACATTATAAACATCAACGCATAAAGGGACATCAAGTTCAAGAGGAAAACTATAGTTGTTGAGGAAGAAGAAGATGAACTTTGGTGAGTTTTGCGGGAACCCTAATGGATCTAGGAGAAGACGGACAAGAACGCACATGGTCGAGAAAAACGGTGGCGGCACCTGGAAGAGACCTAGTCGCGTTGGGTTGACGCGGCGGCTGCTGTTGAAGACGAAGCAGAGGACGGCGGCACCGGCAGAGCTCAGGTGAAGGAGCATCGTGAGGTAGGAGACGAAGCGGAAAGAAGCAAGGGGAGAATGAAAAGGACTCCCGGCCCTATTTATAAGCAGAGTGGATAAGGGTCACGCGCGAGAATCAAGGAGGCGAAGAAACAGGAAAGTAACAGTGTGGGCGCCTCAATTATCGGAATCCCAATAAATGCGGAAGATTTGTTAAGATCTGAACAATTCAAAAATAAGTGACGAATGACGTCATGGCGGGTCACCACTATCTCAGGAGCTGACGTCATGGCGGGTTATAATTTTTCATGAGAAGATGAGGGAATATTGACATGAACAAGTTCAAATCAACCTGGGGCCTAATGTTGGGGTATGAGTATTTGATATGACCCGCCCAGGAGGGGCCGGGTTACCCAATGGCGGTTCAGGGGCCAAGCCCAGAAGCATGTTTAAGATGGCGGTTCAATGAGAGTAATTGATAAAGGGCCCAAGGCCCGGAACGGCTTAAGGCATGTAAGCATAAACCGCCATATGTGTTAAGCTTGTATTGTAAGGCATGTAACAAGAGTCACCAGGCCGGACACGATTGTATGAGCCGACCAGGACTCCGTAGGTCGCATGGCGTCAACCCGTGTATATAAGGGGATGACCCGGCAGCGGCTTGGGGCAAGAAACAACAGATCGAGGGCTAGGCGAGCGCATCCGCTCCCTAGCAATCGACACCCTAGCAATTCCACCTCAAACTGGATTAGGTTTACCCTCACCGCAAGGGGGGGGACCAGTATAAACTCCCCGTGTTCTTTGTCTCGTTTAACCCCTTTAAGCTAACCACGTCGCTATGGCTCCACAATCAAGTCCTTCCCTTAGGACATCTGCCGTGACAACTCCATGACAGTTCCCATAAGGAGGTATGTTCCTTTTTGGTCCGACTGTTTGTCAAAGATCCTGCATGTTGACTCTGCTCTTGTGCTATTGTTTTGGCACTGCCATGATAAAGCATTAATGTTATTATTTTGCACCTAAATATAGTGGCACCGTTAATTTGAGGCAATGTTTTGGCACTCCCAGTGCCACTGATTTTTTATATCAAAAGAGGGGTTTCCTCCTATTTCATTAAAGATACCCAACCATAGAGAACCATTATCTGATAACATCTTAGTGTAAACGGGCAGTTATGCAACTACTACTAGAACGGACTGAGTACTAGCAGGAGACAAGTTCGCCACATAAGCTCGGAAGGTAGGGGGCACAGCACTAGCTCGACCAAGTTTGTATTACAACCCAAATTCTACCACAGAAACATCAGGGGGGGAGATAGGGACTGAAAGAGCCAGCTTCAGCATCCCAGTCTAAGCACCCCCGGCCTCCATCCTTGCGATGCATGGTACACCTTGCTTGCCACCTGCTCGACCCTAGTGCTACTGATAAAATGAAGTAAAAATACAATTAAAATAGAGCGAGTATCCTCTCTATAATTTCATTTCCACTGTAGATAAAGAAGGTGCTTCTCTTTGTTAGTATATGTTTCATCAACTAGTCCCATTGTTAATGTTTAAGTGTTTCTGCAAACTCGGCTGCTTAATTTTAGTTGATCTTCACAAAAATAGAGATTGGAATGTCTCAATGCCCCTCCTTGCACTACCATTGTACACTGATGTTCATCACTGGCAGAAGGTGTATCGGGGAGAATTGGGTCGATTTCCAGTATGTGGCCTACTGTATGAGGCGTCGCAGGGCCCATCTCGCCCTCGCACCATGGCATACTGTGATACTATCACAATATTTTCCCATTAAGAGAATGAAGTTTCTTCTATTTATTAGTGTATGTTTCATCAACCAGTGCCACTATTACATAATCACACTTTTTCATTATCTGTGCAAACAGGGTTATTAAGCTGCATTTTGGTGGAACTACACAAATGTACGGATGGAACCGGCATATATGCAGAGTGCGAGGTGCAAAGTAAAAATTACCGATGCCAACCATGCTCCATCTAAGCATTGGTGCTATCTGTGGACGAATCTTTCTCGACAGCAAATCCTCTAATCCAATACTAGTAGCTTATATTGGCACTTTTCTAGGGAGTACTCTTTTCTGAAAGAAGCACCAATCGATTTATCTTTATACGGTGTTTGTTTTTGGTCCAGAGCTATTTTAGGGTGACTGGCGTAGTACTCGGAGACTGATTGTAAGCATGATTTTCATTAGTTGTCCCACTGATTGTAAGCATGAGCAGATGGAAGATTAGGTTAGTGTGAAGCTTACCTTAAACCCTACCGTCGCCGTTGAAATGAGGCAAGCAGCGAGGGAACCGTGGAGAACGGCGGGGAAGCGACGTTGCTCCATCCGGCCTTCTCTTGCGATGGGAGAACGAATACTCATGTGGCTCCGGCTGGCACCGCACCCTCATGAACGACACACCGTACTCGATCGATTCGTTATCCTCTGGATGCTCGACCTTCGACCTGTACGCCCACGACCTCTGCCTGACTTTCTCATCGGGCGAATCTGTCTGCTCCATCACCCAGAGGAGATACTCGATGAAATCAAAAGACTGCAACGTGACTGCCGTCTGGGAGTACATCGCCGCCCTCATCGCAACTGTCTCACTCTTTCGCATACATTGCCACATGGCCCTCACCGTCCTCGAAATCTCCCACTTGTTGTCAAACCAAGTAAGGATCTCCTTCAACCTGGCTAACATCGCCTGGTCGCCACCGGCGATCTGCCCGATTTGCTGCTGCATACTCTCCATAGATGTCCTTCTGAGAGGTCTGGTGCTAGCTTGTGAAGATGGGAGGAGAGACAGTGGTCTTGCAATGGAGAAGAGGGAGAGGCGAGATGGTGGTTTTGCAATGGAAAAGATGGAGAGGAATGGGCATGGTTTTGCAATGGAGAAGAGGGAGAGGCGAGACAGTGGTTTTGGAATGAAGATGATGGAGAGGAGAGGGGGTGGTTCTGCAGGGTTAGGATCCTCTGCAGTAGCGCACCATGCAGTACGATCACTACCGTGTGGACCCGGCCCCACATGGCATCCGCAGTACAACACCATATAGTACTGCAGATGATCTCAACCTGGCTTTGCAATGGAGAAGAGTGAGAGGAGCGTGCGACAGCAATTTAGGATTGGAAGAGAGGGCCGGTGCACCGTGACTGGATCAAAATCAAAATCAATTTATCCTTCAATTAAGAAAGTGACCCCACATTAACTAGCCTCCCTTGTATTCTGGGTCATATTTGACCATGATTTTCACAAATAAAATATATGTTATGCATTGCAAAAATAATATAATTTGTAAGTACATTCAGATACAAACCAAATGATACAATTTTTGATGACGTGCATTCACATTTTGCTTGTCAAATACAGTAAGTGGTCAAACTTTGACCTCAAATACGCAAAACAATAAAATACTTCCAAGACCAGCGTCGCTCCTCCTCTCTTAAACCACCGCCGCTCCTATCCTATTCCAATCTAAAACCAGCGCCGCTCCTCTCCTTTTCCATTTCAAAACCACCGCTGATCCTCTCCCGTTCTAATCCAAAACCAGCATCGTTCCTCTCCTATTCCATTCAAAAACCACCGCCGGCGAGTGAAGGTGTTGTGGAGAAGTAGATCGATGGAGGAGGACAACTGATACGTGAGGATTGCAAACAGCAACCCTGTGAAGCTAGCCAGGATGTTGGAGATACAGTCTTGGTTTGACAACCTGGAGCAATTAGCGGCGTCGGTGAAAGCGATGGCCAAATATATGGAAAAGAGCAAAAAGGAGGCAATACATCGGGAGGGAGTCGCGCGGGAGTACATAGAGTTGCTCCTCTGGGCCATGGAGCAGACAGATTCACCGAATCCGAACGTGAGGTAGCGGTGGTGGGAGTATCAATCCAATATGGAGCATCCACCAGATATTGAAGGATCAAGCATCTACACGGTGCCGTTTGTGAGGGTGTCGTGGCAGAGCGAGCCGGTAGAGTCTTCCTCGATCGTACCCAACTGTAAGAGGAGAAAAGCAATTGGTGTGACGACGCTTCCCCGCCATCCTCTCCCTTGCCGTTCGCCTCGTCTCACGGGGCGACTATCTGCCGCCGAGGAATAGGAGGGGACTGCCCCCCATAGTCTCAGGAGGAGCTTAGGGTTGTCAGTATTTACAGGTTGTGAATTGTGTTTTGTGTTGTGTATTTTGAGAGTACTTTCAGATATGAATGTCAGATTTGCAGTATTGAGCATATGAAGTATTTTATGAAATCTAGAGATCTATTTTTAGCACTTCGAAAATGTAGTTTCATATAAAAGTGCAGACAATGTGATTCTCAGAGAAGAAACTGCAAATTTCAGTTTCAGAGGGTAGAGCATTTATATTAACACGCCCTTTTCGAACATGCCCACACAATGTTGAGTGTGAAAAACAGAGAAAATGAGGGACGAAGTTTTGCCAAGTGTTAGAGTGTTGGGGAACGTAGTATTTTAAAATTTTCCTACGATCACGCAAGATCTATCTACCAGATGCATAGCAACGAGAAGGGAGAGTGTGTCTACGTACCCTCGTAGACCGGGAGCGGAAGCGTCAAGTGACGCGGTTGATGTTGTCGAACTTCTTCGCGATCCAACCGATCAAGCACCGAACGTACGGCACCTCCGCGTTCAGCACACGTTCAGCTTGATGACGTCCCACGAGCTCTTGATCCAGTTGAGCTTCACGGGAGAGTTTCGTCAGCACGACGGCGTGGTGACAGATATGATGTGTTCAGCGGCGCAGGGCTTCGCCTAAGCTCCGCGACGGTATGACCGAGGTGTGATTCTGTGGAGGGGGGCACCGCACACGGCTAAAACAATTCAACTTGTGTGTCTTTGGGTGCCCCCCTGCCCCCGTATATAAAGGAGCAAGGGAGGGAGGCCGGCCGGCCCTTCCTGGTGCGGCTAGGGAGTGGACTCTTACTAGGAATAGGATTGCAATCCTATTCCTAGTAGGATTCACCAAAAGAAGGAAGAGGGAAAGGAATAGGAGAGGTGGCGCCCCCCCAATCCTAGTCCAACTAGGAACCCTAGGTGGGGGCGCCGGCCAGCCCTATGGGCTGCCTCTCTCTTTCCCTTTAGGCCCACTATGGACCATCCCCTCTCGTAGGGGGTTCCGGTAACCCCCTCCGGCATTCCTGATAAATCCGAAACTTTTCCGGAACACTTCCGGTGTCCGAATATAGTCGTCCAATATATCAATCTTTATGTCTCGGACATTTCGAGACTCCTCATCATGTCCGTGATCTCATCCGGGACTCCGAACTACCTTCGGTACATCAATACTCATAAACTCATAATATCGATCGTCATCAAACGTTAAGCGTGCGGACCCTACGGGTTCGAGAACTATGTAGACATGACCGAGACTCATCTCCGGTCAATAACCAATAGCGGAACCTGGATGTTCATATTGGCTCCTACATATTCTACGAAGATCTTTTATCGGTCAGAACCGCATAACAACATACGTTGTTCCTTTTGTCAAACGGTATGTTACTTGCCCGAGATTCGATCGTCGGTATCTCTATACCTAGTTCAATCTCGTTACCGACAAGTCTCTTTACTCGTTCCGTAACACATCATCTCGTGACTAACTCATTAGTCTTTTGCTTGCAAGGCTTATTGTGATGTGTGTTACCGAGAGGGCCCAGAGATACCTCTCCGACACTCGGAGTGACAAATCCTAATCTTTATCTATGCCAACACCACTAATACTTTCGGAGACACCTGTAGAGCATCTTTATGATCACCCAGTTACGTTGTGACGTTTGATAGCACACAAGGTGTTCCTACGGTATTCGGGAGTTGCATAATCTCATAGTCATAGGAACATGTATAAGTCATGAAGAAAGCAATAGCAGTTAAACTAAACGATCATAGTGCTATGCTAACGGATGGGTCTTGTCCATCACATCATTCTCCTAATGATGTGATCCCGTTGATCAAATGACAACTCATGTCTATGGCTAGGAAACATAACCATCTTTGATCAATGAGCTAGTCTAGTAGAGGCATACTAGGGACATACTGTTTTGTCTATGTATTCACACATGTACTAAGTTTCCGGTTAATACAATTCTAGCATGAATAAAAGACATTTATCATGATATAAGGAAATACAAATAACATCTTTATTATTGCCTCTAGGGCATATTTCCTTCAGTCTCCCACTTGAACTAGAGTCAATAATCTATATTACAAAGTGATGATCCTCACACCCATGGAGTCCTGGTGCTGATCATGTTTTGCCCGTGGAAGAGGCTTAGTCAACGGGTCTGCAACATTCAGATCCGTATGTATTTTGCAAATCTCTATATCTCCCTCCTTGACTAGATCGCGGATGGAATTGAAGCGTCTTTTGATGTGCTTTGTTCTCTTGTGAAACCTGGATTCCTTCGCCAAGGCTATGGCTCCAGTGTTGTCACAAAAGATTTTCATTGGACCCGATGCACTAGGTATTACACCTAGATCGGATATGAACTCCTTCATCCAGACTCCTTCATTTGCTGCTTCCGAAGCAGCTATGTATTCCGCTTCACACGTAGATCCCGCCACGACGCTCTGCTTGGAACTGCACCAACTGACAGCTCCACCGTTCAATAAAAATACATATCCGGTTTGTGACTTTGAGTCATCCGGATCAGTGTCAAAGCTAGAATCGACATAACCGTTTACGACGAGCTCTTTGTCACCTCCATATACGAGAAACATATCCTTTGTTCTTTTCAGATACTTTAGGATGTTTTTGACCGCTGTCCAGTGATCCACTCCTGGATTACTTTGGTACCTCCCTGCTAGACTTATAGCAAGGCACACATCAGGCCTGGTACACAACATTGCATACATGATAGATCCTATGGCTGAGGCATAGGGAATGACTTTCATTTTCTCTCTATCTTCTGCAGTGGTCGGGCATTGAGTCTTACTCAACTTCATACCTTGTAAAACAGGCAAGAACCCTTTCTTTGACTGATCCATTTTGAACTTCTTCAAAATCTTATCAAGGTATGTGCTTTGTGAAAGTCCAATTAAGCGTCTTGATCTATCTCTATAGATCTTGATACCTAATATATAAGCAGCTTCACCGAGGTCTTTCATTGAAAAACTCTTATTCAAGTATCCTTTTATGCTATCCAGAAATTATATATCATTTCCAATCAACAATATGTCATCTACATATAATATTAGAAATGCTACAGAGCTCCCACTCACTTTCTTGTAAATACAGGCTTCTCCAAAAGTCTGTATAAAACCATATGCTTTGATCACCTCATCAAAGCGTATATTCCAACTCCGAGATGCTTGTACCAGTCCATAGATGGATCGCTGGAGTTTGCATACTTTGTTAGCACCTTTTGGATCGACAAAACCTTCTGGTTGCATCATATACAACTCTTCTTTGAGATATCCATTTAGGAATGCAGTTTTGACATCCATTTGCCAGATTTCATAATCATAAAATGCGGCAATTGCTAACATGATTCGGACAGACTTAAGCATCGCTACAGGTGAGAAAGTCTCATCGTAGTCAACTCCTTGAACTTGTCGAAAACCTTTCGCAACAAGTCGAGCTTTGTAAACAGTAATATTACCGTCTGCGTCGGTCTTCCTCTTGAAGATCCATTTATTTTTGATGGCTTGCCGATCATCGGGCAAGTCAACCAAAGTCCACACATTGTTCTCATACATGGATCCCATCTCAGATTTCATGGCTTCAAGCCATTTTGCGGAATCTGGGCTCATCATCGCTTCCTCATAGTTCGTAGGTTCATCATGGTCTAGTAACATGATTTCCAGAACTGGGTTGCCGTACCACTCTGGTGCGGAACGTACTCTGGTTGATCTACGACGTTCAGCAGAAACTTGATCTGAAGTTTCATGATCATTATCATTAACTTCCTCACTAATTGGTGTAGGAATCACTGGAACAATTTCCTGTGATGTACTACTTTCCAATCCGGGAGAAGGTACAATTACCTCATCAAGTTCTACTTTCCTCCCACTCACTTCTTTCGAGAGAAACTCCTTTTCTAGAAAGGATCCGTTCTTAGCAACGAATATTTTGCCTTCGGATCTGTGATAGAAGGTGTACCCAACAGTCTCTTTTGGGTATCCTATGAAGACACATTTTTCCGACTTGGGTTCGAGCTTATCAGGTTGAAGTGTTTTCACATAAGCATCGCAGCCCCAAACTTTAAGAAACGACAACTTTGGTTTCTTGCCAAACCATAGTTCATAAGGCATCGTATCAACGGATTTAGATGGTGCCCTATTTAACGTGAATGCAGCTGTCTCTAAAGCATAACCCCAAAACGATAGTGGTAAATTGGTAAGAGACATCATAGATCGCACCATATCTAATAAAGTACGGTTACGACGTTCGGACACACCATTACGCTGTGGTGTTCCAGGTGGCGTGAGTTGTGAAACTATTCCACATTGTTTCAAATGAAGACCAAACTCGTAACTCAAATATTCTCCTCCACGATCAGATCGTAGAAACTTTATTTTCTTGTTACGATGATTCTCTACTTCACTCTGAAATTCTTTGAACTTTTCAAATGTTTCATACTTGTGCTTCATTAAGTAGATATACCCATATCTGCTCAAATCATCAGTGAAGGTTAGAAAATAACGATACCCGCCGCGAGCATCAATACTCATTGGTCCACATACATCAGTATGTATGATTTCCAGCAAATCTGTTGCTCGCTCCATAGTTCCGGAGAACGGAGTTTTAGTCATCTTGCCCATGAGGCATGGTTCGCAAGCACCAAGTGATTCGTAATCAAGTGATTCCAAAAGTCCATCATTATGGAGTTTCTTCATGCGTTTTACACCAATATGACCTAAACGGCAGTGCCACAAATAAGTTGCACTATCATTATTAACCTTGCATCTTTTGGTTTCAATATTATGAATATGTGTATTACTACAATCGAGATCCAATAAGAATAGACCACTCTTTAAGGGTGCATGACCATAAAAGATATTATTCATTAAAATAGAACAACCATTATTCTCTGATTTAAATGAATAACCGTCTCGCAATAAACAAGATCCAGATATAATGTTCATGCTCAACGCTGGCACCAAATAACAATTATTTAGGTCTAAAACTAATCCCGAAGGTAGATGTAGAGGTAGCGTGCCGACGGCGATCACCTCGACTTTGGAACCGTTTCCCACGCGCATCGTCACCTCGTCCTTAGCTAATCTTCGTTTAATCCGTAGTCCCTGTTTCGAGTTACAAATATTAGCAACCGAACCGGTATCAAATACCCAGGTACTACTACGAGCATTAGTAAGGTACACATCAATAACATGTATATCACATATACCTATGTTCATCTTGCCATCCTTCTTATCCGCCAAATACTTGGGGCAGTTCCGTTTCCAGTGTCCAGTCCCCTTGCAGTAGAAGCACTCAGTTTCAGGCTTGGCTCCAGATTTGGGTTTCTTCGTGGAAGTAGCAACTGACTTGCTATTCTTTTTGAAGTTCCCTTTCTTTCCCTTGCCCTTTTTCTTGAAACTAGTGGTCTTGCTAACCATCAACACTTGATGCTCCTTTTTGATTTCTACCTCCGCAGCTTTGAGCATAGCGAAGAGCTCGGGAATTGTCTTTTGCATCCCTTGCATGTTATAGTTCATCACGAAGCCTTTATAGCTTGGTGGCAGTGATTGAAGAACTCTATCAATAACACTATCCTCGTCAACTTTGCAACCAAGTTGAGTCATATGATTGTAGTACCCAGACATTCTGAGCAAGTGTTCACTGATAGAACTATTCTCCTCCATCTTGCAGCTGTAGAACTTATTGGAAATCTCATATTTCTCAATTCGGGCATTTGCTTGAAATATTAACTTCAACTCCTGGAACATCTCATATGGTCCATGACGTTCAAAACGTCGTTGAAGTCCCGGTTCTAAGCCGTAAAGCATGGCACACTAAACTATCATGTAGTCATCAGACCGCGACTGCTAGACGTTCAAAGCGTCTACATTAGCGGGAGGGGGCTTGTCACCTAGCGGTGCTTCAAGGACATAATTCTTCTGTGCAGCAATGAGGATAATCCTCAGGTTACGGACCCAGTCCGTGTAATTGCTACCATCATCTTTCAACTTAGCTTTCTCTAGGAATGCATTAAAATTCAAAGGAACGGTAGCACGGGCCATTGATCTACAACGACATAGATATGCAAAACTATCAGGACTAAGTTCATGATAAATTAAAGTTCAATTTAATCATATTAATTTAAAGAACTCCCACTTAGATAGACATCCCTCTGGTCATCTAAATGATCACGTGATCCAAATCAACTAAACCATGTCCGATCATCACGTGAGATGGAGTAGTTTCAATGGTGAACATCTTATGTTGATCATATCTACTATATGATTCACGCTCGACCTTTCGGTCTCCAGTGTTCCGAGGCCATATCTGTATATGCTAGGCTCGTCAAGTTTAACCCAAGTATTCTGCGTGTGCAAAACTGGCTTACACCCGTTGTATTTGAACGTAGAGCTTATCACACCCAATCATCACGTGGTGTCTCGGCACGACGAACTTTCGCAACGGTGCATACTCAGGGAGAACACTTATACCTTGAAATTTAGTAAGGGATCATCTTATAATGCTACCATCGTTCTAAGCAAAATAAGAAGCATAATAAGATAAACATCACATGCAATCAAAATATGTGACATGATATGGCCATCATCATCTTGTGCTTTTGATCTCCATCTTCAAAGCACCGTCATGATCACCTTCGTCACCGGCTTGACACCTTGATCTTCATCTTAGCATCGTTGTCGTCTCGCCAACTATTGCTTCTATGACTATCGCTACCGCTTAGTGATAAAGTAAAGCAATTACATGGCGATTGCATTTCATACAATAAAGCGACAACCATATGGCTCCTGCCAGTTGCCGATAACTTTACAAAACATGATCATTTCATACAAAACCGTATAACTCATCATGTCTTGACCATATCACATCACAACATGCCCTGCAAAAACAAGTTAGACGTCCTCTACTTTGTTGTTGCAAGTTTTACGTGGCTGCTACGGGCTTAGCAAGAACCGTTCTTACCTACGCATACAAAACCACAACGATGTTTCGTCAAGTATGTGCTATTTTAACCTTCACAAGGACCGGGCGTAGCCACACTTGATTCAGCTAAAGTGAGAGAGACAGACACCCGCCAGTCACCTTTAAGCAACGAGTGCTCGTAACGGTGAAACCAGTCTCGCGTAAGCGTACGCGTAATGTCGGTCCGGGCCGCTTCATCTCACAATACCGCCGAAGCAAAGTATGACATGCTGGTAAGCAGTATGACTAGTATCGCCCACAACTCATTGTGTTCTACTCGTGCATATCATCTACGCATAGACCTGGCTCTGATACCACTGTTGGGGAACGTAGTATTTTAAAATTTTCCTACGATCACGCAAGATCTATCTACTAGATGCATAGCAACGAGAGGGGAGAGTGTGTCTACGTACCCTCGTAGACCAGGAGCGGAAGCGTCAAGTGACGCGGTTGATGTTGTCGAACTTCTTCGCGATCCAACCGATCAAGCACCGAACGTACGGCACCTCCACGTTCAGCACACGTTCAGCTTGATGACATCCCACGAGCTCTTGATCCAGTTGAGCTTCACGGGAGAGTTTCGTCAGCACGACGGCGTGGTGACGGATATGATGTGTTCACCGGCGCAGGGCTTCGCCTAAGCTCCGCGACGGTATGACCGAGGTGTGATTCTGTGGAGGGGGGCACCGCACACGGCTAAAACAATTCAACTTGTGTGTCTTTGGGTGCCCCCCTGCCCCCGTATATAAAGGAGCAAGGGAGGGAGGCCGGCCGGCCGTTCCTGGTGCGGCTAGGGAGTGGACTCCTACTAGGAATAGGATTGCAATCCTATTCCTAGTAGGATTCACCAAAAGAAGGAAGAGGGAAAGGAATAGGAGAGGTGCCCCCCCCCCAATCCTAGTCCAACTAGGAACCCTAGGTGGGGGCGCCGGCCAGCCCTATGGGCTGCCTCTCTCTTTCCCTTTAGGCCCACTATGGACCATCCCCTCTCGTAGGGGGTTCCGGTAACCCCCTCCGGCATTCCCGATAAATCCGAAACTTTTCCGGAACACTTCCGGTGTCCGAATATAGTCGTTCAATATATCAATCCATATGTCTCGGACATTCCAAGACTCCTCGTCATGTCCGTGATCTCATCCGGGACTCCGAACTACCTTCGGTACATCAATACTCATAAACTCATAATACCGATCGTCATCAAACGTTAAGCGTGCGGACCCTACGGGTTCGAGAACTATGTAGACATGACCGAGACTCATCTCCGGTCAATAACCAATAGCGGAACCTGGATGTTCATATTGGCTCCTACATATTCTACGAAGATCTTTTATCGGTCAGAACCGCATAACAACATACGTTGTTCCTTTTGTCAAACGGTATGTTACTTGCCCGAGATTCGATCGTCGGTATCTCTATACCTAGTTCAATCTCGTTACCGGCAAGTCTCTTTACTCGTTCCGTAACACATCATCTCGTGACTAACTCATTAGTCTTTTGCTTGCAAGGCTTATTGTGATGTGTGTTACCGAGAGGGCCCAGAGATACATCTCCGACACTCGGAGTGACAAATCCTAATCTTGATCTATGCCAACACCACAAATACTTTCGGAGACACATGTAGAGCATCTTTATGATCACCCAGTTACGTTGTGACGTTTGATAGCACACAAGGTGTTCCTACGGTATTCGGGAGTTGCATAATCTCATAGTCATAGGAACATGTATAAGTCATGAAGAAAGCAATAGCAGTTAAACTAAACGATCATAGTGCTATGCTAACGGTGTTGGGGAACGTAGTATTTTAAAATTTTCCTACGATCACGCAAGATCTATCTACCAGATGCATAGCAACGAGAGGGGAGAGTGTGTCTACGTACCCTCGTAGACCGGGAGCGGAAGCGTCAAGTGACGCGGTTGATGTTGTCGAACTTCTTCGCGATCCAACCGATCAAGCACCGAACGTACGGCACCTCCGCGTTCAGCACACGTTCAGCTTGATAACGTCCCACGAGCTCTTGATCCAGTTGAGCTTCACGGGAGAGTTTCGTCAGCACGACGGCGTGGTGACGGATATGATGTGTTCACCGGCGCAGGGCTTCGCCTAAGCTCCGCGACGGTATGACCGAGGTGTGATTCTGTGGAGGGGGGCACCGCACACGGCTAAAACAATTCAACTTGTGTGTCTTTGGGTGCCCCCTGCCCCCGTATATAAAGGAGCAGGGGAGGGAGGCCGGCCGGCCCTTCCTGGTGCGGCTAGGGAAGGAGTCCTACTAGGAATAGGATTGCAATCCTATTCCTAGTAGGATTCACCGAAAGGAAGAAGGGGGAAAGGAATAGGAGAGGTGGCGCCCCCCAATCCTAGTCCAACTAGGAACCCTAGGTGGGGGCGCCGGCCAGCCCTATGGGCTGCCTCTCTCTTTCCCTTTAGGCCCACTATGGACCATCCCCTCTCATAGGGGGTTCCGGTAACCCCCTCCGGCATTCCCGATAAATCCGAAACTTTTCCGGTATACTTCCGGTGTCCGAATATAGCCGTCCAATATATCAATCTTTATGTCTCGGACATTCCGAGACTCCTCGTCATGTCCGTGATCTCATCCGGGACTCCGAACTACCTTCGGTACATCAATACACATAAACTCATAATACCGATCGTCATCAAACGTTAAGCGTGCGGACCCTACGGGTTCGAGAACTATGTAGACATGACCGAGACTCATCTCCGGTCAATAACCAATAGCGGAACCTGGATGTTCATATTGGCTCCTACACATTCTACGAAGATCTTTTATCGGTCAGAACCGCATAACAACATACGTTGTTCCTTTTGTCAAACGGTATGTTACTTGCCCGAGATTCGATCGTCGGTATCTTTATACCTAGTTCAATCTCGTTACCGGCAAGTCTCTTTACTCGTTCCATAACACATCATCTCGTGACTAACTCATTAGTCTTTTGCTTGCAAGGCTTATTGTGATGTGTGTTACCGAGAGGGCCCAGAGATACCTCTCCGACACTCGGAGTGACAAATCCTAATCTTGATCTATGCCAACACCACGAATACTTTCGGAGACACCTGTAGAGAATCTTTATGATCACCCAGTTACGTTGTGACGTTTGATAGCACACAAGGTGTTCCTACGGTATTCGGGAGTTGCATAATCTCATAGTCATAGGAACATGTATAAGTTATGAAGAAAGCAATAGCAGTTAAACTAAACGATCATAGTGCTATGCTAACGGATGGGTCTTGTCCATCACATCATTCTCCTAATGATGTGATCTCGTTGATCAAATGACAACACATGTCTATGGCTAGGAAACATAACCATCTTTGATCAATGAGCTAGTCTAGTAGAGGCATACTAGGGACATACTGTTTTGTCTATGTATTCACACATGTACTAAGTTTCCGGTTAATACAATTCTAGCATGAATAAAAGACATTTATCATGATATAAGGAAATACAAATAACATCTTTATTATTGCCTCTAGGGCATATTTCCTTCAGTCTCCCACTTGAACTAGAGTCAATAATCTAGATTACAAAGTGATGATCCTCACAACCATGGAGTCCTGGTGCTGATCATGTTTTGCCCGTGGGAGAGGCTTAGTCAACGGGTCTGCAACATTCATATCCGTATGTATTTTGCAAATCTCTATGTCTCCCTCCTTGACTAGATCGCGGATGGAATTGAAGCGTCTTTTGATGTGCTTTGTTCTCTTGTGAAACCGGGATTCCTTCGCCAAGGCTATGGCTCCAGTGTTGTCACAAAAGATTTTCATTGGACCCGATGCACTAGGTATTACACCTAGATCGGATATGAACTCCTTCATCCAGACTCCTTCATTTGCTGCTTCCGAAGCAGCTATGTATTCCGCTTCACACGTAGATCCCGCCACGACGCTCTGCTTGGAACTGCACCAACTGACAGCTCCACCGTTCAATAAAAATACATATCCGGTTTGTGACTTTGAGTCATCCGGATCAGTGTCAAAGCTAGAATCGACGTAACCGTTTACGACGAGCTCTTTGTCACCTCCATATACGAGAAACATATCCTTTGTTCTTTTCAGATACTTTAGGATGTTTTTGACCGCTGTCCAGTGATCCACTCCTGGATTACTTTGGTACCTCCCTGCTAGACTTATAGCAAGGCACACATCAGGTCTGGTACACATCATTGCATACATGATAGATCCTATGGCTGAGGCATAGGGAATGACTTTCATTTTCTCTCTATCTTCTGCAGTGGTCGGGCATTGAGTCTTACTCAACTTCATACCTTGTAAAACAGGCAAGAATCCTTTCTTTGACTGATCCATTTTGAACCTTTTCAAAATCTTATCAAGGTATGTGCTTTGTGAAAGTCCAATTAAGTGTCTTGATCTATCTCTATAGATCTTGATGCCTAATATGTAAGCAGCTTCTCCGAGGTCTTTCATTGAAAAACTTTTATTCAAGTATCCTTTTATGATATCCAGAAATTCTATATCATTTCCAATTAACAATATGTCATCTACATATAATATTAGAAATGCTACAGAGCTCCCACTCACTTTCTTGTAAATACAGGCTTCTCCAAAAGTCTGTATAAAACCATATGCTTTGATCACCTCATCAAAGCGTATATTCCAACTCCGAGATGCTTGCACCAGTCCATAGATGGATCGCTGGAGTTTGCATACTTTGTTAGCACCTTTTGGATCGACAAAACCTTCTGGTTGCATCATATACAACTCTTCTTTGAGATATCCATTTAGGAATGCAGTTTTGACATCCATTTGCCAGATTTCATAATCATAAAATGCGGCAATTGCTAACATGATTCGGACAGACTTAAGCATCGCTACAGGTGAGAAAGTCTCATCGTAGTCAACTCCTTGAACTTGCCGAAAACCTTTCGCAACAAGTCGAGCTTTGTAAACAGTAATATTACCGTCTGCGTCGGTCTTCCTCTTGAAGATCCATTTATTTTCGATGGCTTGCCGATCATCGGGCAAGTCAACCAAAGTCCACACTTTGTTCTCATACATGGATCCCATCTCAGATTTCATGGCTTCAAGCCATTTTGCGGAATCTGGGCTCATCATCGCTTCCTCATAGTTCGTAGGTTCATCATGGTCTAGTAACATGATTTCCAGAACTGGGTTGCCGTACCACTCTGGTGCGGAACGTACTCTGATTGATCTACGACGTTCAGCAGAAACTTGATCCGAAGTTTCATGATCATTATCATTAACTTCCTCACTAATTGGTGTAGGAATCACTGGAACAATTTCCTGTGATGTACTACTTTCCAATCTGGGAGAAGGTACAATTACCTCATCAAGTTCTACTTTCCTCCCACTCACTTCTTTCGAGAGAAACTCTTTTTCTAGAAAGGATCCGTTTTTAGCAACGAATATTTTGCCTTCGGATCTGTGATAGAAGGTGTACCCAACAGTCTCTTTTGGGTATCCTATGAAGACACATTTTTCCGACTTGGGTTCGAGCTTATCAGGTTGAAGTGTTTTCACATAAGCATCGCAGCCCCAAACTTTAAGAAACGACAACTTTGGTTTCTTGCCAAACCATAGTTCATAAGGTGTGGTATCAACGGATTTAGATGGTGCCCTATTTAACGTGAATGCAGCTGTCTCTAAAGCATAACCCCAAAACGATAGTGGTAAATCGGTAAGAGACATCATAGATCGCACCATATCCAATAAAGTACGGTTACGACGTTCGGACACACCATTACGCTGTGGTGTTCCAGGTGGCGTGAGTTGTGAAACTATTCCACATTGTTTCAAATGAAGACCAAACTCGTAACTCAAATATTCTCCTCCACGATTAGATCGTAGAAACTTTATTTTCTTGTTACGATGATTCTCTACTTCACTCTGAAATTCTTTGAACTTTTCAAATGTTTCAGACTTGTGCTCATTAAGTAGATATACCTATATCTGCTCAAATCATCAGTGAAGGTCAGAAAATAATGATACCCGCCGCGAGCATCAACACTCATTGGTCCACATACATCAGTATGTATGATTTCCAACAAATCTGTTGCTCGCTCCATAGTTCCAGAGAACGGAGTTTTAGTCATCTTGCCCATGAGGCTTGGTTCGCAAGCACCAAGTGATTCATAATCAAGTGATTCCAAAAGTCCATCATTATGGAGTTTCTTCATGCGTTTTACACCAATATGACCTAAACGGCAGTGCCACAAATAAGTTGCACTATCATTATTAACCTTGCATCTTTTGGTTTCAATATTATGAATATGTGTATCACTACAATCGAGATCCAATAAGAATAGACCACTCTGTAAGGGTGCATGACCATAAAAGATATTATTCATCAAAATAGAACAACCATTATTCTCTGATTTAAATGAATAACCGTCTCGCAATAAACAAGATCCAGATATAATGTTCATGCTCAACGTTGGCACCAAATAACAATTATTTATGTCTAAAACTAATCCCGAAGGTAGATGTAGAGGTAGCGTGCCGACGGCGATCACATCGACTTTGGAACCGTTTCCCACGCGCATCGTCACCTCGTCCTTAGCTAATCTTCGTTTAATCCGTAGTCCTTGTTTCGAGTTACAAATATTAGCAACCGAACCGGTATCAAATACCCAGGTACTACTACGAGCATTAGTAAGGTACACATCAATAACATGTATATCACATATACCTTTGTTCATCTTGCCATCCTTCTTATCCGCCAAATACTTGGGGCAGTTCCGCTTCCAGTGTCCAGTCCCCTTGCAGTAGAAGCACTCAGTTTTAGGCTTGGCTCCAGATTTGGGTTTCTTCGTGGAAGTAGCAACTGACTTGCTATTCTTTTTGAAGTTCCCTTTCTTTCCCTTGCCCTTTTTCTTGAAACTAGTGGTCTTGCTAACCATCAACACTTGATGCTCCTTTTTGATTTCTACCTCCGCAGCTTTGAGCATAGCGAAGAGCTCGGGAATTGTCTTTTGCATCCCTTGCATGTTATAGTTCATCACGAAGCCTTTATAGCTTGGTGGCAGTGATTGAAGAACTCTATCAATAACACTATCCTCGTCAACTTTGCAACCAAGTTGAGTCATATGATTGTAGTACCCAGACATTCTGAGCAAGTGTTCACTGATAGAACTATTCTCCTCCATCTTGCAGATGTAGAACTTATTGGAAATCTCATATTTCTCAATTCGGGCATTTGCTTGAAATATTAACTTCAACTCCTGGAACATCTCATATGGTCCATGACGTTCAAAACGTCGTTGAAGTCCCGGTTCTAAGCCGTAAAGCATGGCACACTGAACTATCGTGTAGTCATCAGACCGTGACTGCCAGACGTTCAAAGCGTCTACATCAGCGGAAGGGGGCTTGTCACCTTGCGGTGCTTCAAGGACATAATTCTTCTGTGCAGCAATGAGGATAATCCTCAGGTTACGGACCCAGTCCGTGTAATTGCTACCATCATCTTTAAACTTAGCTTTCTCTAGGAATGCATTAAAATTCAAAGGAACGGTAGCACGGGCCATTGATCTACAACGACATAGATATGCAAAACTATCAGGACTAAGTTCATGATAAATTAAAGTTCAATTTAATCATATTAATTTAAAGAACTCCCACTTAGATAGACATCCCTCACTAAACCATGTCCGATCATCACGTGAGATGGAGTAGTTTCAATGGTGAACATCTTATGTTGATCATATCTACTATATGATTCACGCTCGACCTTTCGGTCTCCAGTGTTCCGAGGCCATATCTGTATATGCTAGGCTCGTCAAGTTTAACCCGAGTATTCTGCGTGTGCAAAACTGGCTTACACCCGTTGTATTTGAACGTAGAGCTTATCACACCCGATCATCACGTGGTGTCTCGGCACGACGAACTTTCGCAACGGTGCATACTCAGGGAGAACACTTATACCTTGAAATTTAGTAAGGGATCATCTTATAATGCTACCGTCGATCTAAGCAAAATAAGAAGCATAATAAGATAAACATCACATGCAATCAAAATATGTGACATGATATAGCCATCATCATCTTGTGCTTTTGATCTCCATCTCCAAAGCACCGTCATGATCACCTTCGTCACCGGCGCGACACCTTGATCTCCATCGTAGCATCGTTGTCGTCTCGCCAACTATTGCTTCCTCAACTATCGCTACCGCTTAGTGATAAAGTAAAGCAATTACATGGCGATTGCATTTCATACAATAAAGCGACAACCATATGGATCCTGCCAGTTGCCGATAACTTTACAAAACATGATCATCTCATACAAAACCGTATAACTCATCATGTCTTGACCATATCACATCACAACATGCCCTGTAAAAACAAGTTAGACGTCCTCTACTTTGTTGTTGCAAGTTTTTACGTGGCTGCTACGGGCTTAGCAAGAACCGTTCTTACCTACGCATACAAAACCACAACGATGTTTCGTCAAGTATGTGATGTTTTAACCTTCACAAGGACCGGGCGTAGCCACACTTGATTCAGCTAAAGTGAGAGAGACAGACACCCGCCAGTCACATTTAAGCAACGAGTGCTCGTAACGGTGAAACCAGTCTCGCGTAAGCGTACGCGTAATGTCGGTCCGGGCCGCTTCATCTCACAATACCGCCGAAGCAAAGTATGACATGCTGGTAAGCATTATGACTAGTATCGCCCACAACTCATTGTGTTCTACTCGTGCATATCATCTACGCATAGACCTGGCTCATGATGCCACTGTTGGGGAACGTAGTATTTTAAAATTTTCCTACGATCACGCAAGATCTATCTACCAGATGCATAGCAACGAGAAGGGAGAGTGTGTCTACGTACCCTCGTAGACCGGGAGCGGAAGCGTCAAGTGACGCGGTTGATGTTGTCGAACTTCTTCGCGATCCAACCGATCAAGCACCGAACGTACGGCACCTCCGCGTTCAGCACACGTTCAGCTTGATGACGTCCCACGAGCTCTTGATCCAGTTGAGCTTCACGGGAGAGTTTCGTCAGCATGACGGCATGGTGACGGATATGATGTGTTCACCGGCGCAGGGCTTCGCCTAAGCTCCGCGACGGTATGACCGAGGTGTGATTCTGTGGAGGGGGGCACCGCACACGGCTAAAACAATTCAACTTGTGTGTCTTTGGGTGCCCCCTGCCCCCGTATATAAAGGAGCAAGGGAGGGAGGCCGGCCGGCCCTTCCTGGTGCGGCTAGGGAGTGGACTCCTACTAGGGATAGGATTGCAATCCTATTCCTAGTAGGATTCACCAAAAGAAGGAAGAGGGAAAGGAATAGGAGAGGTGGCGCCCCCCCCAATCCTAGTCCAACTAGGAACCCTAGGTGGGGGCGCCGGCCAGCCCTATGGGCTGCCTCTCTCTTTCCCTTTAGGCCCACTATGGACCATCCCCTCTCGTAGGGGGTTCCGGTAACCCCCTCCGGCATTCCCGATAAATCCGAAACTTTTCCGGAACACTTCCGGTGTCCGAATATAGTCGTCCAATATATCAATCTTTATGTCTCGGACATTCCGAGACTCCTCGTCATGTCCGTGATCTCATCCGGGACTCCGAACTACCTTCGGTACATCAATACTCATAAACTCATAATATCGATCGTCATCAAACGTTAAGCGTGCGGACCCTACGGGTTCGAGAACTATGTAGACATGACCGAGACTCATCTCCGGTCAATAACCAATAGCGGAACCTGGATGTTCATATTGGCTCCTACATATTCTACGAAGATCTTTTATCGGTCAGAACCGCATAACAACATACGTTGTTCCTTTTGTCAAACGGTATGTTACTTGCCCAAGATTCGATCGTCGGTATCTCTATACCTAGTTCAATCTCGTTACCGGCAAGTCTCTTTACTCGTTCCGTAACACATCATCTCGTGACTAACTCATTAGTCTTTTGCTTGCAAGGCTTATTATGATGTGTGTTACCGAGAGGGCCCAGAGATACCTCTCCGACACTCGGAGTGACAAATCCTAATCTTGATCTATGCCAACACCACGAATACTTTCGGAGACACCTGTAGAGCATCTTTATGATCACCCAGTTACGTTGTGACGTTTGATAGCACACAAGGTGTTCCTACGGTATTCGGGAGTTGCATAATCTCATAGTCATAGGAACATGTATAAGTCATGAAGAAAGCAATAGCAGTTAAACTAAACGATCATAGTGCTATGCTAATGGATGGGTCTTGTCCATCACATCATTCTCCTAATGATGTGATCTCGTTGATCAAATGACAACACATGTCTATGGCTAGGAAACATAACCATCTTTGATCAATGAGCTAGTCTAGTAGAGGCATACTAGGGACATACTGTTTTGTCTATGTATTCACACATGTACTAAGTTTCCGGTTAATACAATTCTAGCATGAATAAAAGACATTTATCATGATATAAGGAAATACAAATAACATCTTTATTATTGCCTCTAGGGCATATTTCCTTCAGTCTCCCACTTGAACTAGAGTCAATAATCTAGATTACAAAGTGATGATCCTCACAACCATGGAGTCCTGGTGCTGATCATGTTTTGCCCGTGGGAGAGGCTTAGTCAACGGGTCTGCAACATTCATATCCGTATGTATTTTGCAAATCTCTATGTCTCCCTCCTTGACTAGATCGCGGATGGAATTGAAGCGTCTTTTGATGTGCTTTGTTCTCTTGTGAAACCGGGATTCCTTCGCCAAGGCTATGGCTCCAGTGTTGTCACAAAAGATTTTCATTGGACCCGATGCACTAGGTATTACACCTAGATCGGATATGAACTCCTTCATCCAGACTCCTTCATTTGCTGCTTCCGAAGCAGCTATGTATTCCGCTTCACACGTAGATCCCGCCACGACGCTCTGCTTGGAACTGCACCAACTGACAGCTCCACCGTTCAATAAAAATACATATCCGGTTTGTGACTTTGAGTCATCCGGATCAGTGTCAAAGCTAGAATCGACGTAACCGTTTACGACGAGCTCTTTGTCACCTCCATATACGAGAAACATATCCTTTGTTCTTTTCAGATACTTTAGGATGTTTTTGACCGCTGTCCAGTGATCCACTCCTGGATTACTTTGGTACCTCCCTGCTAGACTTATAGCAAGGCACACATCAGGTCTGGTACACAGCATTGCATACATGATAGATCCTATGGCTGAGGCATAGGGAATGTCCTTCATTTTCTCTCTATCTTCTGCAGTGGTCGGGCATTGAGTCTTACTCAACTTCATACCTTGTAAAACAGGCAAGAACCCTTTCTTTGACTGATCCATTTTGAACTTCTTCAAAATCTTATCAAGGTATGTGCTTTGTGAAAGTCCAATTAAGCGTCTTGATCTATCTCTATAGATCTTGATACCTAATATATAAGCAGCTTCACCGAGGTCTTTCATTGAAAAACTCTTATTCAAGTATCCTTTTATGCTATCCAGAAATTATATATCATTTTCAATCAACAATATGTCATCTACATATAATATTAGAAATGCTACAGAGCTCCCACTCACTTTCTTGTAAATACAGGCTTCTCCAAAAGTCTGTATAAAACCATATGCTTTGATCACCTCATCAAAGCGTATATTCCAACTCCGAGATGCTTGCACCAGTCCATAGATGGATCGCTGGAGCTTGCATACTTTGTTAACACCTTTTGGATCGACAAAACCTTCTGATTGCATCATATACAACTCTTCTTTGAGATATCCATTTAGGAATGCAGTTTTGACATCCATTTGCCAGATTTCATAATCATAAAATGCGGCAATTGCTAACATGATTCGGACAGACTTAAGCATCGCTACAGGTGAGAAAGTCTCATCGTAGTCAACTCCTTGAACTTGCCGAAAACCTTTCGCAACAAGTCGAGCTTTGTAAACAGTAATATTACCGTCTGCGTCGGTCTTCCTCTTGAAGATCCATTTATTTTCGATGGCTTGCCGATCATCGGGCAAGTCAACCAAAGTCCACACTTTGTTCTCATACATGGATCCCATCTCAGATTTCATGGCTTCAAGCCATTTTGCGGAATCTGGGCTCATCATCGCTTCCTCATAGTTCGTAGGTTCATCATGGTCTAGTAACATGATTTCCAGAACTGGGTTGCCGTACCACTCTGGTGCGGAACGTACTCTGGTTGATCTACGACGTTCAGTAGAAACTTGATCCGAAGTTTCATGATCATTATCATCAACTTCCTCACTAATTGGTGTAGGAATCACTGGAACAATTTCCTGTGATGTACTACTTTCCAATATGAGAGAAGGTACAATTACCTCATCAAGTTCTACTTTCCTCCCACTCACTTCTTTCGAGAGAAACTCTTTTTCTAGAAAGGATCCGTTCTTAGCAACGAATATATTGCCTTCGGATCTGTGATAGAAGGTGTACCCAACAGTTTCTTTTGGGTATCCTATGAAGACACATTTTTCCGACTTGGGATCGAGCTTATCAGGTTGAAGTGTTTTCACATAAGCATCGCAGCCCCAAATTTTAAGAAACGACAACTTTGGTTTCTTGCCAAACCATAGTTCATAAGGTGTCGTATCAACGGATTTAGATGGTGCCCTATTTAACGTGAATGCAGCTGTCTCTAAAGCATAACCCCAAAACGATAGTGGTAAATCGGTAAGAGACATCATAGATCGCACCATATCCAATAAAGTACGGTTACGACGTTCGGACACACCATTACGCTGTGGTGTTCCAGGTGGCGTGAGTTGTGAAACTATTCCACATTGTTTCAAATGAAGACCAAACTCGTAACTCAAATATTCTCCTCCACGATTAGATCGTAGAAACTTTATTTTCTTGTTACGATGATTCTCTACTTCACTCTGAAATTCTTTGAACTTTTCAAATGTTTCAGACTTGTGCTCATTAAGTAGATATACCTATATCTGCTCAAATCATCAGTGAAGGTCAGAAAATAATGATACCCGCCGCGAGCATCAACACTCATTGGTCCACATACATCAGTATGTATGATTTCCAACAAATCTGTTGCTCGCTCCATAGTTCCAGAGAACGGAGTTTTAGTCATCTTGCCCATGAGGCTTGGTTCGCAAGCACCAAGTGATTCATAATCAAGTGATTCCAAAAGTCCATCATTATGGAGTTTCTTCATGCGTTTTACACCAATATGACCTAAACGGCAGTGCCACAAATAAGTTGCACTATCATTATTAACCTTGCATCTTTTGGTTTCAATATTATGAATATGTGTATCACTACAATCGAGATCCAATAAGAATAGACCACTCTGTAAGGGTGCATGACCATAAAAGATATTATTCATCAAAATAGAACAACCATTATTCTCTGATTTAAATGAATAACCGTCTCGCAATAAACAAGATCCAGATATAATGTTCATGCTCAACGTTGGCACCAAATAACAATTATTTATGTCTAAAACTAATCCCGAAGGTAGATGTAGAGGTAGCGTGCCGACGGCGATCACATCGACTTTGGAACCGTTTCCCACGCGCATCGTCACCTCGTCCTTAGCTAATCTTCGTTTAATCCGTAGTCCCTGTTTCGAGTTACAAATATTAGCAACCGAACCGGTATCAAATACCCAGGTACTACTACGAGCATTAGTAAGGTACACATCAATAACATGTATATCACATATACCTTTGTTCATCTTGCCATCCTTCTTATCCGCCAAATACTTGGGGCAGTTCCGCTTCCAGTGTCCAGTCCCCTTGCAGTAGAAGCACTCAGTTTTAGGCTTGGCTCCAGATTTGGGTTTCTTCGTGGAAGTAGCAACTGACTTGCTATTCTTTTTGAAGTTCCCTTTCTTTCCCTTGCCCTTTTTCTTGAAACTAGTGGTCTTGCTAACCATCAACACTTGATGCTCCTTTTTGATTTCTACCTCCGCAGCTTTGAGCATAGCGAAGAGCTCGGGAATTGTCTTTTGCATCCCTTGCATGTTATAGTTCATCACGAAGCCTTTATAGCTTGGTGGCAGTGATTGAAGAACTCTATCAATAACACTATCCTCGTCAACTTTGCAACCAAGTTGAGTCATATGATTGTAGTACCCAGACATTCTGAGCAAGTGTTCACTGATAGAACTATTCTCCTCCATCTTGCAGATGTAGAACTTATTGGAAATCTCATATTTCTCAATTCGGGCATTTGCTTGAAATATTAACTTCAACTCCTGGAACATCTCATATGGTCCATGACGTTCAAAACGTCGTTGAAGTCCCGGTTCTAAGCCGTAAAGCATGGCACACTGAACTATCGTGTAGTCATCAGACCGTGACTGCCAGACGTTCAAAGCGTCTACATCAGCGGAAGGGGGCTTGTCACCTTGCGGTGCTTCAAGGACATAATTCTTCTGTGCAGCAATGAGGATAATCCTCAGGTTACGGACCCAGTCCGTGTAATTGCTACCATCATCTTTAAACTTAGCTTTCTCTAGGAATGCATTAAAATTCAAAGGAACGGTAGCACGGGCCATTGATCTACAACGACATAGATATGCAAAACTATCAGGACTAAGTTCATGATAAATTAAAGTTCAATTTAATCATATTAATTTAAAGAACTCCCACTTAGATAGACATCCCTCACTAAACCATGTCCGATCATCACGTGAGATGGAGTAGTTTCAATGGTGAACATCTTATGTTGATCATATCTACTATATGATTCACGCTCGACCTTTCGGTCTCCAGTGTTCCGAGGCCATATCTGTATATGCTAGGCTCGTCAAGTTTAACCCGAGTATTCTGCGTGTGCAAAACTGGCTTACACCCGTTGTATTTGAACGTAGAGCTTATCACACCCGATCATCACGTGGTGTCTCGGCACGACGAACTTTCGCAACGGTGCATACTCAGGGAGAACACTTATACCTTGAAATTTAGTAAGGGATCATCTTATAATGCTACCGTCGTTCTAAGCAAAATAAGAAGCATAATAAGATAAACATCACATGCAATCAAAATATGTGACATGATATGGCCATCATCATCTTGTGCTTTTGATCTCCATCTCCAAAGCACCGTCATGATCACCTTCGTCACCGACGCGACACCTTGATCTCCATCGTAGCATCGTTGTCGTCTCGCCAACTATTACTTCTATGACTATCGCTACCGTTTAGTGATAAAGTAAAGCAATTACATGGCGATTGCATTTCATACAATAAAGCGACAACCATATGGCTCCTGCGAGTTGCCGATAACTTTACAAAACATGATCATCTCATACAAAACCGTATAACTCATCATGTCTTGACCATATCACATCACAACATGCCCTGCAAAAACAAGTTAGACGTCCTCTACTTTGTTGTTGCAAGTTTTACGTGGCTGCTACGGGCTTAGCAAGAACCGTTCTTACCTACGCATACAAAACCACAACGATGTTTCGTCAAGTATGTGCTGTTTTAACCTTCACAAGGACCGGGCGTAGCCACACTTGATTCAGCTAAAGTGAGAGAGACAGACACCCGCCAGTCACCTTTAAGCAACGAGTGCTCGTAACGGTGAAACCAGTCTCGCGTAAGCGTACGCGTAATATCGGTCCGGGCCGCTTCATCTCACAATACCGCCGAAGCAAAGTATGACATGCTGGTAAGCAGTATGACTAGTATCGCCCACAACTCATTGTGTTCTACTCGTGCATATCATCTACGCATAGACCTGGCTCATGATGCCACTGTTGGGGAACGTAGTATTTTAAAAATTTCCTACGATCACGCAAGATCTATCTACTAGATGCATAGCAACGAGAGGGAAGAGTGTGTCTACGTACCCTCGTAGACCGGAAGCAGAAGCGTCAAGTGACGCGGTTGATGTTGTCGAACTTCTTCGCGATCCAACCGATCAAGCACCGAACGTACGGCACCTCCGCGTTCAGCACACGTTCAGCTTGATGACGTCCCACGAGCTCTTGATCCAGTTGAGCTTCACGGGAGAGTTTCGTCAGCACGACGGCGTGGTGACGGATATGATGTATTTACCGGCGCAGGGCTTCGCCTAAGCTCCGCGACGGTATGACCGAGGTGTGTTTCTGTGGAGGGGGGCACCGCACACGGCTAAAACAATTCAACTTGTGTGTCTTTGGGTGCCCCCCTGCCCCCGTATATAAAGGAGCAAGGGAGGGAGGCCGGCCAACTTCTCCTGGTGCGGCTAGGGAAGGAGTCCTACTAGGAATAGGATTGCAATCCTATTCCTAGTAGGATTCACCAAAAGAAAGAAGATGGAAAGGAATAGGAGAGGTGGCGCCCCCCCAATCCTAGTCCAACTAGGAACCCTAGGTGGGGCCGCCGGCCAGCCCTATGGGCTGCCTCTCTCTTTCCCTTTAGGCCCACTATGGACCATCCCCTCTCGTAGGGGGTTCCGGTAACCCCCTCCGGCAATCCCGATAAATCCGAAACTTTCCCGGAACACTTCCGGTGTCCGAATATAGTCGTCCAATATATCAATCTTTATGTCTCGGACATTCCGAGACTCCTCGTCATGTCCGTGATCTCATCCGGGACTCCGAACTACCTTCGGTACATCAATACTCATAAACTCATAATATCGATCGTCATCAAACGTTAAGCGTGCGGACCCTACGGGTTCGAGAACTATGTAGACATGACCGAGACTCATCTCCGGTCAATAACCAATAGCGGAACCTGGATGTTCATATTGGCTCCTACATATTCTACGAAGATCTTTTATCGGTCAGAACCGCATAACAACATACGTTGTTCCTTTTGTCAAACGGTATGTTACTTGCCCGAGATTCGATCGTCGGTATCTCTATACCTAGTTCAATCTCGTTACCGGCAAGTCTCTTTACTCGTTCCGTAACACATCATCTCGTGACTAACTCATTATTCTTTTGCTTGCAAGGCTTATTGTGATGTGTGTTACCGAGAGGGCCCAGAGATACCTCTCCGACACTCGGAGTGACAAATCCTAATCTTGATCTATGCCAACACCACGAATACTTTCGAAGACACCTGTAGAGCATCTTTATGATCACCCAGTTACGTTGTGACGTTTGATAGCACACAAGGTGTTCCTACGGTATTCGGGAGTTGCATAATCTCATAGTCATAGGAACATGTATAAGTCATGAAGAAAGCAATAACAGTTAAACTAAACGATCATAGTGCTATGCTAACGGATGGGTCTTGTCCATCACATCATTCTCCTAATGATGTGATCCCGTTGATCAAATGACAACTCATGTCTATGGCTAGGAAACATAACCATCTTTGATCAATGAGCTAGTCTAGTAGAGGCATACTAGGGACATACTGTTTTGTCTATGTATTCACACATGTACTAAGTTTCCGGTTAATACAATTCTAGCATGAATAAAAGACATTTATCATGATATAAGGAAATACAAATAACATCTTTATTATTGCCTCTAGGGCATATTTCCTTCATAGAGGTGGTGTGCATAGATGATAATGGGGACCCACATGTCAGTAACGGCAGAGGCAAATTTTTGGCTACATTTTCCCTGCGTCAGGTGGAATCGAACCCGGGTGGAGCGGGGGTTGGGGAATTGAACCAGGCCACTGGGCTACTTTAGAACTTTATGCAGAAGTTTGGCACTGCTTCTACCACTATTGTAGCACGTCTTCACTGGCTCTGGTATGTTCTCGTGGGCCTGGACGTCGTCCTCCGCCTTTGTGCGTTCGCCGCGGCGCCGCTGTCTCACATTGTGAACATGCTCAACAAAGAAGAGGAATCTAGAGAGGACTGTACATGGAGAGGCGGACAATCGGGACCCATCGGGCCCATGGCCATATGCTAGCAAGTGCCTCATTGAAAAAGTACTTCCTCCTAATGCTATACTGACGTTTGGGCCAACGAGTTTGTCAACGTAGTTACTCCTACCAAAGATATAAATTTACAATGAAGCTAGTTATTAGGGAGCTAGCAGGGAGTATCATTCATTATCAGTGAGTCAACAAGTATCAGCCATTTATTTTTTGAGAAATGTATCAGCTAGGTTGTGGGCTGACTAGTCTAGGTTTTTTTAATACGCGCATCCCACGACAGGCCGGTTTGTATTTTTTAGGGTCGTCATGTATCTACCGGCCTATGAGCATCCCATCCTAGGTTTTATTTTTTTCTTAAAGATCCGTAGCCCAACTAATGTATGTTTTAAAAGAAGAAAACGTAGAGGTCTGTTCTATTTTTCTATTTAAGAATTGCAACGCCAGGTCCAACTTATGTTCCCTTTTTACTATATTATATATATTTATACTATTTTATACATTATTGTTATTATCATCATATATTTTAAAGATACTAACATAGATAACAAAAAAATATCCCACGTCTTATTAACTTATAATTTTTCTTAACATTAAAATCCTTTTGTTTTTTTACTTTAAGGCAACAAAAATGTCGGTCATTGTGTACCAAAGTTTGGTAAGATTTGAGGACCAATGTAATAATAAAACACTTATTACTAAATATATTTATAAGAAAATGATCAGCCATTGTTTATTTTTTGATAACATTGTTGCGTCCAAGCCAACAATATAATGAGAACCAGCCCAGCAAAATTGTGTATTTCGAGAAAGGGAAAATGGGTTGTACTTTTTTAGGAAAAATTAAATGGGAGGCATGGACCTTACATTATCTGTTCACCCAGCCCAGAAAATTCATGTATTTCGAGAAAGTGTAAATGGGCTGTAGTTTTTTAGAAATAATTTAAATGGGTCGCATGGACGCTACATTATTTGCTCACCCAGCCCAACAAATGGACCGTAAATTCTAAAAAAAAATGAATTGGATATGTGCCACGTTTTTGGAGGCTCAAATGTGGGCCACTAGGTCGAAGCCAACACAAGGCGTTGTCAAGTTAGTCAACAAATGATTCTGACATCCTTAGCCGTTGGGTTTACATCCAACGGCCGGCATCCAACTTCAGTCTCTCGTCTTCTTCCTCCAGCGCCACCGGGACCATCTCCTCCCGCCTCCGGTTGCTAGCAGCTCTGCTTAGCAAGCTTCACTGTGAAGCGATACCCCACCGCCGGCCAGGCCAACCCCTCCACACCTCCTCTTATTCTCCACCGACTGTAGAACCACGCCGCACCAGAACCAATTAACCCTCGTATACCTCTCTGTCTACGACTCCACTATCGCGTCTTCCCATCTCTGGCTCGTTGCCGTCTGGGGCCTCGCCGTCGTCCACCGCCTTGGTGCGCTTGACACGGCGTGGTCAACAAACAAGAGTTATCGGAAGAAGACTGTACGTGGAGAGGCTGACAGTGGGGACGCATCAGTTTCATGGATGCACGCATGAAACCGCCTCCTTATTACACGAAAATAAATAAAATTATTCCTCCCCCTGAAAGCTAGGACCCACTACCTATATCTTCGCACGGAAGGAAGTGTCTCCTTATTCCTGCCCCTGACACCTGGGACCCACCAGCAACATCTTCGCAAGCGGAAGTGCCTCCTTGTTATGGAAAAAATGATTCCGCCCCTCACATCTGGGACCCGCCAGCTATATCTTCGCACGCAAGGAAGTGTCTCCTTGTCCTCCCTAACAGCTGGGACCCACCCGGTGGAAGCGTACGTAGCGTTATCTGTCTGGTTGCGAACGTATACGTACATAACGGTCGATCGGTCTCTCTGCAGCGATGAACCATGGCCGAGTAAGGAGCGACATGTGTCGTACGTACAATCCCTTCAAAACCGTGTACACGTACGTACAACCACATGGCAAAAAACATGGCTACGTACGTACATACGGGCGGAGTCTCGAATGCGTACTCGCGCATACGTACGGCCAGGGCTGGTGTACATGGAGAGGCAGCGGACGGCAGCAACAACGCCGTGTTCATCGGCAGCCAACTGGCGGGGTCGGAACGGAGAAACAACGTCGTGTTCATCGGGAGGCAGCCAAGCGGCGGGGTCGGAATGGAGAAACAACATCGTGTTCATCGGGAGGCAACCGGCTCGGACGAAACAACCGAAACCTGGTGTGGTGTACCGCAAAACAGAGGAAAATGACCTTCTGCACGGTCAAAACAGGGTCCTATTCACTGAGAAGGGTCTGGCGTACCGCAAAACGGAGGAAACGGCCTTCTGCTCGACCGGCTACGGTCGAAACGGGATCCTATTCATCGGGAGGGGTCTGGCGTACCACAAAACGAAGGAAACATACTTGTGTTGGACCGTTATGATCGAAACGGGGGCCCTGTTCATCGGGAGGGGTGTGGCGTACCGCAAAACGGGACTCCACGGGCTACTGTTCACCCACTGTCGACTTCCTCCAGCCTCCACCTGCATTGTTCGTCCACCATGTCTTCCTCTGCCTCCACCGGCTACTGTTCATACAGCCCTCCACGGGGTCCTATTCATCCAGCCCTCCATGGGGTCGTGTTCATCCTACCAGCCCTCCACCAGCTACTGTTCAACCAGCCCTCCACGGGGTCCTGTTCATCCACCCCCAACTCCTCGAGTGTGGCGGCCTCGTCTCGGGTCCTGTTCATCCAGCGACAACCACGACGTCCAACCCCCACGGGGTCCTGTTCATCTAACCCCCACGGGTCATGTTCATCCAACCCCAACCATGTACGTCTCGACTTGTTCAACCAACCCCACGTTCATTGTTCATCAAGAGGCAGCAGGTTCGATCGGCTTTAGTAAGCAGCAGCAACGATCGATCGGGTTCAGCTAGCAGCGATAGCGAAGGAATCGCTCAGGTTCAGTTAGCAGCCAAGGGATCGATCGCTCGGGTTCAGTAACGTAGCCATTGCAATCGCATGGGTTCAGTAAGCGAACGCCTCGCTCGGGTTCAGTTAGAGCCCAACACGTCGCACATACATGCGACATGTACAAGAGAAATGCGCAAACCTCCGTGCATCGCTCCGCCCCGACCATCCACCGTAACCGGGAACTCCCCGCAATTTTACTCCCCCTCGCTTCTACCATGATTTTTCTGTCATGGACGGCTCAAAGAATGTCATGCAGCTGCGTCTCCGGCCTACTCAGGACGAAAAGCCCATTTTCTGTCATGGTTTTTTGTCATGGAAGCAGGAGCCCACCACATCTATGATCATATGGGTTTTGTCACAATTATCGTCATAGAAGTGTCATAAGTATGACAGAAAAAAATCGTTCGGCCCAAAATGTCACCGATGTGTCTTTTTTTTGTAGTGACTGGTCACGCCTCAAATATTTGATTCTACAACCAGACACCTCAAATCCATATTATTACATGCAACATGAAATCTAATCTAACCGGAGCTCGTCATGTTCTGTCGTGGCCATGTCCGGCGACAGGCTGTCCTCCCTAAAGTGCTAGTCTAGTCGTCGAAAAGGTAGAGTAGGGCATGAGACACGAGCCGGCTCACATGACTCAAGGTGGCACCGTCTCCTGCTACTTGTGAGCTGCATTGGGATTTCCCCGAAGAGGAGAGGATGAAGTAGTACAATAGAGATACGTATTTCCCTCGGTTAAGAACTAGGGTTATTAATCCAGTAGGAGAACCACACATAACCTCGTTGGCAACACCAGCACACACACAAAAGTAAATACTTGCACCCAACGCAAACAAGGGGGTTGTCAATCCCCTCGACGGTTACTTGCAAGGATTAAATCTCATAGTGGTAGGTAGTAATATAAATTGCAAAACAAACAAAATAAATAAAATTGCATCAAGGTATATTTGTGTTTTTATATATGATTAAAATAGACCCGGGGCCCATAGTTTTCACTAGAGGTTTCTCTATTGAGCACGTAATATACAGTGGGTGAAAAAAATTGTTGTTGGGCAATTGATAGAAAACGCATAGTTATGACGATATCCAAGGCAATGATCATATATATAGGCATCACGCCCGAGACAAGTATAACGACTTCTGCCTCATCTACTACTATTACTCCACCCATCAACCCTTATCCAGCATGCATCTAGGGTATTAAGTACTCCCTCCGTCCGAAAATACTTGTCATCAAAATGAACAAAAAGGGATATATGTAGAACTAAAATACATCTATACATCCCCTTTTATTCATTTTGATGACAAGTAACTCTGGACGGAGGGAGTACAAAATAGAATAGCACTTTAAGCAAGATTACATGATGTAGACAAAATAAACCCAAGCAATATGAATAAACCCTGTAGTTTTATCCTTCATGGCAACAATACAAATACATGTCTTGTCCCTTTCTGTCATTGGGATGTAGAGCCCCACAAGATTGAACCCATCATAAAGCACCTCTCCCATTGCAAGATAAATCAATCTAGTTGGTCAAGCCAAATGGATAGATCGGAGAGAAATACAGAGCTATAATAATCATGCATAAAAGAATTCAAAAAATACTCAATTAATATTCTTAGATAATCTGATCATAACCCCACAATTCATCAGATCCCAACAAACACAGCGCAAAAGAAGATTACATCGGACAGAACTCCAAGAAGATCGAGGATAACATTGTATTGAAGATCAAAGAGAGAGAAGAAGCCACCTAGCTAGTAGTTGTGGACCCGTAGTTCTATGGCGAACTTCTCATGCATCATCGGAAGGCAGCAAGGATGATGAAGAAGTCCTCCGTGATCGATTCCCCCTCCGACAAAGTACCGGAAAAGGCTTCCAGATGGGATCGTGGAAGAACAGAAACTTGCGGCGGCGGAAAGAGCGTTTGGGGTGGCTCTCTGTTGGTTTTCCGATTTTAGAGAAATTATAGAGTTGGAATTAGGTCAGACGGAGCCACAAGGGGCCCACAAGTTCCTTTCCCTTGCTACTCTCATGCTAACTAGTATTCTTTCAGGTTGTGAACCCTTTGGACTGCTTTGGTCCTCTCCTCATATAGGATCTGTGGGCACCACAATGGTCTGTCGTAAAACTGGTACAAACAATTTGAGCGACCAACCCTGCATGGCCCACACGTGCTTGTCAAAAAAATAAGGCGCCAAGTTCAAGCGAGGTTTGACGAATCCCTGGCAAAGTTGAGGAGGCATGCCATGTCCAACGCATTGATAGTCAAAAAGGTGTCCTGGACCTGTCAGATTCTTAAAATGTGGCAGGCCATATCGTCTCGATTTGGGACGAATTAATTTATAGTTTAGAACCACAACATCCTATAAATCGTACGTTATCATTGGCGTGTAGGCATAGCTATTAATGTGCATGTCGGCCTTGAGTCGAAGAGCCGAAAGAAAAAAAACTTAGGCCGACTTTTACCCTTGGGTCGTTTATCAAACCCTTCTCAAAGAGATTCTCAGGAAAAGTCTTCGTACTGGTCGCCGACGCCTTGGTGCTCGGGAAGTCTTCGGCCTAGGCGTTGAGAGATCCAACCAGGACCGCCATTAGCGGATCCAGGGTACCTCTTATCCCATAGTGCTGACATATCTTGTCAATTTGTGTGTTATTTAAAAGAGGCAATACTGGTTTGCCTTTGATGTGGCGCCTTTGGTGTCTTTGTTCGATTTGTGCTATACGTGACCTAGTTTCTCTAATATTCTCCACTGACAAGGAAGGATTACAATGCCTTATGGGGTGATGCTGCCCTAACCAATGATTCTTCAGCAATCAGTGAGTGAATCTCGTTCAATACACACTGATTGACTATTGTGGTTTTGAAAGCCTAGTATGACAAGGGTATCCGTAAAGTCCATTTTACTTATTGACGATTTAGTATATTTTAAGTTTCGATGGATTACGTGCCATCAAATGAAGAAGACGGCGGATTTTATTTTTCTACTCATTTTATATCTCAATGCCTTTTTTTGCAGTGACTACTACTCCCTTCGTTCTATAATATAAAACATTTTTTTACACTCCGTCGTACATTACGGCACAGAGTAGATTTACTTTGATAATTACCACGTATAAAATGTTTTGGGGGGCATCTTTTCTAAAAAAAAGAAGAAGAAGAATGATGAGTACCTTTTGTGATTTCGGCATTTTCATGCGTGGCGAAAAGGAGGAGCGAGAAAAAAACATCGTCCTCCTCTGCCGCAAGCAAAGCTACCGGTACCAGCCGACGGAGGAAGCTGCAGGCATAACCCCCGCGCAGGAAGTCGTCGTCACGAGGTGCTGGATTTTGACCTGCTACCGAAATCCCGCAGGCTAGCTGCAAACCCCCCCTTCGCCGCGGCTCCGCCGCCGCCGCCGATGAGATCCGCGCCACCCAGATCCAAGCCTTTTTAGAGCCTTACGCTACCTGCAGCAGCGTCCATGGGGGACTGCGCCGTGGAGAACGGCCACGCCCACCCGAAGGAAGAGGACGCGCCGGAAGTGCCCGTCGAGCCCGCGGAGGGCGCCGCGGAGCCGCAGGTGGTGGCTGGCGGGCAGAGGAAGCAGGGAGGGATACGCAGGGAGCCGTCGTTCTCGCGGTGGTGCAAGGACCCCTCCGCGGCGCCCAATGCTCCCGCCGGCGCCGCTTCGCCGGCCTCTGCACCGAGCGACGATGATTCGGAGGAGTTCGAGCTGCCGCTTCTGCCATCCGCCGCCGCCGCCCACCGCTTGCCGATGGATATCGAGGCAGGAGCGGCGGCGGGATCTGACAGCGTCCCAGTCTCGCCGTGGCTGATCGCCAAGATTATATTTCTGATAGCGAGCTGGTACACGCTGAGCACCTGCTTGACGCTGTGAGTATCGCATTTTTCTCTTTATTTGCGCACGGATGCTCAGAGGAGCTGTTGCTGGGCACGCGTTTGATGCTGGTGTTCTCTGCGTGCTCTTGTGCCTGTGGCCAGGTACAACAAGGAGATGCTTGGGAAGCGCATGTGGAAGTTCCCTGCCCCGTTCCTGATGAACACGGTGCATTTCACCATGCAGGCTGTTGCGTCGAGGTTGATCGTGTGGTTCCAGCAACGGGGCATGGAGGCAGAGCGTAATACAATGTCATGGAAAGATTACTTTCTGCGAGGTAGCTAATGTGTTGTTTTAAACTTATGTTGCCTGATGCTTACACAAGTAGTTCGTTCCTTACATTCTGTCACAACAAGTGCCCTGGAAATTTCATGGCTTGGTGCCTATAATTTGCAATAGCAACTTTATGCATTCTGCATTTCTGTGGGATATACATACAGAGTACTAGTGTTAAAAGAAGGGTATGTTTCAGTTCGAGCTCAGGTGTAAAGCACTGAACATGGATGCTGGTCGGTTATTTTCATGGGTGGGGGCAGAAACCACCATTGGCCAATTAACAGAACATGACTCGCTAAATTAGATTATCATAAGTTATCAAGTTAAGGTTAAAGATAGATGTAAAATTTAACTGGTGTGTTGCATGTGAATCCAAGCTGCTATAGAGCCACATGGGCTCAAAATAGAGTTTAGCCCTACACCTCTCGCTGGATGAATTGCCGTACTTTATTAACTTGCAATTAAGTTGGGCCATGACCTACTGGATATTATTGTTTCATTCGATGAATCTATTTAATCAACGAAGGCTAGGACTTAGCATGGACTTTTATATTTTTATTCTACTTCAAAATATGTAGAGATTTTTTTTTCCGTTCTTATTGTGTTTATCATCTTTAAAGATATAGTAACAATTTGAATATTTCTTCTGCAGTTGTTCCAACAGCTTTGGCTACCGCTCTTGATATAAATTTGACCAACATTTCGTTTGTTTTCATTACTGTGACATTCGCTACAATGGTACATTTCATTCCATGTGAGTTATTATTTCCTGCTCTTTTCACATAATATTTGGACTTCTAATTTATGGCTTTCAATTATTCTGCAGTGTAAATCTGGGGCTCCAATTTTCATTCTACTCTTTGCTTTTCTATTCAGGTAAGCTCAGTTGCTGGTTCGTTTTCAGCAGTGTGTGCGCTTTTTGTCTTCTAGTTTAGCAACTTGTTGTGTTCATTGGTATGGAATATCAGTTACAGAACCTTGTCCTAAAAACGTTGAGCTTCATTCTGCTGTGCTCTAATGGTTTTCATCTCCTATGGGTGGGGTGAAGAGGGTTAACCTCCACTATTAGGTTATGTGAAACATTTGTCCTAGGCCAACTGAATACTTTTGAACTAGCTTGCAGACTTTACAAAGTTGGTTCCATATACACAGCATTTTGAGAAATGGGATGCAAATGTTAGAACTGCAAGAACTAAAATTAAGCAGTATCTCCGACAAAAAAAACATTGAGCAGTGTTTTGCATACCCATCATTTCTTACAGTACTGCTTCTTGACATTCACTTAGCCTTTTCATGTTCCTATGCAAATAATTTTGTGCCCTCTTGTAACTTGTCTTTCTGACAACACTGCACCTATTTTTGCTTAATTATCTGTTTATGGGCTTTCGTTATGCTCCATATCATTCCCTTTTTTCCATACGCCTGCTCATGGCGGCCGGGTTCCACTATTGCTAAAAAATAACAGAGAAGCAGAGTACAGTAGTTCAGATATAAAGGTAGCCAACAGGACTAGGAAAAGTACCTAAGACAAAGGAAGAAAATTACTGCTCGAAAAACACATAAACCCCAGCAGCAGCAGCAGCCGCAGCAAAACAAAAACCGAGAATACGCTGATGCAAATATATCACAGCTAACTACTCAAACAAAAAGCTCCTAGCACCAGAACCACAAAATGAACGCCAACAACCATTGTATTCTGCGTCTCCATATCATTTTCATGCTATTAATCGAAGGTTTCCCTTTTTTCCCTGAAGGCTAGAGAAGCCGAGCTTTAACATTCTTGGAATCATGCTTATTGTTTCTGTTGGAGTTCTACTGACAGGTAAAGTCATAAGTGTACATCAACAGCTTATATTAGTTTTTCCAAAGTGATATGCTTCTGTGCTTTCTTGGAGAGAGCTCAGAACAAGACCTCCTAGCTAATAGTTTTTTACTTGATTAGATTTTTAGCACTGTAATTTGTGGGCTTAATTTTGCATTCTGACTCTATTTTCTTAAATTTCTCTTATGTGGATTCATCATCTTAACTGTGGACTGTGGTAATAATGTTCCTCTTGCAGTTGCGAAAGAGACACAATTTAATCTTTGGGGGTTTATATTTATTATGCTAGCTGCTGTCATGTCTGGTTTCCGCTGGTGCATGACACAGATTCTCCTCCAGGTTTGTCAATGTAATGTAGTACTTCCATTTTCTTTTTGTTCTGAACATTGGTGATTGGGCATGGTAATATGCCTTATTAATCCTATGTTCTACTTCCCTTACATTCCTGTCCTGACTGAACTTTTCTTTTCCCCTTCTTATGCGTCCATTAAATCTGCTGAAGAAAGAGGAATATGGTATGCGTTCTACGTTAGCTTCTTGTCCAGTGAGAGGAAATTATAAATACTGTTCGTTGTTGTCTTAGCATCTCATTCTTGAAAACTGAAAAGCAGCAAGATTAGCTTTATTAATTTTCAGGCACATGTATGATTTATGTATTTTCATTGGACACCTATTTTTGTTTAAATCTGAGTTAGTGCATCGAAGTATGAGCTGTAGCGGTTATGTGCATTGTCTTCTCTTAAAAAAATATCAAAATGATAATATCGAACGTGAGTTGTTCAATAAATATGTAATGTAACATCCTTTACAGCATCATTTTTATTGTGTTATGCAGGATTAAAGAACCCCTTCACCTTAATGAGTTATGTTACCCCGGTGATGGCAATAACAACTGCAATTATTTCCATTGCCATGGATCCATGGCATGACGTCAGAGCAAGTCACTTCTTTGATAGTCCAGCTCACATATTAAGAAGCATCTTATTGATGCTTCTAGGTGGTGCTTTGGCATTCTTCATGGTATGTATCAGTACTCCTTCCTGGGAAGTACAGCATTTGACTTACCAATCATTACATTTGTCATGCAAAAAGTCCTTTTCTTTTTCGCTGGAACCAGTCAATCATTACATTTATGCCAGAGCTGGTTCTTACTATTTCATTTTTTCATGCACCGAGAGTCTGAGAATACTTGTAATAACCAATAAGTCCTTTTTGCAGTCATCTATTGTTGGTTTGTTGTTAAGACATGCTTGCGAAGTATTCTTGTTGGTATTCGCAAAACAAAGTATTATTGTTAGCATTTTTTTACCTGGTTTATAATCATTTGATTGTTCTTTGAAGGTTTTGACAGAATATGTTCTGGTTTCTGTAACAAGTGCTGTAACAGTGACCATAGCTGGGATTGTCAAGGAGGCTGTCACAATTTTGGTATTGATTTCCCACTCTGTAGTTACTTTCAATGAATTTAACTTTGTTCATGTATATAAGTGTGACTTGTGATGACAAACAATCCGACAGGTTGCTGTGCTTTTCTTCAATGATCCATTTACCTGGTTAAAGGGATTTGGACTGGCAACAATTATATTTGGTGTCAGCCTTTTCAATCTGTACAAGTGAGTTGAAATTCATTTTTCCTATGTTCAAATATTTGTTGTTCCAAGATAACTTATTACCAGTCCATATTTTACGACTCACAGAATCAACTTCAAATTTCTTATTATGTTGATAAGGTCAGACTTACATGCCAACTTTTTTGGGGAGTAAATTGTTTAAGAGGAGTCAAACTTACTAATTTGCTCATGTCCACAATTTTTTGTTTCCTATTTGCAAGTCAACGAACTTGCTATGTCATGCTACCTTGTACAGAGAGAGATGCAATAAGACTAACTATGAAAAGAGCCATTAGAAAACACTGATCATAATTTGACTACAAAAGCGTCAATTGGAAATATTAGAATAGGTTAATTTCTGATGGGTTAGTATGGTTATTGTAACTATTCTCTTGTGATATATGAAGGTATCATAGGTTCAAGAAAGACCAACACAGTAAACATGTTGACCCAAATTCCCATTCCTCCAATGGTGCCTCAAAATATGTTATCATTGATGATGATATTGAAGATCAGGATGATACAGGCTGATCCGAGTATAAAAGGTGGATAATCGAATAAATTGTTTACATTGTTTGCTATCAGTTTGACATCTGCATTCATTACATTTTCTCCTTTCCAGAGAGCGGCCCATTTTATGGGCTTGCGTATTTGGCTCAGGACACTGCTACCGACTTACCATTGCTTGGTTTCAGAGGCACCAGTGCTTACTTGTGTTCTTCCATGGCTTTGTGGAGTTATGCTGCATATGCAAGAGCATGAGATGCTGATCATGCCATAAATCATATCGCTGATTGAGAAGAGGCACACTGATACAAGTAGCAGAAGAAAGATTTTGTTACTCGGAAACAAAAATGGTGCAGAAATGGTGTATACCAACAGCTGTGCAGAAATTGTATATCATATATTATAAGAACATAAGAATTTTTGCGGTCCATTAGAAATACAGCTGCTGTGCTTTTTACTGGGAGTGTGAAGAGCTCAATTTTGGTGCAACTTGTGAGCCCCACATATATTAGCATTACAAAATATACATTACTTGCTGAGAATGAAAGGAATTAGATTGGTGCTATGTGTTGTATACGATTTTGCACCTTAATGTTGTTTAGCTCATTGAGAGTACACGAGGAAGTGTAAATCTTAAACGCCAAGTTAGAAGATTTCTCTGACAAAATTGAGATCTTGTTCACTCTTAAATCGCTCGTGTCCTCCTTTATATCGCCCATTTTAATTCATTTGTCAGCGTATTAGAGCTTGACTAATGAGCGATCTTCTGTGGTCTGGATGTTCTCCCCACCGTTGTAGCAACTAGAGGCCACATCTTCCGTCTCCATCCAGCTTTAAATATAGTTTGTTTGCTCGCAGCCCCATGTAGGCTCCGGGTGTGCAAATTTGGCATTTTTGGTTAGCTAGGCTGCATCGTGAAAGTGTTCCGCACAAACCTTAAAACACTCCCCAGCCTTGTTAGAGAAGAATGCCTGAATCGATAACATGACGACTGAGCTCGTACGTACGAGGGAAGGGATGGCGTGCGCTCACGCTTGTGGCCGAAAAAACGGCGGGGATAATTTCATTACCTCCCACCGATTGCCTTATTCGTCATCTTCTCTGAGTTGCTCCCTACCCTCTCCCCACTCTTCCGATGGTTGTAAGTAACATCACACTCTACTTGTTGTAGAACTGTGAGCATATGGTAGATTAGAATAGATCTGCAGGTAGTATGGTTTCCCCACTCTTCTGATGATTGTAAGTAACATCACACTACTTGTTGTAGCTTAGAACTGTGAGCATATGGTAGATTAGAATATATCTGCGGGTAGTATGGTATGTTATGCAAGTATTGTTTCATGGTGTTATGGGAGGATGTGGTAGATCAGATGTTAGTGGTGCCATTTTTGTACTACGGTAGTTTTGTTTGTTGGCGGCGATGATGTCCATGGTGTTTGTGGTAGATGTGGCAGTGTGTTGAGCTCCATGATCACTCCATGCTAGTATGGTAGATGTGGTAGTGTCTTCAGCTTCTTGATCAGTCCATGTTGAATATGCTAGATGCATTGTTCTTGTCCAGTTAGTCCCGTGCTAACCATTGTAGACAATGACCGGCGAAGAATTTAGTTAGGCCCTTGTTTTGTTGGACACCAAAATATTTCCCTCCTGTGTTGAGGACTCCTAGCCGCCGTTGATTAGGGTGCACATGGTCTTGTGTTTTCTTTAGTTGTGGCGATGCCTGCGGTACCTACTAAGGCTGACAAGGCACATATGAGGGGGTCAATGAAGGAATACAATGAAATGAGTTTCTTTCATATCCCTTCGTTCTCAACAAGATGTGCGATATCATCGCCAATGGGGTGAGGACTGACAAGGACTTTAAGGAGGTGCACCTGAGCGTTGTTGCAAAGATGGTGTTTGAGTTCTGTAGCACGAAGGTGCCTCAACATAGGTGTGCAACCATCTTAGGAAGTGGAGAGCGAGACGAATCCAAGTGTCAAAGCTTGGAAACCTTAGCGCTGCACAATGGTATCAGGACACCTTGACCATTTTCTTAGAGGGCTACTCATGACAGAGTCGTTGGATTTCCCGAAGAGGAAGGGTGATGTAGCACAACAACAGGAAGTATTCCCCCAGTTAAGAACCAGTAGGAGGCAGCAAAAAAAATAGCAATACCTGCACGCAAACAAAATAATTGCTTGCACCCAACCAAGACAAGGGGATCTTCACTTCCCTTATTCTTGCTAGTTATAAGATTAAAAGCAGGTAGTGATATGCAAAGCGGTAGAAAGCAAAGAACAAATAATAAGAGCAATTATGGAGACTTTTATATTGGTGGGAAATAGACCTAGGGACCATAGATTCACTAGCGACATCTCTCTCAAAAGCATATACATTATGGATAAACAAATTACTGTTGAACAATTGATAGAATTTCGCATAGTTATAATTGTGATCATTCATGGCATAATCATTACATAGACATTACGTTCGTGACAAGTAGACCATTAAACTTACGGACGTCTACTACTATTACTCCACTCCAAAGACCGCTATCCAGCATGCATCTCAAAGTATTAAGTTCATACAAACAGACTAATGCTATAAGCATGATGGCAAATGTAGACATAATAAGATCAGTTAGTATGACTGAACCCCGTCGTTTTATCCTTAGTGGCAACAACACAATGCATGCCTTTGTCCTTTTTTGTCACTGGGAAAGATATCCGCAAGGTTGAACCCACTACTATGCACCACTCCCTCTGAAGATCTACTCATCCAATTCGCCAAATAAGACTTATAGATCGGAAATCATACATAGCTATAAAATTACGCATAAGAAATGATTCGAGAGATTAATAGTTCAATGAATAATCAGATCATAAACCCAAAATTCATCCGATCCTGGCAAACACACCGCAAAAGACTACATCGAATTGATCTTAAATAAGATCATTGTAGTGAAGATCAAATGTGAAAGAGAAAGCCATATTGCTACTTCTATGGACCCATAGGCCCTGAAGGAACTACTCACACATCATGATGGAGTCAACAAAGTTGATATAGATAGCCTCCCAAATGTTTTCCCCCTCCGACTGAGTACCGAGAAAGGTCTCCAGATGTGTAAGTGCATCTAGTGTCCCTTAGTGATTTTGGTGTATTGAAGACTTATAGGTTAAGGGACTAATGTGTTTATGAGTGTACACAGGTCTATAAGTCTATGAGGAGTTTGATATTTGCAGAGAAAGTCGACCCCTAAAAATGAAGTTCTTCGACTGGAGACTATGTACTTCTGAAGACTTTCTGAAGACTTTGAAAGTGAAGAAATTGGTGTGACCTTGAAGACTTGGTATTCATTTGAGGAACATGAAGCGTGAAGACTTTTGTTTTCGTAGTTTCATTTTCTCTTTCTTGAGTCATAGGAAACAATGTACTGTTAAAGGGGGTCGAGGAAATACTAAGGAAAAATTTCCATGTGATGCTCAACTCAAAATCCTACACCTACCAATCCCTTCGAGTGAAGCCATTGGAAATCTCATACAGTTCAGTCATATTTTTCAGTGACAGAGACGAAGTTCTTCTGGTCTTTGAGGAATTTGTTCTGACTGAGGAGTTAGGAATTCGCTAGTGCGGATTACCTACATAGTGAGGAACATGATAGCCTTGAGGAATTTGATACTCAAATTTCCGACCGTTGTTGTGCTATGCGCCAGCTATCCTAAAATATCTACCCACCTAACGGTCATATCATTAAAGGGCATTTATGTCTTATCATGTCACGCTGCTCCCTAGGCTATAAATAGCCACCCCCTACAACCACTAGCTGGTTGGCTGCTCCGAGAGAAACTGACACTTGTCACAAGAGCAACCCATCCTCCGAGGACTTTGAGCAAAAATCATCAAGTGAGGAAAAATCCAAAACCAAACCCAAATACCTACAAACCCAAAAGTGATTGAGCATCACTGAAGTGATTGATCCTGAGTGGATCTGACGCTTGTTACCTTTGAAGACTGTGCTTCTTCCAGACGGTTAGGCGTCATGGTCTAGAGCATCCAAGAGGAATTGTGGATCGCCGAGTGACCGAGTCTGTGAAAGTTCGGAAGTCACCTGAAGACTTACCACGAGTGATTGGGCGAGGTCTGTGTGACCTTAGTTCAAGGGGAATACGATGAGGACTTGGTTTCTTGGACTGTGTGTCCAGGACTGGGTGTCCGGGACTGTGAGTCCTCAGGTTTAAATACCTAGCCGCCCTAACCAGATGTACAACTGAGACAATAGTTGGAACTGGTCTAACAAATCATTGTCTTCACCAAGCTTACTGGTTCTATTTCCTAAACTCTTTCATTTCCTCATATATGTGTTGTGTGCTTGTTCATATCTGTTTGAAGACTTTCTCAATTTCTTTAGTCTGTTTGTTTTCATCCTGTGCTATCCTGTGATTACGCTTTCTGTATTCTGTGTTTGTCTTCATTTCTTCACGATGACCATGATTGTATTCTGTTATGTTTACTTCTGAGTACTTATTCCGCTGCAAGTAGTTCTTCGCTAAGGAATTTCCTCAACAGCAAATTCCTCAGTGAAGAATTCATAAAAATCGCCTATTCACCCCCCTCTAGTCGATATCAGAGCAAGGTACTCCCTTGTTTTGTGTGATTTTGGTTTAACCGCCTGGAATTTTAGTTATGTCGACCGCAGGTATGATCAATGTCTCAGCTGGGTGTCCTACCTTCGATGGGACAGACTACCCCTACTGGAGGAACAAGATGCGAATGCATCTTGAGGCAATTGATAACGATCTCTGGTATGTTGTGGAAAATGGTGTTCCCTCGGTATCACCTTCTCTGAATGCTGCTGATGTGAAGAGATTCAAGCAACTCGATTCTCAAGCGAAGAATATCATTTGTGGCCATCTGAGCAAAGGACAGTATGGAAGAGTGAGTGCTTTGGAAACTGCCAAGCTTATCTGGGATAGGCTGTCCAAAGTCAACGAAGGAGTCTCAACACAGCGTGACTCTCGAGTTGATGTTCTTCGCAATCTCTTCAACCATTTCAAAAGACTTGACAACGAAATGTTCAGCAAACCTTCGATCGTTTCACTGACATCTCAAATGAACTTCAAGCACTTGGTGCCACTGACATCACCGACCATGAAGTGGTGAAGAAATTGCTGAGATCACTTGATTCCTCGTTTGATACTCTGGCATTGATGATTCAAGAGCGTGGTGATTACAAGTCACTTGATCCTGCTGATATCCTAGAAAGGCTAAACATTCATGAGTTCCAGCTTGCTGAAAAGAGAGATCTCTATGGACCAAGCTATGGCAGACCACGTTCCCTAAAGGCCAAGGTCATCTCTGAATCTGAAGGTGAAGATTCTGGCAGTAGCCTTGGTAATCCCGAAGAACTGAGCCAGGAGCTAGCATTTCTCGTGAAGAAATTCCAAAGGTTCTCAAGATGTGGTCGCTTTGGAAAGTTCTCAAAGAGAAATGATTCCTCATCCGGTGACTACAATAAGAGGCTATGTCACAAATGCAAGAAGCCTGGTCACTACATTCAAGATTGTCCTTAGTGGGAAAAGGAATCTAAAAAGAAGAAATACAAGGATTACAGTTCTGATGATGCAAAGAAGAAGAAGAAATCGTCAAAATATTCATCATCAAAATCCTCAAAGTTTTCATCTCACAAGAAGAACAACTCCAAGAAACCTCGGGCATTCATTGGCAAGGAAATGGATTCATAAGCCGAATCTGAGGATCATGAGGAAGAGGAGGAATCTGAGGAATCCGAGTCTGGTGTGGCGAGTCTAGCTCTCACTACTACATTCGTCAGCAAGTCTATCTTCAACATTGAAGAAAATGGCTTCACCAACAAGGCTGATGAAGATAATGATGACTATGCTCCCACCTATTGCTTCATGGAAAAGGGTGCCAAGGTACTCAAATATACCTCCTCTGAATCTAGTGAGGATGAATCTGATGAAAACCTTAAGCCCAGCTACTCTAAACTTGCTAAGATTTCCGTGCAACAACAAAAGGCTCTTGATAAGGTTCAAAACATGCTAGAGAAAAGTGATGATATGTTGGGTGAAGAAATGGATCGATCTAAAATCTTGACTGAAAATCTTCAGAGACGTCAGTTCAAGTATGATAACCTTCAAGGTCATCATAACACTCTCTTGTCTGATCATGAGAAGCTTTCTTATGAATTTCTTCAAAGAAAGCAAGATCTTGAAAAGCTATGAGTGAGTTATGAAGATCTTCAGAAGGAGCGCGATTCATTACTTGCTCAACAAATCAGCGATTCTCAAGAAGAATTCATTCCTCCATGCTTGAAATGCATTGAACGAGAAACTGCTAATTCTTCACCTGAATGTTCAAATGCTTCTAATGCTACAAATTCTTCAACTGCCTCTGCTATCACTAATTCCTCATCTGAGAACATTGCTAGTATCACTGATAATGCAGGGCTAAAGGAATTGTACATGCCAGGCATGTACAAAAGCCTCAAAGGGCGTCAGACTCTTTGTGATGTACTTAAAAAGCAGATCCTCAACAGGAACCCTAGGAAAGAGGGTATTGCCTTTGAGAGGAAACTTAATACCGATGGTTCATATTGGAAGCCTGAGCAGTACCCCAAAACCTCATGGGTTGCTGCAAAGGGACCTCCAGTTGATCCATCCAATTTATCTGGCTTTACATGTGAATCTCCTCATTCTTCTGATGAGTCATTTGACTCCAACTATAAACTGTTCAAAAATCAGAATGGTGAAGTATTTGCTAGATATGTTGGAACTAACTGCAGGAATGGTCCCCCTATGAAGAAAATCTGGGTCCCTAAGAGGCACCTTGAAAATCTTCAAGTGAATGTCCTCATGACACCTCCTGTGAGGAATAGGAACCCCAGATCCAATTCATATGGATCAAAATCTTCAGATGGATTCAATTCCTCAAAAGGATCAAAGTCCTCATATGAATATCATCGTGCTAACAACTCTGTTTCGCAGGGAAGAGCTAAGGGCTATGAATATGAGCATTATTCTTCTAACCATTATGTTCATAAGTCCTCGAAGAATTACTCCTTATTCATATGCTTATCCTAACTCCTCTTATGTGAAACGAAACGGGCTGGCGTCTATCCCACCTTTCTCGTATGGAGCTCACAGAGTGATGAACTCTTTGCCACCCCTTCAGATGTGGGTGGTGAAGAAAAAGGACTAATTTATTCTGCAGGGTCAGGTCTCCAGACGTGCTCAAATGTCTGAAGAATTTGCTGGAGACCTGAAAACTGCCTGAAAGGACGCAGGCTAAACACGAAGAAATGAACTCTCATTTCTCACGTCCTCATACTGCTTTATCAGTTGCATTGCTTGATGAAATTGATCTGATGAATTGATGTCATATTCTTCACTGATGAAGTATATGAGTTTGTAAGCTGCACTAATTCATCTGTAGGATGATCAACCCAAAGCCTCTGAGTGGGTCCTCGATAGTGGATGTACAAATCACATGACTGGTGACAAGAATCTCGTGATGGATGCTCCCTTATCACCATCTCATCCGAAGCACAACATCTTCGCTGACAAAGGCAAAAGTCAGGTATTGGGTCTAGGTAAGGTTGCGATCACTAGGGATCGACACATGGACAAAGTCATGCTTGTCGAGTCCTTAGGATACAACCTCATGTCTGTCTCAATGCTTTGCGATCTTGATATGGTTGTTGCCTTTGGCAAACATCGTTGTGCTGTGATCATGGAATCTGATAACTCCATAGTCTTCGAAGGCTTTAGGAGAGGAGACTTGTATATTGTTGATTTCTCTACATGACCTCAACCAGCTGTGTGTCTACTTGCAAAAGCTTCAGAAGGCTGGCTATGGCATCGACGACTTGGTCATGCAGGCATGAGGAATTTGCACACGCTTGCGAAGAAGAACCATGTCATTGGCATTGAGAATGTCAAATTCCTCAAGGATCACTTATGTGGTGCCTGTGAAGCTGGAAAGATGACCAAGGCCAAGCATGCAGCGAAGACTATCATGACTACTACTCGACCATTTGAATTGCTTCACATGGATCTCTTCGATCCTAACCATTATTCTGCAGTTTCAAATGATGCTTCTGAATATGGCTTTGTTATTGTTGATGATTACTCTCGGTACACATGGGTACACATTGTTACTTACAAACATGAAGTGCAGGAAGTCTTCAAACGATTTTCCTCAAGGGCTTCAACCAACTTTGGTGTGAAGATCAAGCACATCAGAAGTGACAATGGAACTGAGTTCAAGAACTCTGTTCTCGATGACTATCTTGATGAACTTGGTATTACTCATGAGCTATCTACTCCTTATACTCCTCAGCAGAATGTCGTTGTGGAGCGCAAGAACAGGACTCTTGCTGAGATGGCTCGCACTATGCTTGATGAATACAAAACGCCTCGTCGTTTCTGGATTGATGTAATTGATACTGCGTGCCACATCATCAACAGAGTATATCTTCACAAATTCTTCAAAAAGACTGCCTATGAACTCCTCACTGACAAGAACCCAATGTGAGTTATTTCAAAGTCTTCGGTGCTAAATGTTAGATTAGAGATCCTCATCACAACTCAAAATTTGCACCGAAAGCACATGAAGGGTTTTATGCTTGGTTACGGAAAGGACTTGCACACCTACAGAGTCTTCAACAACGTTCTTCACAAGGTTGTTGAAATTGTAGATGTGCGGTTCGATGAAACTAACGGCTCGCAAAGAGAGCACCTACCTCCTCTATGGCCTCAAGCAGGCCCCTCGGGCTTGGTATGATACTTTGAAGGAATTCCTCATGAAGAAAGGCTTCAAACCCGGTTCACTTGATCCTACTCTTTTCACTAAATCTTATGATGGTGAATTATTTGTGTGCCAAATATATGTTGATGATATTATCTTTGGCTTTACTGACCAACACTATAGTGATGAATTTGCCTATATGATGAGTGAAGAATATCAAATGTCTATGATAGGAGAGCTGAAATTCTTCTTAGGTCTTCAAATTCGTCAACAACGCAATGGCATATTCATATCTCAGGAGAAATATCTCAAGGATGTACTGAGGAAATTCGGCATGCAAGATTGCAAAGGCGTCAAAATCCCTATGCCCACAAATGGCCATCTGTGCACTGATGAAAATGGTATTGACTTCGATCATAAGGTATAACGCTCCATGATTGGCTCTTTATTGTACTTATGTGCATCTAGGCCAGATATAATGCTTAGTGTTTGCATGTGTGCCCGATTTCAAGATGCATCGAAGGAATCACACCATAATGCTGTGAAACATATTCTTTGATATCTAGCTAACACACCAACACTTGGATTACGGTATCCCAAGGGCTCGACTTTTGATCTCATTGGATATTCAGACTCTGACTATGCTGGTGATCGTGTGGACCGCAAGTCAACATATGGTACATGTCATTTCCTCGGAAGATCTTTGGTCTGTTGGTCCTCGAAGAAACAGAACTGCGTATCACTGTCTACTGCTGAAGCTGAGTATATTGCTGCTGGCTCTTGTTGTGCTCAATTGTTATGGATGAAGCAAACTCTCAAGGACTATGGCATCAACGTGAAGAATGTGCCTCTCTTCTGTGATAATGAGAGTGCCATCAAGATTGCTCACAACCCAGTTCAACACTCGAAGACAAAGCACATTCAGATTCGTCATCATTTTCTTTGTGATCATGTGTTGAAGGGCGACATTTCTATTGAACATGTGAAGACTGAAGAACAGCTAGTCGATATCTTCACAAAGCCCTTGGATGCGAAGAGATTTAGCAAGTTGCGGTGTGAGCTAAATACCTTAGAATCTTCGAATGTTCTTTGAATTGGACACTCATCCTATCACTTATGCAAAAATTGATGACTTAGATGTGCAACACATGAAGAAATTATTTTTCTTCAATCAATGAAGAGTAACACTCTAAGTGTGAAGAAATTAATGAAGAATTTGATTCTCAGAACCCTACGATAATTGTACGCGGTGTCTGAAATCATCATTCTTATACAGTGGGTCACGCCATCACAAAAGCTGAAAATCTTCAATTTGAGTTTTTGAAATTCCTCAGTTGTTCATATTCTTCAACTTTGCATTGTCTTCACTGTTTCCGTCTCTTTTTCTTCATTGGATATATATATATATATATATATATATATATATATATATATATATATATATATATATATATATATATATATATATGTCCTCTACAACATTCACTTATTGCTATTTCTTCAAGTTGCTTTTTCTGCTAAGTGAATGTGATCGGACCCTTCCCCCTCTATGCTAAACTCAACCCATTCCATTCACAAATTCTTCATATGCGTTCTATTTGAAACTTGTTCAAAATCTTCGCTGTGTCCTTGTGAGCTGAAGAAATTGCGAAAGCAACGTTAAGACTTATTCTTTCCAAAAATTTTGGTTTTGCCGCTCGAATCGCTCCGCATCCCACGATAATACTTATCTATTCACCCACGATCTCCACTACACAGTACGTGGGTGACACATGTCGTGGAAATGAGAAGGGTCAGGGGCACGTTCGTCCAATTTCTTCTGGCGAACGGTTATTCATATCAGCTATAAATACCCCTCCCCTTCCCTCACTTCACTTTTTACTCCGCTCGTTCTCACTCTCCCGCTCGAGCTTCTCCAACCCTAGCGCCGCCGCTACTTCATCGTCGCCGGTGAGGAAGAGCTTCACTGCCTCGACCTCGTCGCCGTCGTACTCGCGCCGGCTGCGTATTTCTTCACTCCGCCGCCGCCGTAGCTGTCTTCCTCTGCCAAGTTAGGGCGTGGAAGATCTGCACAGACGAACTTCACTTCTCCATCTCACAGTTCATCGTGTTCTTTATCTAGGGTAATTAAAAGTTACTTTTACTGCCCTCTTTGATTCAAATGTTTTCTTCAAAATTCTCAAAAGGTGTTTTCTTCGTCAAATCTTCACACACTAAACACCTCACATATCATTTGTTCTTGATTTGATTTCTCTAAGCTACGTTTTTCTTCAAGATTCCTCAGTTGTGTGGATTTTCAATCTATACAACTCTGGAACCTAAGACAAAGAACGCTTAGTCAAATTCTTCAAGACTCATCTGGTCAAATTCCTCAAACTTGTTCTTTTTACAAAACCTTCTGAGAACGCATATGACCTCTCCAAATTCCTCGCAACTATACTCTGTTCACAGGTGCTCATGTCCGCTGCTGAATCGCTAGGTTCTCATCAACTTAACTCATTTGCAGCGTTCCTCGAAGAAAAGTTGCACACTTCTTTAGAGAATTCAATTTTTCAAATTCCTCGTCTGAAGAAAATGGCCGATGGAAAGAAGCCACATAAAGGAGGAAAGAGGCCTGAGGTCAATACTGCTTTCGAGATACCTGAAGGCAAAGTTCAGAAAAGAGGACATGAATCAGCGCAAAGTGCGCATACAAAGAATAGAGAGGAGATGGGCAAGAGAGTGGAGGGAGTACAGATATGTGACTCCCAAATACATGAAGAAATTCGCACTCAATCCTCCCCGCCCAAGACCTCCACTAGCACATGGCCAAGTTGCTGATGCAACTAGCCTCAAGCGTGGTGAGGATTTTCCTGAAGAATGGGCTAAGCGCCAGGCCAAGTTGGCCAAACAAGCAAAAGAAGCAGTGAGGAAATTCAATGAAGACACTGCTGCTGCTGCTGCCTGTGCTGAGGCCTCTGCTTCCAAGCCTAAGAAGGCCATGGCTAAGAAGCTTGCGCACAAGCCAAGTGCTTCTTCCCCAGCAATGCCCTCACGACCAGATTCTTCAAAGCCCTCACGACAAATTCCTCAGACTGCTCCTGCTCCTCCAAAGTCCTCAGCTCCTCCGCAAAAGTCTTCAGATGCTACAACAAAGTCATCTGCTCTAGTGCATCTTGCCACATGTCAAAGGACTGTGGGCATATCCATTGCCTCAGGAGCCTGTGCAAGCTCCTCAGCTGCCCCAAGTTCCTCAGTGATACCAAGTTCCTTAGCTGGTCCCTCGCTGCTGAAGAAAAAGACGACTGCTAGACGAGGCTCTCGCCTAAGTCCTCATAAGAAACAAGTTGCTTTCCAAGTGCCGTCTGATGACGAAGCTGATGATGAAGAACTTGTTCAAATCATCAGAGACAGGCAAGAAAGGGCCGCTAGAGCCAAAGGAAGCGAAGTACCACTGCTTTTGGATCCAAAAGTGATCCTTTATTTCATTGATCTCTGGCATAAGGACCCCAACACTCCTATGCCTAACTTCAACTTAACTCCTGGCCAAAGTCATATGCCGACCGCCTTCATAGGCGAAGAAAAATGGAAGTTTGGAAGGGCCAGGCAGACAAAGAAGCGCAAAACAAGAAGGAGCGCTTCCTGAAAAAAAATGTTGTCAACATGACAATTGAAGAACTTGTAAAGCTTTAGGGTGAAATCAAAACCCTTAGTGATGAATTTGAAGTATATCGTGCTGACTGGATGGGCGCCAAAGTCAGATTCGTGAATTTGACTAAAGGTTTTTCTTCACGTGCTGCTCGACAAACACACATTGAAATTTCTCAGGCTGAAGCATCTGCTCAGTCTGCTGAAGGACATGCCAGCACCGCTGAAGAACATCAGGCTGCTGAAGAAAATCCCAGGGCTGATGACTCCACTCCAGCCACTGAAGAAATTGCCAGGGCAACCTCTAGTGTTGCGCCTGAAGAAAATGTCAGGCCAGCTGAAGCTACAAAGGTTGTGCTTGAAGAACATGAAGAAGTCAGGACAACTGCATCAGTTGTGCCTGAAGAAAAACAACCAGATTCCTCTACTCCTCCTGCGCCTACTCCAACTCCAATCCTTCCATCTGCATCAGATGTGAAGAAGACAAAGGCTGCAGAGCATGCAACTGTGAAGAAAAGTAAGGCATCAACTTCATCAGATTCTTCAGCTCCGAAGAAAATGAAGCCCTTGACAAGCTCAGCTAAAAATCCAATTGATGTCGTTCCAATTTCCTCCATGCCATCAAAGGACCTTGTTCCTTTTGATGAAGATTATGTGATTTCAAGTGAATCAGATGAAGACATTCCCTCTGCTGCTTCCTCAGAGCAGACGGACGAAGAAATTGAAGTGGATGCCATCCCTTCAACCCCAACCATCTCCTCGCCTATGCCTCAGTTTACTGTTGAAGAGGCCGGCATTGAAGAATTGGAAGAACAAGACTCGGACGTGGACATTGGGAATGCCACTCCTTTGATGACTCATGATTTTTGGGATAGTCAGCATCCCAACTTCCCTCTGTTCACGCCGCTGCAACAAATTCCTCATTGACCAGCGCCAACTGTTCCATTGGGCTCTGAGGAAACTCATCCCACACAGTGTGTCCATGAAGACATTCCAACCACTAGTGCTGAAGAAACTGCTGCTGCTGAATCTATAAAGACTGCCACTGAAGAGGAACCATAAATTCCTCAGACTGAAGAACGTGAGATTGCGAATCCAGAGGTTGTGATGCAATTGACTGACACTCCTCAACCCAAGCCAAAGGATCCTTTCTCAAGAAAGCAAACTTTCAAGAAGGCTGATTTCTTCAGCGAGCATGTGTTCTTCACTGATTTCAATCCCTATGACTCTGCTCGCATAAGGAAGAGGCGTTTCTGGACTGCCAGCAGGCAAATTTCTATTCCTCAGTGCTCTACAACAAAGACAAAGTCTTCGATCATCAGCATATTCCTCACGTGGATATGGAATCTCTGCCATGCTTTGTGCCAGCCCTTAGTGTTCTTCACGACGCTGGACTATTGGGTTTTTACACTGACATATGCGATTAGAATGAAGAACTGATTCTCCAATTTTATGCAACCCTGCACATCACTGGCAATTCTGAAGATGTGAATTCATGGGTGCTAGACTGGATGTCTGAAAACACTCACTACAAGGCACAACCTCTGAATTACTTCAAGGTCTGCCTCTCAGTCCTCCCACTGAAGCATCACATTGCATGTATGAAGAAATTGAACTCACTGATCATTACATGCAAGTGCTTATGAAGCCTTTGAAGCCAGGTCAAGCCTCAAGGACCAAATTCCTCGTGAAGGAATTGTTGTTTCTGCCATGAACTGTCTATTGCATTCTGACGAAGACATTGAGTCTAATCAAGGGCCACGACTCGAATGATGAAGAAGTCGTTGGCATCATGAAGAATCTGCTGTTCAATATCATCCATGGCGTTCCCGTCAACTTCCATGATTTCTTCATGAGGACAATGGCAAATGTTGCACTATCCCCTTTCAACCTGAAGCCTTATGCTCCATGGATTATGAGATTCATCAGGACAAGGTCTTCAGTGAACTACAAAGCTGACACACTGAATCATTGTAGCTACTTGCCCCCAATTGAAGTCCTCAAACAGACATTTCCTCAGCTGATGACAAGGGCAACGCCACTACTGTTTTTTATGAAGGCACTCGTCCATTGGATGGTCAGTTTCACAAAGCTGCATCTTATTCCACCAATGATGACTCTGCCACTCATGACTCTGCCGCCAACGCTCCCAAGCAAAATCCTCAAGGCACAGCTCCTAGGGTGATGACTGATCGTGAGCATCTCCTCAGTCTTCATCAGAAGGTTGACCGCAACCACAAATGGGTCAAGCGTCAGTTTGGTTCAATTCTTCACAACATGACCTATACACACAATGCAGTGAAGAAAAACCATTACTACCTCCATGAAACCCTCAACCGCACCTGGGCTGTTTTGTCTCATCTCTATGGCGAAGAAGATCTAAAGAAAATGGGTCTCAAGGATGACTTTGACTGGTCTGCTCCCCCTCCGAAGAAATATAAGAAGGTCAAGGTTCCTCCCTTGGTGGCCAGCTCATATTATTCATCACGTGAAACCGACAAGTATGAAGACTTGGACGACACTGCGATAGGCCCTACTTCAACCATCGACTCCAACAACGCTGGCGCTCCTTCATCATCTTGAGATTCTTCAGGGGCGTTAGTCCTCAATTTCGATCCGTTTGGTCATCCGATGACAAAGGGGAGAAAGTTGAGTTAGTCTTCAAGCGGGTCTATATATATGGGTGTTTTTTTGTTAAGTTACAACTCTCGTTCTTCCGATGACTTCGTGGATCGAGTTGTAAACTTAAAATCTATGGTGACCTGATACTTTTGTTGTGGTGTTTCTGCATGCTTATTCCTTATTAATGTTATGCGCGCATGCTGAATTACATCAGTCACCATATTTCATCATGCATTTCAAATTCTTCATATTATATGTCAAATGCGTGTATGAATTACAAGATATAGGGGGAGATCTCCATGATTCTACTCTTCAAGTGTGCATTGCTTCAAAAAGCAAATTCCTCACTATGCACATCTTCAGGGGGAGTTCTTCTATATCTTGCAATCAAATTCCTCAATATCAGTATTTACACTTCATATGTTTATCCCCGTTGAAAACCTATATTGTCATTAATCACCAAAAAGGGGAGATTGTAAGTGCATCTAGTGCCCCTTATTGATTTTTGTGTATTGAAGACTTATAGGTTAAGGAACTAATGTGTTTATGAGTGTACACAGGTCTATAAGTCTATGAGGAGTTTGATATTTACAGAGAAAGTCGACCCCTAAAAATGAAGTTCTTCGACTGAAGACTATGTACTTCTGAAGACTTTCTGAAGACTTTGAAAGTGAAGAAATTGGTGTGACCTTGAAGACTTGGTATTCATTTGAGGAACATGAAGCGTGAATACTTTTGTTTTCGTAGTTTCATTTTCTCTTTCTTGAGTCATAGGAAACACCGTACTGTTAAAGGGGGTTGAGGAAATACTAAGGAAAAATTTCCATGTGATGCTCAACTCAAAATCCTACACCTACCAATCCCTTCGAGTGAAGCCATTGGAAATCTCATATAGTTCAGTCATATTCTTCAGTGACATAGACGAAGTTCTTATGGTCTCTGAGGAATTTGTTCTGACTGAGGAGTTAGGAATTCGCCAGTGCGGATTACCTACATAGTGAGGAAAATGATAGCCCTGAGGAATTTGATACTCAAATTTCCGACCGTTGCTGTGCTATGCACCAACTGTCCCAAAATATCTACCCACCTAACGGTCATATCATTAAAGGGCATTTATGTCTTATCATGTCACGCTGCTCCCTAGGCTATAAATAGCCGCCCCCTACAACCACTAGCTGGTTGGCTGCTCCGAGAGAAACTGACACTTGTCATAAGAGCAACCCATCCTTCGAGGACTTTGAGCGAAAATCATCAAGTGAGGAAAAATCCAAAACCAAACCCAAACACCTACAAACCCAAAAGTGATTGAGCATCACTGAAGAGATTGATCCTGAGTGGATCCGACGCTTGTTACCTTTGAAAACTGTGCTTCTTCCAGACGGTTAGGCATCATGGTCTAGAGCATCCAAGAGGAATTGTGGATCGCCGAGTGACCGACTCTGTGAAGGTTCGGAAGTCACCTGAAGACTTACCACGAGTGATTGGGCAAGGTCTGTGTGACCTTAGCTCAAGGGGAATACGGTGAGGACTTGGTGTCTTAGACTGTGTGTCCAAAACTGGGTGTCCGGGACTGTGTGTCCTCAGGTTTAAATACCTAGCCGCCCTAACCAGATGTACAACTGAGACAACAGTTGGAACTGGTCTAACAAATCATTGTCTTCACCAAGCTTACTGGTTCTATTTCCTAAACTCTTTCATTTCCTCATATTTGTGTCATGTGCTTGTTCATATCTGTTTGAAGACTTTGACTGAAGACTTTCTCAATTTCCTCAGTTCAATTTCTTCAGTCTGTTTGTTTTCATCATGTGCTATCCTGTGATTACGCTTTATGTACTCTGTGTTTGTCTTCATTTCTTCATGATGACCATGCTTGTATTCTGTTATGTTTACTTTTGAGTACTTATCCCGCTGCAAGTAATTCTTTGCTAAGGAATTTCCTCAACAGCAAATTCCTCAGTGAAGAATTCATAAAAATCACCTATTCACCCCCTCTAGTCGATATAACGCACTTTCAAGATGAGTGCTACCTCTTGAGCTTGCGTTGGTTTTTCCCTTGAAGAGGAAAGGTTGATGCAGCAAAGTAGAGTAAGTATTTCCCTCAGTTTGAGAACCAAGGTATCAATCCAGAAGGAGATTACACACAAATCGACAAATACCTGCACAAACAAACAAACAACTTGACCCAACGCTATAAAGGGGTTGTCAATCCCTTCACGGTTATTTGCAAAAGTGAGATCCGATAGAGATAAATGAACTAGTAAAGTAATTATTTTTGGATTTTTGGTTTATAGGTTAAAAAGTAAAAGATTGCAAAATAGCAGATCTGAAACTTATTGTTGGGAACGTAGCATGCAATTTCAAAAAAATTCCTACGCTCACACAAGATCTATCTAGGAGATGCATAACAACGAGATGGGAAGAGTGTATCCACGTAACCTCGTAGACCGAAAGTGGAAGCATTAGATTAACACGGTTGATGTTGTCGAACGTCTTCGTGATTCAACCGATCAAGCACCGAACGTACGGCACCTTCGAGTTCTGCACACGTTCAGCTCGATGACGTCCCACGAACTCTTGATCCAGCAGAGTGTCGAGGGAGAGTTCCGGTAGCACGACGGCGTGTTGGCGGTGATGGTGAAGTAGATTGCACAGGGCTTCGCCAAAGCATTACGATAATATGACATGAGGTGTAAACTGCGGAGGGGGGCATCGCACACGGCTAAGAAACAATTGATGTGCTTCGGGGTGCCCCTTGCCCACGTATATACAGGAGGAGAGGAGGAGGAGGCCGGCCTAAGGGGGCGCACCATGGGGAGGGGAGTCCTACTAGGACTCCACTCCTAGTAGGACCCCCCCTCTTGTTTTCCTTTCTTTGGAGTTGGAAGGAGGGAAGGAGAGGGGAGGGAGAAGGAAAGGGAGGCCGCGCCCCCTCCCTAGTCCAATTCGGACTCCCCTTGGGGGGGGGGGGGCGCCACCCCCTTGTGGGCTGCCCTCTCTCTCTCTCTCTCCTATGGCTCATGTAAGCCCAATACTTCCCCGGGGGTTTCCGGTAGCCCCTCGGTACTCCGATAAATATCCAAAATGTCCCGAAACCATTCCGGTGTCCGAATACCATCATCCAATATATCGATCTTTACCTCTCAGACATTTCGAGACTCCTCTTCATGTCCGTGATCTCATCCGGGACTCCGAACAATCGTCGGTCACCAAAAACACATAACTCTTAATACAAATCGTCATCGAACGTTAAGCGTGCGGACCCTACGGGTTCGAGAACTATGTAGACATGACCGAGAGACTTCTCTGGTCAATAACCAATAGCAGAACCTCATATTCACTCCCACATATTCTACGAAGATCTTTATCGGTCAAACGTAATGACAACATACATTATTCCCTTTGTCATCGGTATGTTACTTGCCCGAGATTCGATCGTCGGTATCTTCATACCTAGTTCAATCTCGTTACCATCAAGTCTCTTTACTCGTTCCGTAATGCATTATCTCGAACTAACTCATTAGTCACATTGCTTGCAAGGCTTCTTATGATGTGCATTACCGAGAGGGCCCAGAGATACCTCTCTGATACTCGGAGTGACAAATCCTATTCTCGATCTATGCTGACCCAACAAACACCTTCGGAGATACATGTAGAGCATCTTTATAATCACCTAGTTACGTTGTGATGATTGATAGAACCCAAGGCATTCCTCCAGTATCCGGGAGCTGCATAATCTCATAGTCGGAGAAATATGTATTTGACATGAAGAAAGCAATAGTAGTAAAACTGAACGATCAATATGCTAAGCTAACGAATGGGTCTTGTCCATCACATCATTATCCTAATGATGTGATCTCGTTAATCAAATGACAACACATGTCTATGGTTAGGAAACTCAACCATCTTTGATTAATGAGCTAGTCTAGCAGAGGCTTACTAGGGACACTGTGTTTTGTCTATGTATCCACACATGTATCAAGTTTTCGGTTAATACAATTCTAGCATGAATAAAAGACATTTATCATGATATAAGGAAATATAAATAACAACTTTATTATTGCCTCTAGGGCATATTTCATTCAGTCTCCCACCTGCACTAGAGTCAATAATCTAGATTACTCCCTCCATTTTTGTATACAAGGCCACAAACTCATATTACATGTACCAAGGTAAAAATTAATGTGTGCTTTACAAGCCGGTTTGTTTTCTTGTTTACCGGCTTAATTAATAGGGTGCATGCACATTAGAGAAAATTGAGTTGTCGTGAAAGAAGAAAGTAGGTGAGTGTGTCATTATTATCCACTACATGCATGCTAGTAATTAAGCCATGGGTTACTGGTACAAGGAAACATCATTAATATTTGCCTCGATTACCGTTGGTGGCCTTGTATTGATGCAAAATGTATTTTCCATAGTGGCCTTGTATACAAAAATGGAGGGAGTACATAGTAATGATTCTAACACCCATGGAGTCTTGGTGCTGATCATGTTTTGCTCGTGGAAGAGGCTTAGTCAACGGGTATGCTACATTTAGATCTGTATGTATTTTGCAAATCTCTATGTCTCCCTCCTTGACTTGATCGCGGATAGAGTTGAAGCGTCTCTTGATGTGCTTAGTTCTCTTGTAAAACCTGGATTCCTTCGCTAGGGGATATTGCTCCAGTGTTGTCACAAAAGATTTTCATTGGACCAGATGCACTAGGTATTACACCTAGATCGGATATGAACTCCTTCATCTAGAATCCTTCATTCGCTGCTTCCGAAGCAGCTATGTACCCCGCTTCACACGTAGATCCCGCCACGACTCTCTGCTTGGAACTGCACCAACTGACAGTTCCACCGTTCAACAAAAATATGTATTCGGTTTGTGACTTAGAGTCATCCGGATCAGTGTCAAAGCTAGCATCGACGTAACCATTTACAACGAGCTCTTTGTCACCTCCATAAACGAGAAACATATCCTTGGTCCTTTTTAGGTACTTCGAGATGTTCTAGACCGCTGTCCAGTGGTCCACTCCTGGATTACTTTGGTACCTCCCTGCTAGACTTATAGCAAGACACCATCAGGTCTGGTACACAATATTGCATACATGATTGAACCTATGGCTGAAGCATAGGGAATGACTTCCATTTTCTCTTTATCTTCTCAAGTGGTCGGGCATTGAGTCTGACTCAACTTCACACCTTGTAAAACAGGCAAGAACCCTTTCTTTGACTGATCCATTTTGAACTTCTTCAAAACTTTATCAAGGTATGTGCTTTGTGAAAGCCCAATTAAGCGTCTTGATCTATCTTTGTAGATCTTGATGCCCAATATATAAGCAGCTTCACCGAGGTCTTTCATTGAAAAATTCTTATTCAAGTATCCTTTTATTCTATCCAGAAATTCTACATCATTTCCAATCAACAATATGTCATCCACATATAATATCAGAAATGCTATAGAGCTCCCACTCACTTTCTTGTAAATACAGGCTTCTCCGAAAGTCCGTATAAAACCATATGCCTTGATCACCTCATAAAAGTGTATATTCCAACTCCGAGATGCTTGCACCAGTCCATATATAGATTGCTGGAGTTTGCACACTTTGTTAGCACCTTTATGATCGACAAAACCTTCTGGTTGCATCATATACAACTCTTCTTTGAGAAATCCATTAAGAATGCAGTTTTGACATCCATTTGCCAGATTTCATAATTATAAAATGCGGCAATTGCTAACATGATTCAGACAGACTTAAGCATCGCTACGGGTGAGAAGGTCTCATCATAGTCAACTCCTTGAACTTGTCAAAAACCTTCCGCATCAAGTCGAGCTTTGTAGACAGTAACATTACCATCGGCATCAGTCTTTTTCTTGAAGATCTATTTATTTTCAAGGGCTTGCCGATCATCGGGCAACTCAACCAAAGTCCACACTTTGTTTTCATACATGGATCCCATCTCAGATTTTATGGCCTCAAGCCATTTCGCGGAATCTGGGCTCATCATCGCTTCCTCATAGTTTGTAGGTTCATCATGGTCTAGTAACATGACTTTCAGAATAGGATTACCGTACCACTCTGGTGCGGAACGTACTCTGGTTAACCTACGAGGTTCGGTAGTAACTTGATCTGAAGTTTCATGATCATCATCATTAGCTTCCTCACTAATTGGAGTAGGCATCACGGGAATGAATTTCTGTGATGAGCCATTTTCCAATTCGAGAGAAGGTACAATTACCTTATCAAGTTCTACTTTCCTCCCACTCACTTCTTTTGTGAGAAACTCCTTCTCTAGAAAGGATCCATTCTTAGCAACAAAAAGTCTTGCCTTCGGATCTGTGATAGAAGGTGTACCCAACAGTTTCTTTTAGGTATCCTATGAAGACGCAGTTCTCCGATTTGGGTTCGAGTTTATCAGGCTGAAGCTTTTTCACATAAGCATCGCAACCCCAAACTTCAAGAAACGACATCTTAGGTTTCTTGCCAAACCACAGTTCATATGGTGTCGTCTCAACGGATTTAAATGGTGCCCTATTTAACGTGAATGCAACTGTCTCTAATGCATAACCCCAAAACGATAGTGGTAAATTGGTAAGAGACATCATAGATCGCACCATATCTAATAAAGTACGGTTACGACATTCGGACACACCATTACGATGTGGTGTTCCAGGTGGCGTGAGTTGCGAAACTATTCCACATTGTTTCAAATGAAGACCAAACTTGTAACTCAAATATTCGCCTCCACGATCAGATCGTAGAAACTTTATTTTCTTGTTATGATGATTCTCTACTTCACTATGAAATTCTTTGAACTTTTCAAATGTTTCAGACTTATGTTTCATCAAGTAGATATACCCATATCTGCTCAAATCATCTGTGAAGGTTAGAAAATAACGATACCCGCCACGAGCCTCAACACTCATCGGACCGCATACATCTGTACGTATTATTTCCAATAAGTCAGTTGCTCGCTCCATTGTTCTGGAGAACGGAGTTTTAGTCATCTTGCCCAAGAGGCATGGTTCGCAAGTATCAAATGATTCATAATCAAGTGATTCCAAAAGCCCATTTGCATGGAGTTTGCTTTACACCAATATGACCTAAATGGCAATGCCATAAATAAATATGTTGCACTATCATTATTAACTTTGCACCTTTTGGCATCAATATTATGAATATGTGTATCACCACGATTGAGATTCAACAAAAATAGACCACTCATCAAGGGTGCATGACCATAAAAGATATTACTCATATAAATAAAACAACCATTATTCTCGATTTAAATGAATAACCGTCTCGCAACAAATAAGATCCAGATATAATGTTCATGCTCAACGCTGGCACCAAATAACAATTATTTAGGTCTAAAACTAATCCTGAAGGTAGACGTAGAGGTAGCGTGCTGATGGCGATCACATCGACTTTGGAACCATTTCCCACACGCATCATCACCTTATCCTTAACCAATCTTCGTTTAATCTGTAGCCCCTGTTTCGAGTTAGAAATATGAGTAACCGAACTAGTATGAAATGCCGAGGCACTACTACGAGCATTAGTAAGGTACACATCAATAACATGCACTAAAAAACGACACATCCGTGACATTTTGGGTCGAACGAATTTTCTTTATGTCATGCTTATGACACTTCTATGACGATAATTGTGACAAAAACCCGTATCATCATAGATGTGGTGGGCTCCTACTTCTATGACAAAAAATCATGATAGAAAATGGGCTTTTCGTCCTGGGTGGGCCGGGGACGCACCCGCATGACATTCTTTGGGCCGTCCATGACGAAAAAAATCGTAGTAGAAGCGAGGGCGAGGAAAATTCCGAGGAGTTCCCGGTTACGGTGGGTGGTCGGGACGGAGTGATGCACGGAAGTATGCGCGTTTCTCTTGTACATGTCGCGTGTAACTGAACCCGAGCGAGGCGTTCGCCTACTAAACCCGAGCGATTGCACTGCAGGCTACGCATTACTGAACCTGAGCGATCGATCAATCTGGCTGTTAACTGAACCCGACCGAGCGATTCCTTCGCCACTACTACTACCTGAAGCCAACCAAACATGCTACCTCTTGATGAACAGTGAGCGTTGCTGTGGGTTGGATGAAAAGGACCCCGATTGAGCCGGTTGGGGGTGGATGAACAGGACCCCGTGGAGGGCTAGTTGAATATCAGCCAGTGGAGGGCTGGATGAACAGTAGCCGATGGAGGGGTGGTTCAACAGTAGCCGGTGGAGGGGTGGTGGAGGCTGGATGAACAGGAGCCCGTGGAGGCAGGAGGGAAATGCCGTGGATGAACAGTCGCAGATGGAGGCTGGAGGAGGTCGGTGGTGGATGAACAGTAGCCCATGGAGGCTGGAGCGAGGCCGTAGACGGTGGATGGACAGTAGCCCGTGGAGTCCCGTTTTGTGGTACGCCACACCCCTCTGATACGTCTCCAACGTATCTACTTTTCCAAACCCTTTGCCCTTGTTTTGGACTCTAACTTGCATGATTTGAATGGAACTAACCCGGACTGACGCTGTTTTCAGCAGAATTGCCATGGTGTTGTTTTTGTGTAGAAATAAAAAGTTCTCGGAATGACCTGAAAATCCACGAAGAATTATTTCGGAAAATATAAAAAATACCTGCAAGAAGATCCTGACTAGGGGGCCCACACCCTGTCCACGAGTGTGGGGGCGCCCCCATAGGGTGCGCCCCCTTCCTCGTGGGACCCCTCGTGCTCCACCGACGTATCCCCAGATCCTATATATTCACTTTCGGGGAGAAAAAAATCAAGGAGGAAGAATTATCGCGTTTTACGAGACGGAGCCGCCGCCAAGCCCTAATCTCTCTCGGGAGGGCTGATCTGGAGTCCGTTCGGAGCTCCGGAGAGTGGAGGTTGCCGCCATCATCATCATCAACCTTCCTCCATCACCAATTCCATGATGCTCACCGCCGTGCATGAGTAATTCCATCGTAGGCTTGCTGGACGGTGATGGGTTGGATGGGATCTATCATGTAATAGAGTTAGTTTTGTTAGGGTTTGATCCCTAGTATCCACTATGTTCTGAGATTGATGTTGCTGTAACTTTGCTATGCTTAATGCTTGTCACTAGGGCTCGAGTGCCATGATTTCAGATCTGAACCTATTATGTTTTGATGAATATATGTGTGTTCTTGATCCTATCTTGCAAGTCTATAGTCACCTACTATGTGTTATGATCCGGCAACCCCGAAGTGACAATAATCGGGACCACTCCCGATGATGACTTTAGTTTGTGGAGTTCATGTATTCACTATGTGTTAATGCTTTGGTCTGGTACTCTATTAAAAGGAGGCCTTAATATCCCTTAGTTTCCAATAGGACCCCTCTGCCACGGGAGGGTAGGACAAAAGATGTCATGCAAGTTCTTTCCATAAGCACATATGACTATATTTAGAATACATGCCTACATTGCATTGATGAACTGGAGCTAGTTCTGTGTAACCCTAGGTTATAACTTCTACCCGATGAATTGCATCCGACATAATTTCCCATCACCGATCCAATGCCTATGAGCTTTTCCCATATTGCTTGTTGCTTATCTACTTTTCCGCTGCTACTATTACAAAAACTACAAAAACACTATCGTTACTTTTATTGCTGCTACCGCCACTATCATATTACTTTGCTACTAAACTACCTTACTGCAGATACTAAGTTTCCAGGTGTGGTTGAATTGACAACTCAGCTGCTAATAGTTAAGAGTATTCTTTTGCTCCCCTTGTGTCGAATCAATAATTTTGGGTTGAATACTTTACCCTCGAAAACTGTTGCGATCCCCTACACTTGCGGGTTATCAAGACTATTTTCTGGCACCGTTGCCGGGGATCATAGCTCTATTCTTTAAGTCACTTTGGATTTATATTTGTTGATCAGTATGAAGAACTTGAAGGACTCAAAAACCAAGATCTTACCCTCAACTACGAGGGGAGGTAAGGAACCGCCATCTAGCTCTGCACTTGATTCTCCTTCTGTTATGGGCAAATTTGCGACACCTACTCATGCTATTGAATCTGATATGTCGTATGTTCTTGATGATGCCACTTCTGCTATGTATGATGAAACTACTTCTATGCTTGATAATACTATGCCACTAGGTGAATTTCTAGATGAACAAATTGCTAAGGTCAGGGAGAATGCAAATATTGAAACTGATGATATTTATGAAAGTGATGATGAAGCCTCTCCCAATAGATATGAATTGCATGTTGTTCCTAAGGGTTATTTTATGGATGAAGAAACTTCTAGAGACTTTCTTGCTTGCAATGATAGATATGATCTTAAGAAACTATTAGCTAAGCTGAAAGAAAAGTCCTTGAATGCTAGAATGAAGCATGACCCTGCTTTTGCTACTTCACCTATCTGTGTTACTGAAAAGGATTATGAGTTCTCTATTGATCCCGAGTTAATTACTTTGGTTGAATCTGATCCTTTCCATGGCTATGAATCTGAAACTATTGTGGCACATCTTACTAAGTTGAATGATATAGCCACCCTGTTTACCAACGATGAAAAGATACGTTATTACTATATCCTTAAGCTATTTCCGTTCTCGTTAAAGGGTGATGCTAAGACTTGGTTTAATTCTCTTGATCCTGGTTGTGTGCGTAGTCCCTAGGATATGATGTATTACTTCTCTGCTAAATATTTTCCCGCTCATAAGAAACAAGCTGCCTTACGGGAAATATATAACTTTGTGCAAATTGAAGAAGAGAGTCTCCCACAAGTTTGAGGGAGGCTTCTCCAATTACTTAATGCTTTGCCTGATCATCCTCTTGAGATGCATGATATACTTGATGTCTTTTATAATGGACTAACCGATGCTTCCAGAGACCACCTGGATAGTTGTGCTGGTTGTGTTTTCAGGGAAAGAACAGTTGATCAAGCTGAATTACTATTGAATAATATGCTGGCCAATGAAAATAATTGGACACTTCCTGAACCAGCCCCTAAGCCAACTCCGAAGAAAAGAGGATTTCTATTCCTTAGTCCTGAAGATATGCAAGAGGCAAAGAAATCTATGAAAGAAAAAGGTATTAAAGCTGAAGATGTTAAGAATTTACCACCTATTGAAGAAATACATGGTATTCATAACTCGACACAGGTAGTAAAGGTAAACTCTCTTTATAGATTTGATGAAGGTGACATTCCTCGTTATAAGTCTGCTAGCCAATGCTTAGATGAGTTTGACAATTTTATTGTGAAACAAGAAAACTTCAATGCTTACGTTGGTAGACAATTACAATACAATGCTCATATGATTGAACGCTTGAGTGATTATCTGTCTAGAGCTAAAGGTGAACTGAAACTCATTAGTATACATGCTTCCATGGTTACCACTCAAGTAGAACAAGTACTTAAAGATCAAAATGATTTGCTCAATGAATTAAATAGTAAGAATAATGATAATGCCATTAGAGTTGTGACTAGAGGTGGTAGAATGACTCAGGAATCTCTGTATCCTGAGGGCCACCCTAAGAGAATTGATCAAGATTCTCAGAGAGCTAATTTAGATGCACGTAGTTTTCCTAAGAAGAAGAAAAAGAAAAATGATAGGACTTCGCATGCTTCTAGTGAACCTGTAGCTGACACACCTGAGAATCCCAATGATATATCTGTTTCTAATGCTGGGACACAATCTAGTAATGAACATGAGCCTAGGAATAATATTAATAATGATGTTCATGATGATGCTCAACCTAGCAATGATAATGACGTAGAGATAGAACCTGTTGTTGATCTTGATAACCCACTCAAAGAATCAATGTTATGATAAGAGAGACTTCGTTGCTAGGAAGCACAGTAGGGAAAGAGAACCATGGGTTCAGAAACCCATGCCTTTTCCTCCGAAACCATCCAAGAAAAAGGATGATGAGGATTTTGAGCGCTTTGCTGAAATGATTAGACCTATCTTTCTGCGTATGCGTTTGACTGATGTGCTTAAAACAAATCCTTATGCTAAGTATATGAAAGATATTATTACCAACAAAAGAAAGATACCTGAAGTAGAAATTTCCACCATGCTTGCCAATTACACTTTTGAAGGTGGAATACCTAAGAAACTAGGAGATCCAGGAGTACCCACTATACCTTGCTCCATTAAACGAAACAATGTTAAAACGGCTTTATGTGATCTTGGAGCCGGTGTTAGTGTTATGCCTCTCTCTTTATATCGTAGACTTGACTTGAGTAAGTTGACACCTATTGAAATATCCTTGCAAATGGCTGATAAATCAACTGCTATACCTGTCGGTATTTGTGAGGATGTGCCTGTTGTGGTTGCAAATGTTACTATTCTAACGGACTTTCTTATAATTGATATTCCCGAGGACGATAGTATGTCTATTATCCTTGGTAGACCCTTTTTGAATACTGTAGGGGCTGTTATTGATTGCAACAAAGGCAATGTCACTTTTGATGTCAATGGTAATGAGCATACGGTACACTTTCCGAGGAAACAACCTCAGGCCCACAGTATCAATTATATTGGAAAAATTTCAACTATTACTATTGGAGGTTTTGAATTTCCTCTTCCTACTGTCAAGAAGACATATGATATTCTTATTGTTGGGGACATACATATCCCCATTGAGGTAACCTAGTGTTATTCGAAAATTCTCCGGTTTCATGTTATTCGGAAAGAGTTTATTAACAAGACCTGATCAACCTTGTTAATGGATTCCTTTTGAGGAGCATGAGATGGGTGAATCTAGATAGCACCACCTTCTGTACCCTCCTTTTACTTTATGTTAATTAGAATAAATAAAGCAAAAATAGTATTTTCTGTTTGTTTCCAGACTTATCCATGCAATAAAAAAATTCCCCGAAAATAAAAGTTCTCCAAATGCCCTGAAAATTAAATATGATTTTTTTCTGGAATATTTCAGAAAATATGACACAGAACACACAGCGAGGGGAGGCAACACCTCGCCACGAGGGTCCCGGGCGCGCCCCCTCTGGCAGGGCACGCCCCCTGCCTCGTGGGACCCACGTGGCCCCCCTCCACTTATTCCCGCACCCATACTCTTCTTCTTCCTCCCAAAAAAAAATCACCAACCAGCTCAAACCCGAGTTCTAGCTCATCTTGCTGCCATTTTCGATCTCCTTGCTCAAAGCACCATTCACCAAACTGTTTGGGGAGATTTTTCCTTGGTATGTGACTCCTCCATTGGTCCAATTAGTTTTTGTTCTAGTGCTCTATTTATTGCAAAGTTTTGCTGCTGTGGTGACCTTGTTCTTGCTTGCATGTCAAATTTTCTTGGTCCCAAGTAGTTCTAATGCATGATATAGTCTCTAGGCACTAGTAGGAGTTCTTGCTATCAATCTTGTTGAGTTTGGTTAACTTTTATTTTGAGTTACTAAAAAATTCAGAAAAATGCATAGGAAAAACTTCCAAGGTGGTTCTTCAAGGAAGCAAGAACCGAGGCTCGCGTTTCGTGAGCCGGACGATGAACTACCGAGGGATGCTGACGTGCGGCCTTGTGAATGGTCGTCAGATGACTTTATGGATCATGTTAGTATCAAGGATGAATTTTACGCATATGTGCGTAACGCTGACCTCAAGGGCTTCATACAAGATAAGTACCCTCAATACCATGGCTTAACTGATAGCTTTGTGAGAAGATTTAAATTTTCATCTTCACGTAATTTTCACACTGTCCTGTTTGACCTGTATGATAAATCTTATACAATGGATTTAGAGGATTTTAATGATGCTTGTAAGCTCCCACAATGGGGCAGTATGGGTGATCCTCACAAATCTGAATTTAGAGATTTCCTTGCTAGTATCACAGTGGGGGAATCTAGAGAAATCACACAAGCTACCATAGGGAGCATTCATTTTCCTGCTATTCATTACTTTGCTCTCTTTATTGGTAGATGCATAAATGGTAAAGATGAAGCTTGTCACATGTGTGTCCCAGATCTTAGTGTTCTCATGAGTGTTGTGTTGGGGAACGTAGTATTTTAAAATTTTCTTACGATCACGCAAGATCTATCTACCAGATGCATAGCAACGAGAGGGGAGAGTGTGTCTACGTACCCTCGTAGACCGGGAGCGGAAGCGTCAAGTGACGCGGTTGATGTTGTCGAACTTCTTCGCGATCCAACCGATCAAGCACCGAACGTACGGCACCTCCGCGTTCAGCACACGTTCAGCTTGATGACGTCCCACGAGCTCTTGATCCAGTTGAGCTTCACGGGAGAGTTTCGTCAGCACGACGGCATGGTGACGGATATGATGTGTTCACCGGCGCAGGGCTTCGCCTAAGCTCCGCGACGGTATGACTGAGGTGTGATTCTGTGGAGGGGGGCACCGCACACGGCTAAAACAATTCAACTTGCGTGTCTTTGGGTGCCCCCCTGCCCCCGTATATAAAGGAGCAAGGGAGGGAGGCCGGCCGGCCCTTCCTGGTGCGGCTAGGGAGTGGACTCCTACTAGGAATAGGATTGCAATCCTATTCCTAGTAGGATTCACCAAAAGAAGGAAGAGGGAAAGGAATAGGAGAGGTGCCCCCCCCCAATCCTAGTCCAACTAGGAACCCTAGGTGGGGGCGCCGGCCAGCCCTATGGGCTGCCTCTCTCTTTCCCTTTAGGCCCACTATGGACCATCCCCTCTCGTAGGGGGTTCCGGTAACCCCCTCCGGCATTCCCGATAAATCCGAAACTTTTCCGGAACACTTCCGGTGTCCGAATATAGTCGTCCAATATATCAATCTTTATGTCTCGGACATTTCGAGACTCCTCGTCATGTCCGTGATCTCATCCGGGACTCCGAACTACCTTCGGTACATCAATACTCATAAACTCATAATACCGATCGTCAACAAACGTTAAGCGTGCGGACCCTACGGGTTCGAGAACTATGTAGACATGACCGAGACTCATCTCCGGTCAATAACCAATAGCGGAACCTGGATGTTCATATTGGCTCCTACATATTCTACGAAGATCTTTTATCGGTCAGAACCGCATAACAACATGCGTTGTTCCATTTGTCAAACGATATGTTACTTGCCCGAGATTCGATCGTTGGTATCTCTATACCTAGTTAAATCTCGTTACCGGCAAGTCTCTTTACTCGTTCCGTAACACATCATCTCGCGACTAACTCATTAGTCTTTTGCTTGCAAGGCTTATTGTGATGTGTGTTACCGAGAGGGCCCAGAGATACCTCTCCGACACTCGGAGTGACAAATCCTAATCTTGATCTATGCCAACACCATGAATACTTTCGGAGACACCTGTAGAGCATCTTTATGATCACCCAGTTACGTTGTGACGTTTGATAGCACACAAGGTGTTCCTACGGTATTCGGGAGTTGCATAATCTCATAGTCATAGGAACATGTATAAGTCATGAAGAAAGCAATAGCAGTTAAACTAAACGATCAAAGTGCTATGCTAACGGATGGGTCTTGTCCATCACATCATTCTCCTAATGATGTGATCCCGTTGATCAAATGACAACTCATGTCTATGGCTAGGAAACATAACCATCTTTGATCAATGAGCTAGTCTAGTAGAGGCATATTAGAGACATACTGTTTTATCTATGTATCCACACATGTACTAAGTTTCCGGTTAATACAATTCTAGCATGAATAAAAGACATTTATCATGATATAAGGAAATACAAATAACATCTTTATTATTGCCTCTAGGGCATATTTCCTTCAGTCTCCCACTTGAACTAGAGTCAATAATCTAGATTACAAAGTGATGATCCTCACACCCATGGAGTCTTGGTGTTGATCATGTTTTGCCCGTGGAAGAGGCTTAGTCAACGGGTCTGCAACATTCAGATCCATATGTATTTTGCAAATCTCTATGTCTCCCTCCTTGAATAGATCGCGGATGGAATTGAAGCGTCTTTTGATGTGCTTTGTTCTCTTGTGAAACCTGGATTCCTTCGCCAAGGCTATGGCTCCAGTGTTGTCACAAAAGATTTTCATTGGACCCGATGCACTAGGTATTACACCTAGATCGGATATGAACTCCTTCATCCAGACTCCTTCATCCAGACTCCTTCATTTGCTGCTTCCGAAGCAGCTATGTATTCCGCTTCACACGTAGATCCCGCCACGACGCTCTGCTTGGAACTGCACCAACTGACAGCTCCACCGTTCAATAAAAATACATATCCGGTTTGTGACTTTGAGTCATCCGGATCAGTGTCAAAGCTAGAATCGACGTAACCGTTTACGACGAGCTCTTTGTCACCTCCATATACGAGAAACATATCCTTTGTTCTTTTCAGATACTTTAGGATGTTTTTGACCGCTGTCCAGTGATCCACTCCTGGATTACTTTGGTACCTCCCTGCTAGACTTATAGCAAGGCACACATCAGGTCTGGTACACAGCATTGCATACATGATAGATCCTATGGCTGAGGCATAGGGAATGACTTTCATTTTCTCTCTATCTTCTGCAGTGGTCGGGCATTGAGTCTTACTCAACTTCATACTTTGTAAAACAGGCAAGAACCCTTTCTTTGACTGATCCATTTTGAACTTTTTCAAAATCTTATCAAGGTATGTGCTTTGTGAAAGTCCAATTAAGCGTCTTGATCTATCTCTATAGATCTTGATACCTAATATATAAGCAGCTTCACCGAGGTCTTTCATTGAAAAACTTTTATTCAAGTATCCTTTTATGCTATCCAGAAATTCTATATCATTTCCAATCAACAATATGTCATCTACATATAATATTAGAAATGCTACAGAGCTCCCACTCACTTTCTTGTAAATACAGGCTTCTCCAAAAGTCTGTATAAAACCATATGCTTTGATTACCTCATCAAAGCGTATATTCCAACTCCGAGATGCTTGCACCAGTCCATAGATGGATCGCTGGAGCTTGCATACTTTGTTAGCACCTTTTGGATCGACAAAACCTTCTGGTTGCATCATATACAACTCTTCTTTGAGATATCCATTCAGGAATGCAGTTTTGACATCCATTTGCCAGATTTCATAATCATAAAATGCGGCAATTACTAACATGATTCGGACAGACTTAAGCATCGCTACAGGTGAGAAAGTCTCATCGTAGTCAACTCCTTGAACTTGTCGAAAACCTTTCGCAACAAGTCGAGCTTTGTAAACAGTAACATTACCGTCTGCGTCGGTCTTCCTCTTGAAGATCCATTTATTTTCGATGGCCTGCCGATCATCGGGCAAGTCAACCAAAGTCCACACTTTGTTCTCATACATGGATCCCATCTCAGATTTCATGGCTTCAAGCCATTTTGCGGAATCTGGGCTCATCATCGCTTCCTCATAGTTCGTAGGTTCATCATGGTCTAGTAACATGATTTCCAGAACTGGGTTGCCGTACCACTCTGGTGCGGAACGTACTCTGGTTGATCTACGACGTTCAGCAGAAACTTGATCCAAAGTTTCATGATCATTATCATTAACTTCCTCACTGATTGGTGTAGGAATCACTGGAACAATTTTCTGTGATGTACTACTTTCCAATCCGGGAGAAGGTACTATTACCTCATCAAGTTCTACTTTCCTCCCACTCACTTCTTTCGAGAGAAACTCCTTCTCTAGAAAGGATCCATTTTTAGCAACGAATATCTTGCCTTCGGATCTGTGATAGAAGGTGTACCCAACAGTCTCTTTTGGGTATAAGTCATAGTCATAGGAACATGTATAAGTCATGAAGAAAGCAATAGCAGTAAAACTAAACGATCATAGTGCTATGCTAACGGATGGGTCTTGTCCATCACATCATTCTCCTAATGATGTGATCCCGTTGATCAAATGACAACTCATGTCTATGGCTAGGAAACATAACCATCTTTGATCAATGAGCTAGTCTAGTAGAGGCATACTATGGACATACTGTTTTGTCTATGTATCCACACATGTACTAAGTTTCCGGTTAATACAATTCTAGCATGAATAAAAGACATTTATCATGATATAAGGAAATACAAATAACATCTTTATTATTGCCTCTAGGGCATATTTCCTTCAGTCTCCCACTTGAACTAGAGTCAATAATCTAGATTACAAAGTGATGATCCTCACACCCATGGAGTCTTGGTGCTGATCATGTTTTGCCCGTGGAAGAGGCTTAGTCAACGGGTCTGCAACATTCAGATCCGCATGTATTTTGCAAATCTCTATGTCTCCCTCCTTGACTAGATCGCGGATGGAATTGAAGCGTCTTTTGATGTGCTTTGTTCTCTTGTGAAACCTGGATTCCTTCGCCAAGGCTATGGCTCCAGTGTTGTCACAAAAGATTTTCATTGGACCCGATGCACTAGGTACTACACCTAGATCGGATATGAACTCCTTCATCCAGACTCCTTCATTTGCTGCTTCCGAAGCAGCTATGTATTCCGCTTCACACGTAGATCCCGCCACGACGCTCTGCTTGGAACTACACCAGCTGACAGCTCCACCGTTCAATAAAAATACATATCCGGTTTGTGACTTTGAGTCATCCGGATCAGTGTCAAAGCTAGAATCGACGTAACCGTTTACGACGAGCTCTTTGTCACCTCCATATACGAGAAACATATCCTTTGTTCTTTTCAGATACTTTAGGATGTTTTTGACCGCTGTCCAGTGATCCACTCCTAGATTACTTTGGTACCTCCCTGCTAGACTTATAGCAAGGCACACATCAGGTCTGGTACACAGCATTGCATACATGATAGATCCTATGGCTGAGGCATAGGGAATGACTTTCATTTTCTCTCTATCTTCTGCAGTGGTCGGGCATTGAGTCTTACTCAACTTCATACCTTGTAAAACAGGCAAGAACCCTTTCTTTGACTGATCCATTTTGAACTTCTTCAAAATCTTATCAAGGTATGTGCTTTGTGAAAGTCCAATTAAGCGTCTTGATCTATCTCTATAGATCTTGATACCTAATATATAAGCAGCTTCACCGAGGTCTTTCATTGAAAAACTCTTATTCAAGTATCCTTTTATGCTATCCAGAAATTCTATATCATTTCCAATCAACAATATGTCATCTACATATAATATTAGAAATGCTACAGAGCTCCCACTCACTTTCTTGTATATACAGGCTTCTCCAAAAGTCTATATAAAACCATATGCTTTGATCACCTCATCAAAGCGTATATTCCAACTCCGAGATGCTTGCACCAGTCCATAGATGGATCGCTGGAGCTTGCATACTTTGTTAGCACCTTTTGGATCGACAAAACCTTCTGGTTGCATCATATACAACTCTTCTTTGAGATATCCATTTAGGAATGCAGTTTTGACATCCATTTGCCAGATTTCATAATCATAAAATGCGGCAATTGCTAACATGATTCGGACAGACTTAAGCATCGCTACAGGTGAGAAAGTCTCATCGTAGTCAACTCCTTGAACTTGTCGAAAACCTTTCGCAACAAGTCGAGCTTTGTAAACAGTAATATTACCGTCTGCGTCGGTCTTCCTCTTGAAGATCCATTTATTTTCGATGGCTTGCCGATCATCGGGCACGTCAACCAAAGTCCACACTTTGTTCTCATACATGGATCCCATCTCAGATTTCATGGCTTCAAGCCATTTTGCGGAATCTGGGCTCATCATCGCTTCCTCATAGTTCGTAGGTTCATCATGGTCTAGTAACATGATTTCCAGAACTGGGTTGCCGTACCACTCTGGTGCGGAACGTACTCTGGTTGATCTACGACGTTCAGCAGAAACTTGATCCGAAGTTTCATGATCATTATCATTAACTTCCTCACTAATTGGTGTAGGAATCACTGGAACAATTTCCTGTGATGTACTACTTTCCAATCTGGGAGAAGGTACAATTACCTCATCAAGTTCTACTTTCCTCCCACTCACTTCTTTCGAGAGAAACTCTTTTTCTAGAAAGGATCCGTTTTTAGCAACGAATATTTTGCCTTCGGATCTGTGATAGAAGGTGTACCCAACAGTCTCTTTTGGGTATCCTATGAAGACACATTTTTCCGACTTGGGTTCGAGCTTATCAGGTTGAAGTGTTTTCACATAAGCATCGCAGCCCCAAACTTTAAGAAACGACAACTTTGGTTTCTTGCCAAACCATAGTTCATAAGGTGTCGTATCAACGGATTTAGATGGTGCCCTATTTAACGTGAATGCAGCTGTCTCTAAAGCATATCCCCAAAACGATAGTGGTAAATCGGTAAGAGACACATAGATCGTACCATATCTAATAAAGTACGGTTACGACGTTCGGACACACCATTACGCTGTGGTGTTCCAGGTGGCGTGAGTTGTGAAACTATTCCACATTGTTTCAAATGAAGACCAAACTCGTAACTCAAATATTCTCCTCCACGATCAGATCGTAGAAACTTTATTTTCTTGTTACGATGATTCTCTACTTCACTCTGAAATTCTTTGAACTTTTCGAATGTTTCAGACTTGTGTTTCATTAAGTAGATATACCCATATCTGCTCAAATCATCAGTGAAGGTCAGAAAATAACGATACCCGCCGCGAGTATCAACACTCATTGGTCCACATACATCAGTATGTATGATTTCCAACAAATCTGTTGCTCGCTCCATAATTCCGGAGAACGGAGTTTTAGTCATCTTGCCCATGAGGCATGGTTCGCAAGCACCAAGTGATTCCAAAAGTCCATCATTATGGAGTTTCTTCATGCGTTTTACACCAATATGACCTAAACGGCAGTGCCACAAATAAGTTGCACTATCATTATTAACCTTGCATCTTTTGGTTTCAATATTATGAATATGTGTATTACTACAATCGAGATCCAATAAGAATAGACCACTCTTTAAGGGTGCATGACCATAAAAGATATTATTCATTAAAATAGAACAACCATTATTCTCTGATTTAAATGAATAACCGTCTCGCAATAAACAAGATCCAGATATAATGTTCATGCTTAACGCTGGCACCAAATAACAATTATTTAGGTCTAAAACTAATCCCGAAGGTAGATGTAGAGGCAGCGTGCCGACGGCGATCACATCGACTTTGGAACCGTTTCCCACGCGCATCGTCACCTCGTCCTTAGCTAATCTTCGTTTAATCCGTAGTCCCGGTTTCGAGTTACAAATATTAGCAACCGAACCGGTATCAAATACCCAGGTACTACTACGAGAATTAGTAAGGTACACATCAATAACATGTATATCACATATACCTTTGTTCATCTTGCCATCCTTCTTATCCGCCAAAAACTTGGGGCAGTTCCGCTTCCAGTGTCCAGTCCCCTTGCAGTAGAAGCACTCAGTTTCAGGCTTGGTTCCATACTTGAGTTTTTCTGTGAGAGTAGCAACAATCTTGCTATTCTCCTTGAAAATCCCTTCCTTGCCCTTTTTCTTGAAACTAGTGGTATTGTTAACCATCAACATTTGATGCTCCTTTTTGATTTCTACCTCCGCAGATGTGAGCATAGCGAAGAGCTCGGGAATTGTCTTTTGCATCCCTTGCATATTATAGTTCATCACGAAGCCATTATAGCTTGGTGGCAGTGATTGAAGAATTCTATCAATAACACTATTCTCGTCAACTTGGCAACCAAGTTGAGTCATATGATTATAGTGCCCATACATTGTGAGCAAGTGTTCACTGATAGGACTATTCTCCTCCATCTTGCAGCTGTAGAACTTATTGGAAATGTTATATTTCTCAATCCGGGCATTTGCTAGAAATATTAACTTCAATTCTTGGAACATCTCATATGGTCCATGACGTTCAAAACGTCGTTGAAGTCCCGGTTCTAAGCCGTAAAGCATGGCACGCTGAACTATCGTGTAGTCATCAGACCGCGACTGCCAGACGTTCAAAGCGTCTATATTAGCGGGAGGGGGCTTGTCACCTAGCGGTGCTTCAAGGACATAATTCTTCTGTGCAGCAATGAGGATAATCCTCAGGTTACGGACTCAGTCCGTGTAATTGCTACCATCATCTTTCAACTTAGCTTTCTCTAGGAATGCATTAAAATTCAAAGGAACGGTAGCATGGGCCATTGATCTACAACGACATAGATATGCAAAACTATCAGGACTAAGTTCATGATAAATTAAAGTTCAATTTAATCATATTAATGTAAAGAACTCCCACTTAGATAGACATCCCTCTGGTCATCTAAATGATCACGTGATCCAAATCAACTTAAACCATGTCCGATCATCACGTGAGATGGAGTAGTTTCAATGGTGAACATCTTATGTTGATCATATCTACTATATGATTCACGCTCGACCTTTCGGTCTCCAGTGTTCCGAGGCCATATCTGCATATGCTAGGCTCGTCAAGTTTAACCCGAGTATTCTGCGTGTGCAAAACTGGCTTACACCCGTTGTATTTGAACGTAGAGCTTATCACACCCGATCATCACGTGGTGTCTGGGCACGACGAACTTTCGCAACGGTGCATACTCAGGGAGAACACTTATACCTTGAAATTTAGTAAGGGATCATCTTATAATGCTACCGTCGTTCTAAGCAAAATAAGAAGCATAATAAGATAAACAACACATGCAATCAAAATATGTGACATGATATGGCCATCATCATCTTGTGCTTTTGATCTCCATCTCCAAAGCACCATCATGATCACCTTCGTCACCGGCGCGACACCTTGATCTCCATCGTAGCATCGTTGTCGTCTCGCCAACTATTGCTTCTACGACTATCGCTACCGCTTAGTGATAAAGTAAAGCAATTACATGGCGATTGCATTTCATACAATAAAGCGACAACCATATGGCTCCTGCCAGTTGCCGATAACTTTACAAAACATGATCATCTCATACAAAACCGTATAACTCATCATGTCTTGACCATATCACATCACAACATGCCCTGCAAAAACAAGTTAGACATCCTCTACTTTGTTGTTGCAAGTTTTACGTGGCTGCTACGGGCTTAGCAAGAACCGTTCTTACCTACGCATACAAAACCACAACGATGTTTCGTCAAGTATGTGCTGTTTTAACCTTCACAAGGACCGGGCGTAGCCACACTTGATTCAGCTAAAGTGAGAGAGATAGACACCCGCCAGTCACCTTTAAGCAACGAGTGCTCGTAACGGTGAAACCAGTCTCGCGTAAGCGTACGCGTAATGTCGGTCCGGGCCGCTTCATCTCACAATACCGCCGAAGCAAAGTATGACATGCTGGTAAGCAGTATGACTAGTATCGCCCACAACTCATTGTGTTCTACTCGTGCATATCATCTACGCATAGACCTGGCTCATGATGCCACTGTTGGGGAACGTAGTATTTTAAAATTTTCCTATGATCACGCAAGATCTATCTACCAGATGCATAGCAACGAGAGGGGAGAGTGTGTCTACGTACCCTCGTAGACCGGGAGCGGAAGCGTCAAGTGACGCGGTTGATGTTGTCGAACTTCTTCGCGATCCAACCGATCAAGCACCGAACGTACGGCACCTCCGCGTTCAGCACACGTTCAGCTTGATGACGTCCCACGAGCTCTTGATCCAGTTGAGCTTCACGGGAGAGTTTCGTCAGCACGACGGCGTGGTGACGGATATGATGTGTTCACCGGCGCAGGGCTTCGCCTAAGCTCCGCGACGGTATGACCGAGGTGTGATTCTGTGGAGGGGGGCACCGCACACGGCTAAAACAGTTCAACTTGTGTGTCTTTGGGTGCCCCCCTGCCCCCGTATATAAAGGAGCAAGGGAGGGAGGCCGGCCGACCCTTCCCGGTGCGGCTAGGGAGTGGACTCCTACTAGGAATAGGATTGCAATCCTATTCCTAGTAGGATTCACCAAAAGAAGGAAGAGGGAAAGGAATAGGAGAGGTGGCGCCCCCCCCAATCCTAGTCCAACTAGGAACCCTAGGTGGGGGCGCCGGCCAGCCCTATGGGCTGCCTCTCTCTTTCCCTTTAGGCCCACTATGGACCATCCCCTCTCATAGGGGGTTCCGGTAACCCCCTCCGGCATTCCCGATAAATCCGAAACTTTTCCGGAACACTTCCGGTGTCCGAATATAGTCGTCCAATATATCAATCTTTATGTCTCGGACATTTCGAGACTCCTCATCATGTCCGTGATCTCATCCGGGACTTCGAACTACCTTCGGTACATCAATACTCATAAACTCATAATACCGATCGTCAACAAACGTTAAGCGTGCGGACCCTACGGGTTCGAGAACTATGTAGACATGACCGAGACTCATCTCCGGTCAATAACCAATAGCGGAACCTGGATGTTCATATTGGCTCCTACATATTCTACGAAGATCTTTTATCGGTCAGAACCGCATAACAACATACGTTGTTCCTTTTGTCAAACGGTATGTTACTTGCCCGAGATTCGATCGTTGGTATCTCTATACCTAGTTAAATCTCGTTACCGACAAGTCTCTTTACTCGTTCCGTAACACATCATCTCGCGACTAACTCATTAGTTTTTGCTTGCAAGGCTTATTGTGATGTGTGTTACCGAGAGGGCCCAGAGATACCTCTCCGACACTCGGAGTGACAAATCCTAATCTTGATCTATGCCAACACCACGAATACTTTCGGAGACACCTGTAGAGCATCTTTATGATCACCCAGTTACGTTGTGACGTTTGATAGCACACAAGGTGTTCCTACGGTATTCGGGAGTTGCATAATCTCATAGTCATAGGAACATGTATAAGTCATGAAGAAAGCAATAGCAGTTAAACTAAACGATCAAAGTGCTATGCTAACGGATGGGTCTTGTCCATCACATCATTCTCCTAATGATGTGATCCCGTTGATCAAATGACAACTCATGTCTATGGCTAGGAAACATAACCCTCTTTGATCAATGAGCTAGTCTAGTAGAGGCATACTAGGGACATACTGTTTTGTCTATGTATCCACACATGTACTAAGTTTCCGGTTAATACAATTCTAGCATGAATAAAAGACATTTATCATGATATAAGGAAATACAAATAACATCTTTATTATTGCTTCTAGGGCATATTTCCTTCATGTTGTACTAGGTGATAGACAATATAACTTGGGAGCCATTGTTACACGTAGGCTACACCATAATGGTATGAATGGAGATTTATTTGGTGGGATTTATGCCACTCGCATATCCCGCCATCTTGGTGTGCCGGTGCACGAGAATGATGAACCTTTACCTCTTGCTCATTTGGATTGCCATGCTATGACTAGTCACCGGTTTATAGAGAGGGATGATCAATCCCTCAAATATCGACTAATCTTTAACAGGCAGCATGCCATCCCTATTGTTCTTCCTGCCCCCACTTTGTTTGACTTTCAGGCAAAAGGTAGATACACTATAACTATGGAGGAGGCAAATGTGTATTATAATATGACAGAAGCAGCCCTCCTTCGAGCTGCAGCTCAACACGCAGTAGCCGCTGCATCTTAGTACAACCCCAACTACGACTTTGGATATCTGTCAGGCCAATATTGGCCATAGACCAACTTAGGCCAAAAGGCTAAGCTTGGGGGAGTACGTGTTTCTCACCGACTTTACATTCATGTTCACATACTTATTCTAGTTGTCGGTGCTCACACTCTTTCACTGTACCATCCATCTTTAATTTCATTTCTTTTTCTTAGTCTTTTTCTCATGTGCTAGAAAAACCTTAAGAAAAACAAAAAAATATTAGTGTTAGCTTCTAGCTAGTTTACTTTCCTAGTAGTAGTAACTAAAAGAAAACCCAAAAAGATACCCCGTTCTTCTTTTGCTTGTTGGGAGCTTTCCCGTGTAAATAGTTTCTTTTCTTTAGGGGTTAAGAGTAGAAGACCATGATTAGAATGCTTAGTGGCTCTCATATGTTTTATTGTTGATTTAACCTTGAGCCATATTACCTTGTCTTCTCTCTTGTATTTAAATGTCTGCAGATTCTAGCTTAGTCCAATGCACATGCACTATTGTTATTTTACACACCGTTCGGTCGTGCGAGTGAAAGGCAATAAGTATGATATATGATGAACTAATTGAGATGAGAAAAGCTGGTATGAACTCGACCTCTCTTGTTTTTGTAAATAACTAAATATAATAGTTCATCACTCCTGATTCAGCTTGTTATGAATGAAACATGCCTGCAATGACAACTAGAGATCATAGCTGCTTATGCCATGCTTAATTAGTTGAGAGTTTATAATGGTCTATCTTGCGTGCCAACATGATATTAAAATGGTTGTGATCTGGTATGATGGGTTGGTATCCTCCTCTGAACGATTCAAGTGGTCTGACTTGGCACATGTTCACACATGTAGTTGAAACCAATCAACATAGCGTCCATGATATTTATGTTCATGGTGATTTATATCCTACTCATGCCTGCATTCATTGTTGATTAATTTTAATGCATGTTCATGGCTGTTGTTGCTCTCTAGCTGGTCGCTTCCTAGTCCCTTTCTATCCTTCACCTGTACTAAGCGGGAATACTGCTTGTGCATCAACTTCCATAAACCCCAAAGTTATTCCACATGAGTCTACCATACCTTCCTATATGCGGTATTTACCTGCCGTTCCAAGTAAATTTGTATGTGCCAAACTCTAAACCTTCAAACAAAATTCTGTTTTGTATGCTCGAACAGCTCATGTATCAACTAGGGCTGTCTATATCTTCCATGCTAGGTGGGTTATTCTCACGATGAGTGGACTCCACTCATCATTCAAGAGAAAATGGCTGGTAACCGGGATGCCCAGTCCCATGCTCAAAATCATAATAATTAAACAAAACTCCCCCAGGGTTGTTGCTTGTTTGGACGGTACCCCGTGGATTCGGATGGCCGTGGAGTGTGCTTGTTGGTGGTTGGGGGAGTATAAACTTTACCATTCTGTTTGGGAACCGCCTATAATGTGCGTAGCATGGGAGATATCGAGATTCTTGGTTGTTATGTTAACAGTGAAAGTATACCGCTCAAAATGTTATTCATCTCTATTTAAAAATCGAGCTCTGGCACCTCTACAAATCCCTGCTTCCCTATGCGAAGGGCCTATCTATTTACTTTTATGCAAAGTCATCATCCTCTTATCAAAGAGCACTAGTAGGAGAGCACCTCTGTCATTTGCATGTATTACTATTAATTTGCATTGAGTATGATCATGACTGGATCTCTCTTACCATGAATTACAATGTCTAGTCATTCCTTGATCTTTAAAGGTGCTCTGCATTTATGTTTTGCGGTCTCAGAAAGGGCTAGCGAGATACCATCTTGTTATATCATATCATGATTGTTTTGAGGAAGTGTTGTCATCCAAGGTTTATTATTATTGCTCGTTAGTTGATTATGCCATTGATATGAGTAGACTTGAGACCTAAAAGTTATTGGGAATGTGGTTAGTTCATGATCTTGCTGAAAACCTGAATGCTGGCTTACATATTTAAAACAACAAGAGCAAACAGAGTTTTTCAAAGTTTTTCTTTATCACTTTCAGTTTATCAACTGAATTGCTTGAGGACAAGCAAAGGTTTAAGCTTGGGGGAGTTGATACGTCTCCAACGTATCTACTTTTCCAAACCCTTTCGCCCTTGTTTTGGACTCTAACTTGCATGATTTGAACGGAACTAACCCGGACTAACGCTGTTTTCAGCAGAATTGCCATGGTGTTGTTTTTGTCCAGAAATAAAAAGTCCTCGGAATGACCTGAAAATCCATGGAGAATTATTTCGGTAAATATAAAAAATACCTGCAAGAAGATCTAGACCAGGGGGCCCACACCCTGTCCACGAGGGTGGGGGCGCCCCCCCTAGGGCACGCCCCCCTACCTCGTGGGCCGCCTGGCGCTCCACCGACGTATCCCCAGATCCTATATATTCACTTTCGGGGAGAAAAAAAGCAAGGAGGAAGAATTATCGTGTTTTACGAGACGGAGCCGCCGCCAAGCCCTAATCTCTCTCGAGAGGGCTGATCTGGAGTCCGTTCGGGGCTCCGAAGAGTGGAGATCGCCGCCATCGTCATCATCAACCTTCCTCCATCACCAATTCCATGGTGCTCACTGCCGTGCGTGAGTAATTCCATCGTAGGCTTGCTGGATGGTGATGGGTTGGATGGGATCTATCATGTAATCGAGTTAGTTTTGTTAGGATTTGATCCCTAGTATCCACTATGTTCTGAGATTGATGTTGCTATGACTTTGCTATGCTTAATGCTTGTCATTAGGGCCCGAGTGCCATGATTTCAGATCTGAACCTATTATGTTTTCATGAATATATGTGTGTTCTTGAACCTATCTTGCAAGTCTATAGTCACCTACTATGTGTTATGATCCGGCAACCCCGAAGTGACAATAATCGGGACCACTCCCGGTGATGACTTCAGTTTGAGGAGTTCATGTATTCACTATGTGTTAATGCTTTGGTCCGGTACTCTATTAAAAGGAGGCCTTAATATCCCTTAGTTTCCAATAGGACCCGGCTGCCACGGGAGGGTAGGACAAAAGATGTCATGCAAGTTCTTTTCCATAAGCACGTATGACTATATTCGGAATACATGCCTACATTGCATTTATGAACTGGAGCTAGTTCTATGTCACCCTAGGTTATAACTTCTACATGATGAATTGCATCCGACATAATTTCCCATCACCGATCCAACGCCTACGAGCTTTTCCCATATTGCTTGTTTCTTATCTACTTTTCCGCTGTTACTATTACAAAAACTACAAAAAACAGTATCATTACTTTTATTGCTGCTGCCGCCACTATCATATTACTTTGCTACTAAACTACCTTGCTGCAGATACTAAGTTTCCAGGTGTGGTTGAATTCACAACTCAGCTGCTAATACTTAAGAGTATTCTTTGGCTCCCCTTGTGTCGAATCAATAAATTTGGGTTGAATACTTTACCCTCGAAAATTGTTGTGATCCCCTACACTTGTGGGTTATCACCCTCCCGATGAACAAGACCCCCGTTTCGACCGTAGGAGGTCGAAGAGAAGTCAGTTTCCTCCGTTTTGTTGTATGCCACACCCCTCCCGATCAACAGGACCCCGTTTCGACCATAGGAGCTCCAACACAAGTCTGTTTCCTCCGTTCTGTGGTACGCCAGACCCTTCCCGATGAATAGTACCCCGTTTCAACCATACGCGCTCGAAGAGAAGGCCGTTTTCCTTTGTTTTGCGGTATGCCAGACCCCGTTCCAACTGTTCCGTCCAAGCCGGTTGGCTCCCGATGAACAGAACGCATTCCGTTGCCTCCCGATGAACACGACGTAGTTTATCCGTTCCGACCCAGTCGGTTGGCTACCGATGAACAGGACGCCGTCGCTGCTCTCCGCTGCCTCTCCATGTACATGATCCCTGGTCATACATATGCGCGAGTAGGCATTCGATTCCTTGCCCGTATGTACATATGTGTTTGTATTTACTTTCTTGCACCCTGTTTGTACGTACGTGTACACGATATTTACGGGACTACGTGACATGCTACGTCCGCGCCTCTACTACGACACATGCCCTTCCTTACTCGGCCACGGTTCATTCCTACACCTTGCAGACAGACCGATCGACCAGTATGTTCGTACACGTTCGCGACCAGACACACAACCCTACATACGATTCGACTGGGTGGGTCCCACATGTGAGGGAGGTAAGGAGGCACTTTCTTGCGTGCGAAGATATTGATGGTGGGTCCCAGAGGTCAGGGGGGAGAATCATTTTTTGCCCGTAATATGGATGCACTTCCTTATGTGCGAAGATGTAGCTGGTGGGTCCGAGCTGTCAGAGGGGAAACATTTTTTGAAGGCCCCTCCGGTAGGTCCCGCTGTCAGGTGGAGGAATCATTGTTTTGCGTGTAATAAGCAGGCACTTCATTGCTGCGGCCATGGACCCAGCTGTCAGCCTCTCCACGTACAATCCTAATCCGATGGAAGTCATTCATTGACACATTGACCACGTCGCACCGAGAGCACCAAGGCGATGGACGACGACGAGGCAGGGAACGATGCGAAGCCTAGGAACACGCGGAGGGTATTACGAGGGTTGACTGGTTCGGCTATGGTGTGAGGCTGTCATCGCCGCAGAATAACAGGGGGTGTGGGTGAGTAGAGGGATTGTCAGGCTAGCGGTGGGAGTAGTAGGGGTGGTGAGCCCCGCGTGGCAGCATAGTCGGCCACGGGAGGCGGGAGCACGCAGGAACAGGCGGTCCCGCCAGCTCTGGATTTGGTGGCTGGAGCAAGAAAATCAGAGATTGTAGAAGCACGACGGCCTTTGGATTGACATCCAACTATCACATCTGCTAGAATCGTTTCTTGACGTATATAATAAGTAAAAAAATCTTGCATACGTGTGAACTTAATAGGCCCACAAGTCAGACCATTCCCTATTTTTTATAATTTACAGCTCATTGCAACTTCTTATGCAATTTATTGCAGCCTGTTTTTTGTTGGCCGGTGCTAGGGTTAAATTTTAAATGGAATTTCGCATATTTCAGTGGGGTCCAAACTATTTTTAATACCGAAATGTCGAGCCATATTTAAAGTACTTTGAAGATATATTTAAATTAGGTTAAAGCCTAGTGAAGTTGGAATATGAAAATGTGAAAATATTCAAAAATTTGAAAGTAATTGCCAATTTGTCATCTATTTCTTATATTTACAGTCCATTTAATATTACTTTCAAGATTTGCAGCCGTCTTGAGAGAGTTGCAGCCCAGTAGGGCGTAGAAAAATAAGTAGGCCTGGATTGGGTATTCTTCAGAAAAAATAAACTAGGCTCATTTTCACAAAGGAAAAATAGTTGGGCTGATCATGTGGTGAACGTAAAATAGAAGCCTGGGCTAGACGGGCCACAACCCAGTTGAAACTCTGCTCCGTCTGAACAATAACAGAAAAATACTGCTCGAGCAGCTACCTCCGAGGTGTTAGTCGATCTTGTGTTGTTCTCTCGTCTATTGACTATAGGCTGACAATGTCGTGGGTCCCAGATGTCAGCAAAACACTAGGAGGAAGCATTTTATTTTTCTATACACTAACAATGGAGTATATATAACAAAAAAAATGAGGAACTTGCTTGCGTACGGCCATGGACATGGTGGGCCCCTGGTGTCATCCTCTCTCCATGGTGGGTCCCAAGTGTCATCCTCTCTCCATGGTGGGCCCCTAGTGTCATCCTCTCTCCATGGTGGGCCCCTAGTGTCATCCTCTCCATGTTGACAACGCGAGAGGGCAGCGCCGCGACAGGCGCACCAAAGCACGCGGAGGACGAGGGTGAGGCCTCGGACGTCGGCATTAACGATTTAGGAGATGGTGGGGCGGCGATGCGTGCGCTGAGGCGCAGCCAGCCGTGGGAGGCAGAAGCAGGTGGACCCGCCAGTGCTGGTTTGGTTTGGGTGGCTGGAGGAAGACATGACTAAAGAAATACAACAGACTGTAAAAGCAGTAGGAGTACTTAACAACCTTAACTGAAACCATCAGGGAAACTTAACAACCATAGCCGAAAGCAGTATGAGTACTTATACAGTCAACCGTACAAAGCACGCCTCGAATAGTGCTACTTTTCCTACAGTTAACCAAGGGTGAGGCCACCAAGCCCTAGGACAAGCCCAAGCGCCACCCCGCGCATCCACAACCTTCTAAAAGCGGCTTCATCTCGCAATGTAGTCAATAAACATGATATTTGCTTCAGAGCCATGGAAAAGTACCTTCTGTCCTATTCTCCAAGATGGACGGGACTTCATTATTTGAGACCACCCATGAATAAGTATCTTTTCACCTCCAAGGGAAATGGAGTAGGTCAACATAAACATCATGATGTGACCAAGCGCAAGTCTGACCCGACCATGGTCAGGCATCTGTATAGGAACAAAAGAACTAGGCAGTTTCTGTTTCAAGAAGATCACATGTGTAAAACTGTGTATAAGCAAGAGTTTATGAGCAACATATATGACATAAAACAGCTCATACCATAAGTTTCTTGACACTGTTGGAGTTGTTCAACATGTGCAGGAGTGGCACAGATATCCCACGTGGCCTTCCGCCATTGAAACGCCCCACAAGGACCTCAAGACGATCAATAAAGTGTAGGAACTGGTGGATGTCGTCCCAGTCAACTTCAGTGCCATCAGTAATAGTCGAGTTCTTCTAGAATAACAAACGAGTAGTGTGCTTAACTTTGAAATAACCTACACGTGCCACCAATTATAAGAAATATTGGTTAGAAGTAGCATCTTCGTGAGAGATGGGAATCACAAATCGTTGCTACTTCTACAGTTAAATTGGGATTAGTTAGACAAAATAGGTGGATTAAGAAGTAATTGAGGCAACATGGAAGAACCAGATACAAAATTAACATGGATGAACTACTGGAAAGACGTCGGGGTGGAAGATCACAGTGAAGATGAGACCAGGTTCTGCTATTTCCATCAACATTCGTGCGCCAACTTTCAGTGTGTAACACTTGAGAAAATTTATCCAAGTTCAGCCATAAAAAAAACAGCGATCTTCTTGGTTCATGAACCCAACTCGGAACTTATATCCATGGCTTGTCTTCAATGTGACAATTAAACTGGTGCATTCACTTATGGCAAGGCCGACCATCTTGAGTACATGTGTTCTCGCAGAGCAAGGAATGCACTGGAGGAAAAATAATACAATAACACAATGTATTCGATATCCAAATCTAGAAATAATTTCCTCCTTCACGCCAGTGTTGACCATGCTACTAGTAACTTTAATCTAAATATATCAATCCAAATTTCCAAATTAGTCGGCAACATGTTCGAAAAACCCCACCCTCCCGGATAGAAAAGAGGATTCTAGGAACATACTGTGCATGTTTTAAAATCCTGTGTTAGGATGAGAAGGAACAAGTGTGGCGTCTTGTAACACCCCAAAAAAAATTAAACATGATCTGCTAATTGAAATTTTGCCAGGGAATAAACCTTTCATTTTCTGGGTTTTCTTTGGTTTCCGAACCACTCTTTCTTTTGATATTATGGAGTTTTTACCCCAAGTGAAAACTTTCCAAATATATTATTGGACTTGTTTACCCTCTCAAGAAAAACATTTCTATTATCAGTGGATTTATTTGCATAATTTTTCCTTCCTGAGCTTTATTCCTTAAAGTGAAATTTCATTAGTTTTAAAGCTCTATTTGCACTACAACCCGTTGTTAAATTTATTTAAAAATTCCACCAAAATTTGGGGATGTTTTGTCAAGTTCCTACATCACTTTTATGCAAAGACCCATTGGTTTTATTTGAAAAATTTGAGCAAAACATCCTCTTTTGCTATCTGGTCCAGTTTGGCATTTTCTACTACAGCCATGTGTTAACTTGCCCTTTTAACCATGAGCTTTTTCCTGCTCAAAGTTTTCCCTACAAAACCCTTAAGTCCAGGAGATTGGACCATTTGGAACATTTTTGGTCCATGCATTAATGCCTTTTAGTTTCTGTCCAGATTTGTGTTTCTCAAAAACTTACACTAGCAAGTTTCTGGTCTTGACCAACTAACCTTGCCATCATCACCTACACCTAGAGATACACTGGTCTGGAGATTTTGGCCACCCCAAGAGTTGCCTAGATGCCCTTGGCATTCTGTCGAACACCTTTTGAGCATAGCCAGATTGGGCATGATTGCTAGTTTGCATTGCAAACTTGATCCACTGACCCAACAATCTTGTCCACTAAACTCCTAGATGCCTCTAACCTAGACGTGTTAATCCCCAGCCCCACCTAGACCTCCTAGCATGCCTTGGCATTTTGCCGAGCAGTTGCCGTGCGTGCCCAAGCGCGAGCAAAGCACGCGTTTTGCACGTGCGTACGCACGCGTCGCCACGTCCCACTATCGTCTCCCCGCGCTTGTTCTGGTCCCTTCCCACTCGCAGCCAACACGCCCCGGCCCCTCCCTCAGCGCAGGGCCACCCTGACGCTCTACAGTGCCACCGTCAGGTCGGCCTTGGCGGCACGCCGGCGACCATAGTACGCCCCTGCCATGGACGGTGCCGCCCGAGCCACTCCAGCGCGCCAGCTACCTCGTAGAGCAGCTCGAGCTTATCCTCGAGCCTGTCCGCTAGCGTCCGTCGCCTCCACGTCGCCCTGCTGCAATAGAACGGCGGTTCACCGACGAGCTTATCCCCGGCCGCCGCGGAACCGACCTAGAACGCTATAAATAGGAGCCCCCGAGCCCGTCCAAGCACTCAGAGCGACCTCAAGCCACCTCTCTAGAACTCCCGTGGCCAGCACTACCACCTGACTCCCCTTGCTCGTTCGGAGCTAACCAAGCACTCAACTACGACGAGGAGCCACCGTAGCCAAGACCCCCAAATCCAGTCGAGGCCACCTCCGCCGCGGAGCTCGCCGCCGACGATTCCCTCCACCCCCGCCGACCTAGCAACCACCGGAAGGACCGCCCCAGACTAGCGGATCCATCCCCGCCCTCGGAACCCCGCAAGGAGCCGTGGCTCATCGACGGCGATCGCCGGAAACTCCGCCCCGCTCGGATAGAGGAGGAAAAAGGCACGGCGATTGGTCAAACCTGACCAGTGGGCCCGAGGGACCCACTGTCAGTGACCCGAGCCGGCCCACGCTGGTTTAAGTGGAAGCGTAAACCCCTGAAGTACGTTTTCCCCGCCTTGAAAGCGTATTCTTCCCGAAACATTTTCTTTTTCTGGTTTTATTTAAAACATAATTTTGACTAAACTTTGACTGGCTATAACTTTTTAAATAGAAGTCCAAATGACTTGATTCTTTTTATGTTGTTCCTCAAATTTGGTCTAGTTTATTTTCATATTTATTTGAAAATTTTCCAAACAACTTTTTTGTACTATTTTGGAACTATGTGTTGATTTCAAATTTTCCTAAATAGGATTTTGAAGAGGGAAGAAACTTGCAAAAGTTTTGGAATGCACAATGCCTCTCCACAACTTGAAGGCAAGCACTCTGAACCCTGGCCCAATACTTGTTGTGTGTTGTTTGATACGATTACAACACCACCTTGACACAGAGTTTCGTTAATTTTATGTGATGATGTGGTCATGCTCATGGGTGCACGATGAAGTTTCCTTGCTGTTGGAAATTAATATACTGTGATAGTAATCACCCTCGTCTACCTTTCATGCCTACCAGAAGGAATCCGGGAGAGACTTTGTCTTGGGTAGACACGAGCTCGTTACTGATATTTCGTTGAGATGAGTATAGTCAGTAAGGCATGATATGGTATGATGAATGGTGATTCTGTCTGTTAGAGTGGATCATATTTGTTATGCTAATCATGAATGTGATGCTTTAACCTCCTGAGTCGACCATAGATCGAGTCCTGTTCCAGTAACCCCCGAACTTGATTCGTACTACCACTTATCCCTGCCATAAGTAGGGTACGGTTCAGTAAGTTGTCAATCCCTTTCTAGCACACACCATACAAAGAGGCCATGGTGGAAGATACCGGATGCATCCGGTAGGCATGTCACCTGGTCCGGGGGCATGGGTGTTTCCGGTTGGGACCGAGAGGGGGGCACCCCTTAGTAGCGCGCGGTATAAATTTGATACCATGCTAATCGAGGTTGTAGCCTCCCCACTCAGAGTTTTTCTTAAACTGGTGTCGTGGGTGGTTCTAGACACCGGTAAGTTGGGCTGGTGTGTCCAGGTCAGGTGTGTTTTCAATTAAAAGACCGTAGACGGAATTAGTCCCGATGGACTAAAGGAACCCGTTGTTCGCGAGCAAAGAGTACACCCTCTGCAGAGGTTAAATCTATTCGAATAGCCGTGTCCATAGGTAAGGACTTTAGTCTGGGATGGGTCAAGTGTCGGTCTTAGTGTCGGTCTTCGGAGGAAAGATTACTAAACCAAAACATGGGTCATGACTTGTGACTTATTATTATTATTATTATTATTATTATTATTATTATTATTATTATTATTATTATTATTATTATTATTATTATTATTATTATCATTATTATTATTATTATTATTATTATTATGGACTAACCATTTATATTATCTGAGTTATTGAGTATCCCTGGGACGATTCTACTTCCTGGATATTCACTGTTATTTCTTTTATTTATAAGCCCTTTATATAGTGTCGCTCAGACGCCCGACTGTGGCATGCCTGTTATTTATTTTATTTATAAGCCCTTCATGTGGTGTCGCTCAGACGCCCGACTGTGGCATGCCTGTTATTTCTTTTATTTATAAGCCCTTTATGTGACGTCGCTCAGACGGCTGACTGAGGCATGTTTTATTTTTCTCCCTGATTGCATATTCATGGTTCATATGAGTAACCTGCTTGCATCGTGGATTATTATTTCGTGACTGATGTAGTGATTATCAAATATTTCCAGGCATGATTATCTTTTGTTATATTGCACCTGTGTTCATAATGTTTGCGAGTACATTCAAAGTACTCACTGGCTTGTCCCTGGCTATTGTCTTGGCCAGATTCCTTGCATGGAGAGGAGCGTTGCGACGACCGTCCCGGAACCTACGCAATGGTGATAGCAGTGTCACATCCCTAGATCAACCCCTGTGGTCTTTGCCTGTTCATCATGTCATCATGTTTAAATTTTTGTTAACTTGAAATGGGGATTGTTCAAACCCTAGCACCAAAGGAACTCAACTAGGTTGAACCTAAATACTTTTCAATGTATCCAAGTGCCCTTCACAAAATGTTCATCATTTTTGGTCTTGGCTAAAACCTCTGCCAGAAATGGTTTCATAATTTTGGGAGCCATTTTGGATCCTTGAATTAAATCCTAGATATTTGCATTTGGACATTTAAATCCTATAGATAATTTTAAATGCCCAAATAATCTTGGAAGTAAATGAGGGTTGTTGGGATTAATCCAGACAGTGCCCACAAATATTCCCAAGATTTATGAAAATGTTCTGGCATTTTTATTAAATCAAAACAAAAGCAGAAAATAGAAAACAGAAACTATTTTAGGAAAAGAGAGAGAGAGTGGAACCTTACCTGGGCCTTACCTGGCAGAAGAGGCCCAGCCCACCAGGGGCTGTGTGGTCTTCTTCCTCCTGCCAGGAGGACAGGCAGGTGCATGGAAAGCGCGCCGGCGACGCCTTGCCACCTCCTCCCTGCCTGCTTCCCTCCCCAACGCTCTGGACGAGCGCCACGCAACCCATGGAACCCCCTCGACCTCTCCCCGTGCTTCTTCCCCCCCTCTGTCTTTCTCCCCCGCTTCCTCGCTCGCGTCCGAGGCCGCCGACGAGCACCACCGCGCCCACCGCCGTCCCCTTGCCCCTTCGTTGAGCCCAGAAGCCTTGCCGTCGAGCACCTAGCCTCCACGCCACAAAAAAACGAGCCGGAGGGCTCCGCTTCATCGCCGACAGCGCCATCCTCGCCGTCGATGCCCGAAGAACCTCACCGGCGAATTCACGACAACCAACGCCTCCCCGGCCCCTCCGTCTGCACCGGCCGAACCGCCGTGAGCCACTGAACCTATTACCTCCGTCCTTTCCTTCGCGCACGCCCCGTAGCGGCTGCCCCGCGAGCACCCGAAGCCGCCGTCCGCCATGGCCGGCGAGCTCCATGCTGCCGAGCCCCTCCGCTCCAACCAGAGGCTCTGGCGTGCCCCTGCTGCCCCTTAGGTGCTTCCCAGCACCTCCGTTCGCTCTCCCTCGAGCCGCAGCACCGCGCCTGCACAGACCCGAGCTCCGGCCGCCGCAAACCTCGCCGCCGGCGCTGTTTCCGGCCACCCTAGGTCGAACAGCTCGCACCGTTGGATGCGGCCGAGTGCCAGCTTTCCAACGGGACTAACCGCGCCCAAAACCGCCCCTTGTACACGAAACCCGACCCTCTCCGGCGAGTCTCCGCCGTTGTTTTGGTCGCCGCCGGCCAGTGTCCGGTGACCGCCGACGTGGCACTTAATTAGTGACTACTTACCCCACTAATCCCCCCTAGAGCCACTGCCATGTGGGCCCCTGTACCTGTTTAGGTTAGTTTTATTTTCTGTTTAGATTAATCCATAAACAGTGGGACCCACCCGTCAGCTTTGACTCTGCTGACGCGGTCGTTGACCTGACCCCACCTGTCTGTGACTCTAGGCAGCACTGTGTCACTGGCATGTGGAGCCCACATGTCAGAATTGACCTGGACCAGCCCGTTGACCTGCTGACATCATGATGACGCAGTGCTGACGCAGTAAAGCCTTTCTGGAATTAAAATAAATCAGAAAAGGTCTAGAAATTCCAGAAAATGCTTTAAATTTCTAAAAATCATATAAAATCAACCGTAGCTCAGATGAAAATAATTTATATATGAAAATTGATCAGAAAAATCCAAGGAATCTGTTTATGGCACTTTCATGCATGTTTGAAGAAGTTAAACCTGCTGATCAGGTCAAATCAGTTAAATGGCATTTAATTAATCACATATGGAGTTTGAATTCGAATCTTTGGTTCAAACCAACTTCATTTAATTGTGTTGCTAGTTGCATTAGCTCAACCAACAGCATATTGCCATGTCATGATCATGCATCATATTGTCGCATTGCATTGATTGTGTTCTTTCTCTGTTTGCCGGTTTTGTTCTCTCTCAGTAGACGACGTTTCGACGATGAGTTCGATGACACCGATGAAGAGCTATTAATATCTTCAGAAGTGCCAGGCAAGCGGAACCCCCTTGTTCATTCTGATACAATCCCACTCTCTCGCTCCTGCTCTCTTTTACTGCATTAGGACAACAACGATTGAACTGCTATTTGCTGCGGTAGCTGAACCCCTTTCCTCTACATGACCTGTCATTGCCACAGTAAATAGTTGAAACCCACTAGCATGAGTAGGAGTTGTTTGAGCCATGTTGTGCCTACTCAATCATGCTTTCTGGTTATGCCTGCTATTGCTTAGAGTCGTGTCAGGTCTGATTCATCGGGGATGAATTGGAATGTGGTGAACATGTCCTACTGTGTGTGAGCTAAGTGTGTGAACACAATTTGATAAAGGTAGCGGTGAGAGGCCATGTAGGAGTACATGGTGGGTTGTCTCATTGGAACCGTCCTTAAGAACCGAGTTCTGTGTAAGTTGTCCAATGACTAGTTACTACCACACATTGGGTTCCGGTAACTCGACCCCTCTCGACTTATTAATCAACTAGATCTCTGTCCAGGAGTTGCAACTAGTTTCTGGTGTTTGTAGGTAGTGCTAGTAGTCTACCAAGTGGCACACGGTACATGTGGGCTTCGGGCAGACTAGGCACTGTGGCACGTGTACCAAGCGTAGATCCATCCGTCGAGGTGGGCTTGGGAACCCTGCGCACATCATTTGGGGCCGTGAGCGACACCCCGGCCGGATCTACCCACGGATGGAACCCGAATAGGCGATAAACCTGGATGAGAGACTTGTGTGGTTAGTCAGGTCGTGGCCGACACCCTCGCCAGGCTTCCGCTTGAAGGTTGCCGAGATACACGACGTGTACATGGCGGTAAGTGGCGAAAGCGTGTGTGAAGAAGTACACCCCTGCAGGGTTAACATGATCTATTCGAATAGCCGGGTCCGCGGTTATGGACTTCTTGGATGCTTACGTGGTACATAGACAATTGATAGTGGATACTCTAAAATGCTCAAGACAAGTGTGAGTGCTATGGATGGCGTTCTCGTAGGTAGACGGAAATGGATCCATAGTGGTGTATTGATTGGTGAATATGTGGACTCGTGTGCGCCACCTCAAAAGAGTTACTTGCAGTCGTAGTTCAGGATAGCCACCGAGTCAAAGCTGGCTTGCTGCAGTCAAACTCCACCACCCCTTTGTTGATACTGATGCATATGTAGTTAGTTCTGATGTAAGTCTTGCTGAGTACCTTTGTACTCACGTTTTCTTAATTTATGTTTTTGCAGAGAGACTTCAGTCTCGCTAGTGGTTCCGCGTGGACTTCGACGTTTAGCTTGTTACTTCAGCTACGGTCTTGTGCCCTTGGGAGGGTCTTGTAGATAGTCAGGATTCCCAGCCTTTTTCATTTGTAGTTGTCTGTACCCAGACATTTTATGCTTCCGTTGCCTGTATGCTCTGTATGTTGGGTCATGTGACCTCTGATTGTAATAAATGTTATGATGGCTCTTCTGGGCCTTTATCTATATGAGTTGTTGAGTTATGTTGTGATGCCATGTTGTACAACACATACTTGCATGTTATGCGTACGTGTAATGTGTATTGCTATGTGTGGGATCCGACACCTAGTTGTTTACCTTTGGTAGCCTATCTTGCAGGGAAATGTCTCCTAGTGCTTCCACTGAGCCTTGGTAGCTTGCTACTGCTCCGGAACACTTAGGCTGGCCGGCATGTGTCCTTCTTCGTTCCTGTGTCCGTCCCTTAGGGGAAATGTCACGCGTTGTTCCTTTAAGTCCTTGTAGCTTGCTACGACTTGGGTTCATACGTTGATGACCGACACGTTCATTGCTGGGTCATGTATGCCTGTCTCTGTAATTTAGCGCCTCTTTTGGTTTATAACTAGCCATGTCGGCCCGGGTTCTCTGTCATATGGATGCTAGCGACACTATCATATACGTGTGCCAAAATGCGCAAACGGTCCCGGGCCAGGTAAGGTGGCACCCATGGGGATACCGTGCGTGAGGCCGCAAACTGATATGATGTGTTACAGGCTAGACCTGTGTGACTTAGGATCGGGGTCCTGACAGCTTTGGTATCAGAGCCTGACTGCCTGTAGGATTAGCAAGCCAAACTGGTCGAAGTCGTGTCTAGAAACTCTTTAGTTATATAAGGGAATTGATTGTGGAAGGGAACGTAAGGCTCTTTTTACTCCTTTACCCTATGCCCTTCTGATCTGAGTCACCTTCTTCTTTCTACGGGGATTAAGAACTAGGCTTTCTCTTCTGCCTATCAGGATCACACTAATTGTGGATTCAACTCTCAGTTCAGTTTATTCTACTTCTGTGTGTTCAACTGTTGATCTCAGAACCTTGACATTATGATGTTGAGTGGTTATGCTATCCTTGTGCATGAGTCTCAACAGTATTTTCTAGCATTTACAACCGTTATGCTGTCCGAGTCATTCCAGGTTTCTAAATAATCTGATGCATTTGCAAACCTTTCCTTCATGTTCCGATGTACCTTTGGGCCAGACTAAGCACACTAGTCAGTGTGTTGAGGTACTCTGTTACCTCGACATATATGTTGGAGTTATTACTATGACCCTAAGTATTTTAGAAGATCACCCAGTAATCTAGTAATGCTTTATATTCTTAGTGCGATGATTTTGGCCATCATTCTCGAAAGCATTCCGTGATGCCATTTAGTTAGTAGGCATTATATTCCTGGGTTCTTGAATCCAAGATTCATTCTACCTACTTCATGTTGGTAGTATTTGCTCGTCCCTTTAGGATATTAGTAACCTTGTGATAGTCCTCGAGGTCCGTGGTATATCCTTCTTCCAAATACCATGAACCATCATGGCAGAAGTTCTTCTGAACCAAAAGATCACAACCCGAGTGCTCTTGAGTAGTACTCCATTCATATTGTGACTCTGCCAATTCTACTTTCTGCATGGGTTATCCGGAAGAAATATGTTGAGCTCGTTCGACATGTTAATCTATGCATCCACAACTCAGAAATAATATGTTCCTTGAGTTGTCTCCTTCTAGTTGTATTATGACCCTCGTCTATCAGTTGATAGTCAGGAGTGGTTGTGCATTCGTGTTCATCGATGCCTTCTACTCTTGTGGTCCGTCAAGTCATTCTATTCTGGAATGACTAGGAGAAACAAACTCCAGTACCTTATCCATATCTAGGATCGGGTCAAAGCAATTGTACTCCGCAGGTCAAAATAACATTCCAACTTTTGTTCTGTTCTAACTTGGAGTATTACCATCTTTATATCAAGAATGTCATGGGAATGGCACAACCTCCTACGAACCCTTGATACAGTGATACCTCTCGCCATCGTCGTTTATTCCTCGGTCTCCGTGTTATCGTAGCCGGAATACCGACAAGTGAATTGTGATGTGTGAATCAATACCCCTGGACAACAATTTCATTCTTAGTGTGTTGGTTACTAAATCGCCATTCTAAGATTGATCGTGCTACCTAGTCCATTTATCTGGTGCACTCTTTGATCAATGAGTTAGGATTGCGTAAATCCTTCACTCTGGTGATCATATCATCTCGCCCTGAAAAGCAAGATTGTTTGTAAGCTTAATAACATATCGGTGGTTCGTGATTTTCCTATTATCTTCTCGGAAGTATTTCCAGGTTGTCCCCTGACCGCTATGTTCAGCTCATGATCAAGTTGGTTTCTTATAAACCACCACTTCTCCAAGAATCTGTGTTGGATACCTCGAACTAGTTGGTTAAGCTAAACAACAACTTAGAGAGTTGGAAGATAAAAGCTTAACCCACATAGCTCACTCCAAAGGGATATCTTGTGTGTGTATTGAAGATAGATGATATCTTCTTCAATTGATCCCCGTGATCATTTGTGGATCTATTGTCTTGTCTAAACTTTGATTTGAGTATGGGTTATCGTCAAGTCAAATCAGAACCAACGATATTCGTAATGTTGTCTTACTCATGGTTGTTCCCTTGAGCATACACCATTATATCTTTTGGGTCTGACCAATGCTATCACTTTGTTCACATTGTCATGGAATTCCATCTATATGGAAACCTGGATGAGTTATTGTTGAGCCCATCGACGACATCCTTATCTTCTCCATGATTTCGTTGAACCTCCAGCTAGTTTTGGAAACTTTTATAAGAGTTATCTTCATGTCCTGTTCATGAAGTATATGTTTGGTGCAAGAAGTGACTTTCTCCCAGTTCACGTACATTAGGTGCAAGTTGCCGCCATGAATTCGAGAAAGTTAGTTTTGCTTCCTCCGGAATCATTCCAAGTCAGTCATGCACATGCGAAGTATGCTATGGCTTGAGAGATTAGCTACCTCCATCCTATCGGTATTCCCTAGCACATCAAGCCACCAACTGATTTGTTCAAGGAAGAGAAGTCTATGCTTGGGATCTAATCCATGGACTTGCATAGAGACTTCGATATCCTCAATGATGGTTCCCCACCTGAACTTGGTAGTATTTTATTGTAAGACTGCCATGTGATCATGTTGTCCGGAACAACGTGTTGACATGTGTGTAGCAGAACCAACTCGTGTTTTGGAGCTTACTATCGCAGTTCATTTCCCGAGAATCTCGCGACGTCGTCTCATCGATTTGAGTTGCAAACTTTCATTTTTTTTCTCTCTAGACTCGATGAGTCTGGAATATCCTGACACCAGCCAGATCTGAATCTCAGGCAGATATGATGGTTGGAGCATTTTCCAAGAACTATAATATTGGTCTCTCGATAACCGGTAAAGTGGATGTCGTGCCCAACACACCCAGCCGGAAGACCTATTGTTGTAGTATCTTGATTGAAGAAGTTGGCCACCTTCCCCATAAGGATTTCATAGGATTTACTTCCTAGTTGCTTCTTATGGATTCTTGTGCTCCCGAAGTCCAATCGTTACTTGATGTTCAAGATACCAAACATATCTATGAATAGATTACGCTAACACATCAAGGAGAACATTAGAAGCGGAGTGCTAAATGTCTCTCGGTCGATCATCCATATTTTGCCCCTTGACTCCGCTAAGGTGAAATCTGAGAAAGTGTTATCTTCCTTTGCATCTGCATCGTCCATCGTTATTCATCATGGTAGTATGTGGTGTTGCCAGGATCCTTGACACGGATATTGGTAAAACCTTGATGAATATGGGAATTCTCAAGTTCTTGAGAGCGCGCACAAGCACTAGGTGTTATCACCGACACTAACTGGGATTGCTCTTAGTCCCTTCGGTTATGCTATAGCCTCTACAAGAGTAGTTTCACTCTCTACTGTTGGGATTCATCCCAGTTACCAGAATCATTCCCAGCATTTGCATTTTGTTTCCAGCGTGCACCGTCAATGTGCCATTTCACCATGGGTCCCATCCATTCCCGATGATAACCAAAATCATCCCTTGTGTTGTCTTCAACAAGGTAGTCCACATCATCCATTCTGGCCCAAGAATGTCATTCTTTCGAACTCCGACAAATGATCGATTGAAATTTGCCTTAGGCTGGTATAGGGAATTTCAATGATCTCCATATCAAAAGTAATTTTTTTCGCCACTTAAGGGAATAACTCTACGAGTCACCTTCTCTAAGGTGTCCCGTCTGGTGACCTCCATCACCATATTTTAGGTGTGGAATTATTGCCGGCCAAGTGAATCGTCAGCTTTGTCTCACTCCATCCCCCTGGATGTGTGTTCCGTGTCTCAGCTCAAGAGATGCTTCAATGTCTCACTCCATGAGCTGATCTTGGGTTCCTCGATCTTCGGAAGATCGATTTCTATAGAGTATGTCTCCGTTATCATCTGGTTGGATGAAGATCTCAAAGCAAGGATGACAAGATTAATATGATGCAATAAACCAATATCTCCGAGAAGGAAATTTGGATCCTGAAGATTGTGCTAGTTTGTGTCCCCTCTGATTTCTTACCCTACGCTTGACTATCGGGACGAGATTCCTGTTTTAGTGGGGGTGAGTTGTCACATCCCTAGATCAACCCCTGTGGTCTTTGCCTGTTCATCATGTCATCATGTTTAAATTTTTGTTAACTTGAAATGGGGATTGTTCAAACCCTAGCACCAAAGGAACTCAACTAGGTTGAACCTAAATACTTTCAATGTATCCAAAGTGCCCTTCACAAAATGTTCATCATTTTTGGTCTTGGCTAAAACCTCTGCCAAAAATGGTTTCATAATTTTGGGAGCCATTTTGGATCCTTGAATTAAATCATAGATATTTGCATTTGGACATTTAAATCCTATAGATAATTTTAAATGCCCAAATAATCTTGGAAGTAAATGAGGGTTGTTGGGATTAATCCAGACAGTGCCCACAAATATTCCCAAGATTTATGAAAATCTTCTGGCATTTTTATTAAATCAAAACAAAAGCAGAAAATAGAAAACAGAAACTATTTTAGGAAAAGAGAGAGAGAGTGGAACCTTACCTGGGCCTTACCTGGCAGAAGAGGCCCAGCCCACCAGGGGCTGTGTGGTCTTCTTCCTCCTGCCAGGAGGACAGGCAGGTGCGTGGCGAGCGCGCCGGCGACGCTTTGCCACCTCCTCCCTGCCTGCTTCCCTCCCCAACGCTCTGGACGAGCGCCACGCAACCCATGGAACCCCCTCGACCTCTCCCCGTGCTTCTCCCCCCCTCTGTCTTTCTCCCCCACTTCCTCGCTCGCGTCCGAGGCCGCCGACGAGCACCACCGCGCCCACCGCCGTCCCCTTGCCCCTTCGCCGAGCCCAGAAGCCCTGCCGTCGAGCACCTGGCCTCCACGCCACAAAAAAACGAGCCAGAGGGCTCCGCTTCATCGCCGACAGCGCCATGCTCGCCGTCGATGCCCGAAGAACCTCACCGGCGAATTCACGGCAACCAACGCCTCCCCGGCCCCTCCGTCTGCACCGGCCGAACCGCCGTGAGCCACTGAACCTATTCCCTCCGTCCTTTCCTTCGCGCACGCCCCGTAGCCGCTGCCCCGCGAGCACCCGAAGCCGCCGTCCGCCATGGCCGGCGAGCTCCATGCTGCCGAGCCCCTCCGCTCCAACCAGAGGCTCTGGCGTGCCCCTGCTGCCCCTTAGGTGCTTCCCAGCACCTCCGTTCGCTCTCCCTTGAGCCGCAGCACCGCGCCCGCACAGACCCGAGCTCCGGCCGCCGCAAACCTCGCCGCCGGTGCTGTTTTCGGCCACCCCAGGTCGAACAGCTCGCACCTTTGGATGCGGCCGAGTGCCAGCTTTCCACCGGGACTAACCGCGCCCAAAACCGCCCCTTGTACACGAAACCCGACCCTCTCCGGCGAGTCTCCGCCGTTGTTTTGGTCGCCGCCGGCCAGTGTCCGGTGACCGCCGACGTGGCACTTAATTAGTGACTAATTACCCCACTAATCCCCCTAGAGCCACTGCCATGTGGGCCCCTGTACCTGTTTAGGTTAGTTTTATTTTCTGTTTAGATTAATCCATAAACAGTGGGACCCACCCGTCAGCTTTGACTCTGCTGACGTGGTCGTTGACATGACCCCACCTGTGTGTGACTCTAGGCAGCACTGTGTCACTGGCATGTGGAGCCCACATGTCAGAATTGACCTGGACCAGCCCGTTGACCTGCTGACATCATGATGACGCAGTGCTGACGCAGTAAAGCCTTTCTGGAATTAAAATAAATCAGAAAAGGTTTAGAAATTCCAAAAAATGCTTTAAACTTCTAAAAATCATATAAAATCAACCGTAGCTCAGATGAAAATAATTTATATATGAAAATTGATCAGAAAAATCCAAGGAATCTGTTTATGGCACTTTCATGCATGTTTGGACAAGTTAAACCTGCTGATCAGGTCAAATCAATTAAATGGCATTTAATTAATCACATATGGAGTTTGAATTTGAATCTTTCGTTCAAACCAACTTCATTTAATTGTGTTGCTAGTTGCATTAGCTCAACCAATAGCATATTGCCATGTCATGATCATGCATCATATTGTTGCATTGCATTGATTGTGTTCTTTCTCTGTTTGCCGGTTTTGTTCTCTCTCAGTAGACGACGTTCCGACGATGAGTTCGATGACACCGATGAAGAGCTATTAATATCTTCAGAAGTGCCAGGCAAGCAGAACCCCCTTGTTCATTCCGATACAATCCCACTCTCTCACTCGTGCTCTCTTTTACTGCATTAGGACAACAACGATTGAACTGCTATTTGCTGCGGTAGCTGAACCCCTTTCCTCTACATGAACTGTCATTGCCACAGTAAATAGTTGAAACCCACTAGCATGAGTAGGAGTTGTTTGAGCCATGTTGTGCCTACTCAATCATGCTTTCTGGTTATGCCTGCCATTGCTTAGAGTCGTGTCAGGTCTGATTCATCGGGGATGAATTGGAATGTGGTGAACATGTCCTACTGTGTGTGAGCTAAGTGTGTGAACATGATTTGGTAAAGGTAGCGGTGAGAGGCCATGTAGGAGTACATGGTGGGTTGTCTCACTAGAACCGTCCTTAAGAACTGAGTTCTGTGTAAGTTGTCCAATGACTAGTTACTACCACACATTGGGTTCCGGTAACTCGACCCCTCTCGACTTATTAATCAACTAGATCTCTGTCCAGGAGTTGAAACTAGTTTCTGGTGTTTGTAGGTAGTGCTAGTAGTCTACCAAGTGGCACACGGTACATGTGGGCTTGGGGCAGACTAGGCACCGTGGCACGGTGTACCAAGCGTAGATCCATCCGTCGAGGTGGGCTTGGGAACCCTGCACACAACATTTGGGGCCGTGAGCGACACCCCGGCCGGATCTCCCCACGGATGGAACCCGAATAGGCGATAAACCTGGACGAGAGACTTGTGTGGTTAGTCAGGTCGTGGCCGACACCCTCGCCAGGATTCCGCTTGAAGGTTGCCGAGATACACGACGTGTACATGGAGGTAAGTGGCGAGAGCGTGTGTGAAGAAGTACACCCCTGCAGGGTTAACATGATCTATTCGAATAGCCGGGTCCGCGGTTATGGACTTCTTGGATGCTTACGTGGTACATAGACAATTGAAAGTGGATACTCTAAAATGCTCAAGATAAGTGTGAGTGCTATGGATGGCGTTCTCGTAGGTAGACGGAAATGGATCCATAGTGGTGTATTGATTGGTGAATATGTGGACTCGTGTGCGCCACCTCAAAAGAGTTACTTGCAGTCGTAGTTCAGGATAGCCACCGAGTCAAAGCTGGCTTGCTGCAGTCAAACTCCACCACCCCTTTGTTGATACTGATGCATATGTAGTTAGTTCTGATGTAAGTCTTGCTGAGTACCTTTGTACTCACGTTTGCTTAATTTATGTTTTTGCAGAGAGACTTCGGTCTCGCTAGTGGTTCCGTGTGGACTTCGACGTTTAGCTTGTTACCTCAGCTACGGTCTTGTGCCCTTGGGAGGGTCTTGTAGATAGTCAGGCTTCCCAGCCTTTTTCATTTGTAGTTGTCTGTACCCAGACATGTTATGCTTCCGTTGCTTGTATGCTCTGTATGTTGGGTCACGTGACCTCTGATTGTAATAAATGCTATGATGGCTCTTCTGGGCCTTTATCTATATGAGTTGTTGAGTTATGTTGTGATGCCATGTTGTACAACACATACTTGCATGTTATGCGTACGTGTAATGTGTATTGCTATGTGTGGGATCCGACACCTAGTTGTTTACCTTTGGTAGCCTATCTTACAGGGAAATGTCTCCTAGTGCTTCCACTGAGCCTTGGTAGCTTGCTACTTCTCCGGAACACTTAGGCTGGCCGGCATGTGTCCTTCTTCGTTCCTGTGTCTGTCCCTTAGGGGAAATGTCACGCGTTGTTCCTTTAAGTCCTTGTAGCTTGCTACGACTTGGGTTCATACGTTGATGACCGACACGTTCGTTGCTGGGTCATGTATGCCTGTCTCTGTAATTTAGCGCCACTTTTGGTTTATAACTAGCCATGTCGGCCCGGGTTCTCTGTCATATGGATGCTAGCGACACTATCATATACGTGTGCCAAAATGCGCAAACGGTCCCGGGCCAGGTAAGGTGGCACCCGTGGGGATACCGTGCGTGAGGCCGCAAAGTGATATGATGTGTTACAGGCTAGACCTGTGTGACTTAGGATCGGGGTCCTGACAAGCAGCCTCGCGAAGATAGGAGTTATCCTGGTCAGCTATTCCCGTGGGGAATGGAGTCCCACAAACACCGCTGAACCACAAACCGCTTCCGCCATCAGCCACTAGAAACCTTATGTTGTATTCACAGGCCAGAATGGTCTTGTACTACATATTTTCTATTTTTGCTTGGAATTTCTGTATCAAGTGGTGCCTCATCAGCTAACAGTAATCCTGGGGCTGGTGAGCACAAGGGCCATTTTCTGGGAGATTTATTCCGAAAATTCGGTCCTGACAACCTTGGTATCAGAGCCATGCTGACCATTGGCTAATCCTATCTTAGCCAGGTCGAAGAACCTAGGTTAACCACCCTACCAGACCTTATCCTAACCCCAGCCAAGCTTCTCGTGTAAGATAGCCACACAATGAGCCGACACCTTTTGGCAGTCGGTGCCCAACCTATCAGCCTAGCCCGTCGATCACGCGCCAGTGACCGACACCTAAATAGTCTCCTCCGCAAGTGTGCGAAGGAAGACTCCGTTCCTTTTTTTCTATAAAAAGGGCACGCTAGCCTCAACCCAGCACAACACAGCCTCTACCCCAAACCGAGCTAGAATGCCAGGACCCATTGTTCACAATGAAACCACATCAACCAACCTTGGAGGTTTTGTGACCGTGCTAGCAAACCTCACCCGCCGTGCCTTTGCATTAGAAGAGCCCCCAAAATATGTTGTGTACCAAGGATCCATGAGTGGTGAGAGCCGTCAATTCTGGGCCATTGTGGACGTCTATGGTAGGGGTCTATCGCTAGAACGCCCCTACACGTTCACCAGAAGGACAACTTCCTTTGAGCCACAAGCCATCCAACTAGCTGCTCGAGATGCTATAGTTCAACTCCGGCACTTGTCGCCCAGAGTTAACTATCGCTCATTCTACTACTACCCTAGCCGTGACGGGTATGGTAAGCCACCCCAGGTTGCCAACGGAGATCACGAGACAGATCCTGCATTATTGCATCTGGTGCGCTATGTAAGTGCACTAGAGGAATTGTTCGATCAAATCACTCTTGATCTGATCGCAGCTCGTGGAGAACTGGTTCGCTGAGCCCCGGCAAGAGGAGAAGGTGAGCCCGACGCCGACAACCCAGTCATGCTGTTCAGACAACCGATCGAGACCTTGAGGTCGGCCCCAGCCATCGACCAAAATGCTTTGGTGTCCCCAAAAGTGATTTGTTGCCTTTTTGGAACACACTCCAACGGGATTGTGGCCAACAATCCCTGCGATGGTCATCATCGCTACCCCGACCCTACAGTTCCTCAGCCCTCCTCCAGCTAACCCTGACAGTGAAGCCCTTGGAGAAGCCTCGGCATCCACAAGGCAAGGCCGCTTAGATATAAACGAGGTAGACTAAATCACTCGAGTAGTACCGAACCTTAGTATGTACACGCCCCGTTATTATGTGATCCTGTATCGCCATGTTTAAATACTGTCTGCTCGTGCACCCTTATTTTCATAGTAGCCATGCATAAATGTGTTGGTGTACAATTGCATTTTTAATTCCGGGCGTAGCTTCCAAAGAACCACATCGACGATTCCTACAGTAAATACGTTGCTTTTGCGAGACATGTGTATCTGTAGCATTGACCCCGACCCCATAAAACAGAACCGCCAAAATAGCTGCCCCTCACCGTGATTTAATAACCCAGCCCAGTTGCTATATAAAAGGCCACCTCGTGACCTTGCCAAGCATCCCTCACCTTGTGCACCACTCTCACAGCCATTTCTTTTGCCATGCCAATCCCTAGTATTTATCTAAGGACTCCAGATGCCACCCCATGTAGTTTTGCTAAGATATTGTGGGACTTTACCTACAGTACCATGAGTGCTACCCGTCCACCCGAGTACGAGTTGCTCAAATCGAGAATCACACCATCCACCTCGAAATGTTGGGCAGTAGTGCACATCCCTCCCGCAAACCCAAATCAAGACCCAACAGAAGTCTCCTTCGCGGGGAAATCTATACCAACTCCGCAGATGGCCGTAGAAGCTGCTGCGTATGAAGCGCTTGCTCGCCTTCGATTCGCGGTACCCTATGCCAGCGAACGGGGGTATTATTACTTCCCGAGCCATGCAGCCCCCGGAGAAGTAGCATATTTTCTTGGCGGACGAATTGAGAGAGACCCAATACTGGCCAACCTTACACAGTATGTCATCGCACAAGAGCGTTTGACCCAGCGAGTAATGGGTTATCTCCAGAGCCTCGCCAATTTAAATCCTCGAATTGCCATCGGCAGACCACTGAGGCCCGGACAGGAGAGACGCATTCATCGACTAGTCAATCCGCTTCCTCCGATAGAAGAAGAGTGTGCCCCAGTACCAGAGACGTTTTCCCAGGACCCTGTCTATTTACCGTTTTCATTTTAGACGACACTGCTATGTTTGTTGTCCCAACATTTATTTTTGAGTTACAACTTATGCGTATTATCCTAAAGTTGTGTGACAAATTAAATATTTGGTTGCAATTAATGGGAGTAGTTTTTACTGCTGATAATTTCTAATTAACTAAATTCACCCTCGGTAAAACCTGGAGTGAGATATTGTTTCCCCCGAATTGTTGCAACATATATCTCTGCACGTCATAATTTTTTTTTTCACGCAGGACCGCAATAGCAGACTCACAAGTCCAACCACTCAACCCAGTACACTAATTGCAAATCCACGTACACATGTTGTATCTAACTATTTACCTCTCTAACGCATCATAGTCTCTTGAGGAGAAATTTGTGGGAAATTATTCAGGCACAAGTTGCCTTCAGCACACTGACAGCCGTTAGCACCCGACACCAACACCTAATCCTCATGACCACCACCGCCGCAAAGAGCTAGCACTCGAGCAGTGGCATCACGACGATCATCCAGAATCACCGCGCACAAGAGCGTGGAAAACCCCAGCAATGTCGCCAAACCTCCACACACCAGGATCATGCACCAGTCCGACATCACCTCCACCATTAGAGCCTCGTCCCGAGCTCCTGCAAACAGAAATGGAGGAGAAGGAGGGAAGGAGGAGAAGCGAGGCCAGGTGTGAGGAAGAAGAAAGGAGCGCCTCAGTACTTTTATAGCTCGAGATCGGTGTACGGTGGGCGGCGTCCACCAGCGCCGCTCGTCGCTCGATCGCCGGTGTTCGAAGGCGAATCCGCGAGCAGTGCTGACAGCGCACTGGCCCGCGAGGTTAGTGCACACTGACCGGCAGCTAGCACGCCGCTCACTACCGCAGTATGGCCTAGATGCCCTACGCGCTAGACCTCGCCCATGGAGAAAACGCGGGGAATCGCGTGAGGGAGAGGAAGAAGAGAGAGCCAGAGGTAGAAGAAGAGACTGACAGTGGGCCCTGGGCCCACCTGTCAGCCAGAGAGAGCACTGTGCTCTCGGGTGCGACCAGCGTATTTTTTGGAATTTAGAAATCTGATTCTAAATTCACGGTAACCAAGGGTGGAAATATCTTGTTTTCCCCGACCATAGATTTTTCCACGCAGCGCCAGTATTTCACACTGCAGTTTACACCACTTATTGCCCATTCACTATAGCCGCATTTTATTGCATGAGTAGGATGGTTATTTTTAGTGATATCACTTTGAGGTAGTAGGAGTAATTCTTTTCATAACAACCTTTAGCAAATCTCAAGGACGAGATTTTTCTTAAGGGGGGTAGTGTTGGAACACCCAAAAAATAAATTAAACATGATTTGCTTATTAAAATTTTGCCAGGGAATTAAACCTTTCATTTTGTGGGGTTTCTTTGGTTTCAGAACCACTCTTTCTTTTGATATTATGGGGCTTTTACCCCAAGTGAAAACTTTCCAAATATATTATCGGACTTGTTTACCCTCTCAAGAAAAACATTTCTATTATCAGTGGATTTATTTGCATAATTATTCCTCCCTGAGCTTTATTCCTTAAAGTGAAATTTCATTAGTTTTAAAGCTCTATTTGCACTACAACCGGTTGATAAATTTATTTAAAAATTCCACCAAAATTTGGGGATGTCTTCTGAAGTACCTACATCACTTTTATGCAAAGACCCATTGGTGTTCTTTGAAAAATTTGAGCAAAACATCCTCTTTTGCTATCTGGTCCAGTTTGGCATTTTCTACTACATCCATGTGTTAACTTGCCCTTTTAACCATGAGCTTTTTCCTGCTTAAAGACTTCCCTACAAAACCCTTAAGTCCAGGAGATTGGACCATTTGGAACATTTTTGGTCCATGCATTAATGCCTTTTAGTTTCTGTCCAGATTTGTGTGTCTCAAAAACTTACACTAGCAAGTTTCTGGTCTTGACCAACTAACCTTGCCATGATCACCTACACCTAGAGAGACACTGGTCTGGAGATTTTGGCCACCCCAAGACTTGCCTAGATGCCCTTGGCATTCTGTCGAACACCTTTTGAGCATAGCCAGATTGGGCATGATTGCTAGTTTGCATTGCAAACTTGATCCACTGACCCAGCAATCTTGTCCACTAGACTCGTAGATGCCTCTAACCTAGACCTGTTAATCCCCAGCCCCACCCAGACCTCCTGGCTTGCCTTGGCATTTTACCAAGCAATTGTCGTGCGTGCCCGGAGCGCGAGCAGAGCACGCGTTTTGCACGTGCGTGCGCACGCGTCGCCGCGTCCCACTACCGTCTCCCCGCGCTCGTTCTGGTCCCTTTCCACTCGCAGCCAACACGCCCCGGCCCCTCCCTCAGCGCAGGGCCACCCTGACGCCCTACAGCGCCACCGTCAGGTCGGCCTTAGCGGCACACCGGCGACCACAGTACGCCCCTGCCATGGACGGTGCCGCCCGAGCCACTCCAGCGCGCCAGCTACCCCCTAGAGCAGCTCGAGCTTATCCTGGAGCCCATCCACTAGCGCCCGTCGCCTCCACGTTGCCCTGCTGCAATAGAACGGTGGTTCGCCGACGAGCTTATCCCCGGCCGCCGCGGAACCAACCTCGAACGCTATAAATAGGAGCCCCCGAGCCCGTCCAAGCACTCAGAGCGACCTCAAGCCACCTCTCTAGAACTCCCATGGCCAGCAGTACCACCTGACTCCCCTTGCTCGTGCAGAGCTAACCAAGCACTCAACTACGACCAGGAGCCACCGTAGCCAAGACCCCCAAATCCGGCGATGCCCTCCACCCCCGCCGACCTAGCAACCACCGGGAGGACCGCCCCAGACTAGCGGATCCATCCCCGCCCTCAGAACCCCGCAAGGAGCCGTGGCTCGTCGACGGCGATCGCCGGAAACCCCGCCCCGCTCGGATAGAGGAGGAAGAAGGCGCGACGACTGGTCAAACCTGACCAGTGGGCCCGAGGGACCCACTGTCAGTGACGCGAGCCGGCCCGCGCTGCTTTAAGTGGAAGTGTAAACCCCTGAAGTACGTTTTCCCCGCCTCGAAAGCGTATTCTTCCCGAAACGTTTTCTTTTTCTGGTTTTACTTAAAAACAGAAATTTGACTAAACTTTGACTGGCTATAACTTTTTAAATATAAGTCCAAATGACTTGATCCTTTTTCTGTTGTTCCTCAAATTTGGTCTAGTTTATTTTCATATTTATTTGAAAATTTTCCAAACAACTTTTTTGTACTGTTTTGGAACTATGTGTTGATTTCAAATTTTCCTAAATAGGATTTTGAAGAGGGAAGAAACTTGCACAAGTTTTGGAATGCACCCCGCCTCTCCACAACTTGAAGGCAAGCACTCTGAACCCTGGCCCAATACTTGTTGTGTGTTGTTTGATACGATTACAACACCACCTTGACACAGAGTTTCGTTACTTTTATGTGATGATGTGGTCATGCTCATGGGTGCACGATGAAGTTTCCTTGTTGTTGGAAATTAATATACTGTGATAGTAATCACCCTCGTCTACCTTTCATGCCTGCCGGAAGGAATCTGGGAGAGTCTTTATCTTGGGTAGACACGAGCTCGTTACTGATATTTCGTTGAGACGAGTATAGTCAGTAAGGCATGATAAGGTATGATGAATGGTGATTATGTCTGTTAGAGTGGATCATATTTGTTATGCTAATCATGCAGGTGATGCTTTAACCTCCTGAGTCGACCATAGATCGAGTCTTGTTCCAGTAACCCCCGTACGTAATTCGTACTACCACTTATCCCTGCCATAAGTAGGGTACGGTTCAGTAAGTTGTCAACCCCTTTCTAGCACACACCGTACAGAGAGGCGATGGTGGAAGATACCGGATGCATCCGGTAGGCATGTCACCTGGTCCGGGGGCATGGGTGTTTCCGGTTGGGACCGAGAGGGGGGCACCCCTTAGTAGCGCTCGGTATAAATTTGATCCCATGCTAATCGAGGTTGTAGCCTCCCCACTCAGAGTTTTGCTTAAACTGGTGTCGTGGGTGGTTCCAGACACCGGTAAGTTGGGCTGGTGTGTGCAGGTCAGGTGTGTTTTCAATTAAAAGACCATAGACGGAATTAGTCCCGATGGACTAAAGGAACCCGTTGTTCGTGAGCAAAGAGTACACCCTCTACAGATATTAAATCTATTCGAATAGCCGTGTCCATAGGTAAGGAATTCAGTCTGGGATGGGTCAAGTGTCGGTCTTAGTGTCGGTCTTCGGAGGAAAGATTACTAAACCAAAACATGGATCATGACTTGTGACTTATGATGATTGTTATTATTATTATTATGGACTAACCATTTATATTATCTGAGTTATTGAGTATCCCTGGGACGGTTCTACTTCCTGGATATTCACTGTTATTTCTTTTATTTATAAGCCCTTTATGTGGTGTCGCTCAGACGCCCGACTGTGGCATGCCTGTTATTTCTTTTATTTATAAGCCCTTTATGTGGTGTCGCTCAGACACCCGACTGTGGCATGCCTGTTATTTCTTTTATTTATAAGCCCTTTATGTGGTGTCGCTCAGACGCCCGACTGTGGCATGCCTGTTATTTCTTTTATTTATAAGCCCTTTATGTGACGTCGCTTAGACGCCCGACTGAGGCATTCTTTATTTTTCTCCCTGATTGCATATTCATGGTTCATATGAGTAACCTGCTTGCATTGTGGATTATTATTTCGTGACTGACGTAGTGATTATCGAATATTTCCAAGCATGATTATCTTTTGTTATATTGCACCTGTGTTCATAATGTTTGCGAGTACATTCAAAGTACTCACTGGCTTGTCCCTGGCTATTGTCTTGGCCAGATTCCTTGCATGGAGAGGAGCGTTGCGAAGATAGGAGTTATCCTGGTCAGCTGTTGCCCCGGAACCTATGCAATGGTGATAGCAGCCTCGCGAAGATAGGAGTTATCCTGGTCAGCTGTTCCCGTGGGGAATGGAGTCCCACAAACACCGCTGAACCACAAACCGCTTCCGCCATCAGCCACTAGAAATCTTATGTTGTATTCACAGGCCAGAATGGTCTTGTACTACATATTTTGTATTTTTGCTTGGAATTTCTATATCAAGTGGTGCCTCATCAGCTAACAGTAATCCTGGGGCTGGTGAGCACAAGGGCCATTTTCTGGGAGATTTATTCAGAAAATCCGGTCCAGACACGTCTCGCAGAGGGCGCAGAAACCTGTAGGATCCTCACACAAGATTCAATAGGAAAAAAAATGCATCAACGTCGGCGGCTGCCATCCTAGGATTAACCGCGACCAAGGGATTTGGATTGTTGGGGATGATGAAGCATTAGTACCTGGTTCTCCATGAGAAAACCCTCTGCAATCGCCGAGAGAGGTTTTTCTCTGAATAAGCAGAGGAGCGAGACGGGGATTCAGGCCCAGTGAAATATTGCTACTTCGTCCGTCCAGCTTACTGCCTGAAAAGGTGGGGTTTCTTGCGATTTGTCGGCTCACTGGGCATTACTGCGGTGCTATGATCGGGGTGAGTCTACCATGCACTTGTGCACTCTAATTTTGTGCATGGCACATGGACCTCGTTGCTGGTGCCCCACATATCAGAGAAAGGAAGTAAAAAGGCATGAGTAACTAGTTACACATAAATATTTTTTTGACAGAGAGATACTCCCTCTGTAAAGAAATATAAAAATATTTTATATCACAACTTTACACTTACATAAGAAAAATCAATGGGAAATACGGGGGTTTAGCTGAGAAAATAATATACACACAGGCCCTCGTTTATGGACTTTGGGCCACAGGCCGAAGGCCTCCATGTTAGGGGGCCCATGTGTTCTAATCCGTGCATTTCATATTGCAAGGGATCGGTACGGCGTTGGTTTTAGATGTTGTCCCAAAGCGAATACAGAAAATGAAATAAAGCACAACAACTATTAGAATGAAATCGAACGACAGTCCCTAACCAACAATTAGAGTTGCAATTCTTTCATGATATCATACGTGATAAATAATACTATCATACTACTTATATACACACAGGGCACTTGTTTCAGCATGCCATATAATTACATCAAAAGCTCTCGGAGGATAGATCAGTTCGGCAGTTGCGTGCTGCTACTGAAGAATTTCAAAGTTGATTAGGACCAGCTCTCCTTGCCGAGAAAGTTCGATTTTGACATCATCCCCAACCGCAAGATTTGATAGAGTTTTGAACCTTGACCTCCTTTAGCATCAATCATCATGCGACCATCCTTTGTACTTACGGTATATTGAGCAGGTTTATTCACACCAAGGCTACGCATGGTAAGAGAAACTTGGCCACACTCGCCCGGATTATTGAACGACTCACTCATTGCTCTAGGAATCCTCTGTTTGCAAACAAGAAGACATACACAAATAGTTCGATCAACACAGTGAAAACTGTGCAACAACATGGAAAGAAAAAAGAACGAAGCACGCTTGGGTTGCCAATGCTTACCAGGAAGGTGGAGATGCCAATTTTGTAAGGACTTTGGTATACGCAGTGCGAACTGCAGCCCAGTATGTTGCCGGTGCAAGTGTTCATTCCGTTGCCGCTGCACATGCTGGAGCAGATGCAAGTGCAACTTGAAGTGATGGTGCAGGTGCCGAAGCCGTTGTTGGTGCCCGTGCCGGTGCGACTAGTAGTGCCGCTGCTGTTGTCGGAGATGGTGCTCCTTGTGGAGTTGTTGCTGGTGTCGGAGCAGGTGCCCGTGTCGGTGCCCGATCCTCTAGTAGATCGGCATGATCCGCTCACACGGATGGTGACCAATCCTCTAGTGGGTCTGTCGGGCCCAAGATGCGATTCTATCCCGATCACGTGACACTTACGTGATTGGGGCACAACCGCATTTCGGGCGCTTAGCAAGATGGATATCATTACATCATACCATTACATAAATACATGGGGATACACAATACATACAAGTCACATGAATACAACAACATCAATACAAGGCATCCGACTACGGATGCAAACATGAAAAGCACAATGACATCCATCTGCTATCCCAGGCTGCCGACCCGGAACCTAACCCAAGACTAACGAAGAAGAAGAAGACGAAAGAACTCCAACAAACGATAATATTGCTCTCACGTCAAGTCATCGGAAACCTGCACCTGCAACTGTTGTTGTAGTATCTGTGAGCCACGAGGACTCAGCAATCCCATAACCATGGGTAACAAGACTAGCAAAGCTTTAATGGGTAAGGAGAGGTAAAGTGGTGAGGTTGCAGCAGTAGCTAAGCATAAATATATGATGGCTATCTTACGAGTACAAGAATAAGATGAGCATCTACGCAAACGGTCGCAAACTAGTAGTGATCGCTAAAGATCCTGAACTACCTATGTCGGTGTAGAAAAAGAGGGGTACACTTTTTGTACCCCTATGACTGTGCACGGGCAGTCTGAGCCACTGCGCCACCACACCAAGCATGGCAAGGGAGGCGAGCCGGGGCAAGACCGAAGCTTGATGGAGACTGGAGCGATTCCAAGAACAAGACCACAAAGAGCAAAGGCACGAAGCGGCTCTCCCCGGCAAGATCCTTGCCGGGGCCAGCACTGGCGGCCCCGGCAAGACCCTTGCCGCGGCAGCTTGCCCCGTGCCTACGGAGCGAATCACCCTTGAGTCCACCACCCCCATGGGGCGAGGATTCGGGAGATGTCCCCATGGTGGCATGCAGATCTTTGCGAAGACATTCAAGATCGGATGCAAGTTAAGAAGTCGACGACCCTTGGTGGGATCCCAGCCAAGGAGAACCACAAGGCCCCCGGCAAGCACCTTGCCGGGGATGACAGCGGGCGCCACGGCAGGACCCTTGCCGGAGCCCCGGTAAGGCCCTTGCCAAGGACAACCGCAGGGCCACTGTCAGTCCCACGCCAACTGGGTTTCCACCGACCCACGCAGCCGCCAACCCGACCAGCTGGACGGGCTCCTGCGTGGCAACCCACAGATCTTCATAGAGACCCGCCGTTACGCCACCTCAGCTGCCTGTCTGCCTACATGGCGCCTCAAGCACTGCTGGCCAGGGCGCGTGTCAACACGAGGAGGAGCGGCGACGGACAAGACGGGCGTCTCCCCCTGTCCCCGATAAAGCAAGGACACCTAAGCTGGGCGCATTAAATGCACCTTGTCCTGTAATGCGAGGGATAACCTCGCATCACTATACCCTTTCCACCTCCTGTGTGCCACTGTGGTAGCCCCTTTTTCCTATAAAAGGAGGCCCGAGGCGACCAGGAGAAGGATTCGGCTTTTTAGAACTCCTCACGACTCTCTTGGAGCTCCTCACTAGCTGAAGAACACCAACATATAATCCACCAAAGCAGGAGTAGGGTTTTACGCATCTTTGCGGCCCGAACCTGGGTAAAGGAACCGTGTCCTGACTGTTAGATCCTCTCTTCTCTCAACCCCGCGCCCAACAACCGTAGTAGGGATTCTTGTGATCCCATAGGTGTCGATCCAAATACACCGACATCTTTGGCGCGCCAGGTAGGGGGCGCAGTTGTGAGAATCGGCTCTAGTGGCTGGCCCGACGCTCTCTCGTCTTCGTGGCCCTTTGAGGAGGTCGGAAGACCTACGTTCGAGCGACTGCAAATAAAAGCTAAGTTACATCGAACCTTGGATATCTCTATCCTATTATTTGGAGTTATTGCCCTCGAAGCTGTCGTTCTTTGTGCAAAAAGAAACCTGCACACAGATGGGGCCCTTCCCGATCGGCAACGCCTTTGTTCTGTTTTGAGTCAGCTCAACAGTTCAGACGGCTGCGTTTGAAATGGTAGGGTAGCCTTCCGCAATCGACAAAGCTCTCGACTCTGACTTGAGTCAAACTCGACAGTTCGAGCGGCTGCGTGGAGAGCGGCAAGGTGGCAGACCCGACAGCACGCTCACCCGGCAGGCCAATGGGGATCCGTCCCCGAGACGCCGCTTTGGGTATTTCGCGCCGGCAAGCCTACCCAGTTAACGTAGGGTGGAAACACAAAGAGGCAGCAAACAGGAAAATAACATGCATGAATCTGAAGATATTTCAAAGTTATATTACATCATGCCATCGTTGCGGTTCTAACTAAAGATAAAAAATTTCTTGGGCATGAACCCGCAGCGGCAAGGAAGAACGGGATGCTTAATCCCGGCGCTGGCCCTCCACCCTCTTGATTTCGTCGATGCGGCTGATGACAGGCTTGATGCGCTCCTTGAGCGCCGTGAGGTTGGCATCCTCCGGCAAGCTGTCCATCATGGCTTCGAAGTCGAGGGCGGGGTTCCAGAATGCCACCTTGGTGAGGACCTTGGTCATGACTCCCCGATAGAGCCGCCGGCCTCCCCGGTGAGCGTGGCCCTTCTGTTGGAGTGAAGATCAGTCAAGGCGCTCAGGACACCCTCGAAGAACAGGGTCAGCTTGGCGTTGATGGACCCGCTCCATTCGGGGGCATACCTCACATTTGGCATCCCCATGAGGGCCAACTGTGAGGTAACCCTGCCGGCGATGTCCTCCAGCCGGCTGATCCACCTGTTCTCCTCCACCACGTATTCTTGGTGGGAGGCGCCCTCATCCGCCCGCAGCTGCTTCTCCTCCTCCAGGCCCTTGGCCAAGGCCTCCTCCCGAGTGGAGCTCTCCGCCAGCATCTTCTCGAGATTCTCCAGCCTCAGCCTGAGATCTCTGATGGAGTTTTGTGCCTCGGAGAGCTCCCCAGTCCTGCTGATGACCACTCTCTGTGCCTCTGTCAAGGCACAGTTGAGCCTGGTCTTCTCGTCGGACGGCCTGAGGGCCTGCTCCTTCAGCCCGTCCCGCTCCACCTCCAGCTCTTGTATCTTGCCGGCATGGGCCAGAACCTTGGCATCGAGCGCCTCCTTGTGCCTCTGCCCCAGCTCGTGAGTCCGCCGCTCGACAAGAGCCTCAAGCTCCTCATCCTTGCCGCGGAGTGTTGCGGCAAGCTTGGCCTCACGCGCGGAGAGGTCTTCTTCTTGGGAATCGAGGGCGGCTTGATGCTGGTTCCGGGCGGCCTCCGCCACGGCAGCCAAGTTTGCCGCCTCTTCCTAGGCCTTCTCGATGGCGGCCATCTTCATGATGAGCTCCACGTTATGCTTGGCCAGTTCTTCCTGGGAGGCCCTCTGCTCCTCGCGGGACTGGTAGAACCAGGTTTGCGCCTCAACGACGCGCGCCTGGAAGTCCGCCTCCGTGTCGTCCACCGCTGCCGTTCTAGACTTAACCTTGTCCAAACGGGCACGATAGAGCGCCTGGAGCTTCCGGAAGTTGGCCCCCATGGCCCGGAAGAGCTGCTCCTCTGGGGAGCCGTCGCCGCCGGCGCTCGGTTCATCAACAACCTCGAGCCCGGTGGCAGCGAACACCTCGCCATCGAAGACTTCCTCCCCGGCAGGCGCCCGGGAGCTCGACGCCCCGGCAAGATGGACGAAAAGGTTGTCGCCCACCTTCAGATACTTGCCGAGGCCCGGGGTCGCGGAGGAAGAGGGCTGGTCATCAGTCGCCTCCTCTTCGGCTGTGGCCTTGTCGGCCTCCTCGGCAGGCCCACCGCTGGCGCCCTCGGCGGCACCCTTGGCGGCGTCCTTGACAACTTTATCCGTGGCGCCCCTGGTGGCGTCCTTGGCGGCCTCCTCGGCGGCGATCTTATCGGCCTCCGCCGCGGACTCCTCAGTGACCTCCTTGATGACGGCGTCCACGTCCTCCGCATCCGTTGAAGGAGGGCCTGGGCCGTGACGGGGATAATGAAGTCAAGAAAGAGTGCAAGGGAAAAACAAAGGCAAAAGGCAGGCGACTCACCAGCACCGGGCTGTGAGGCGGAAGTTCCCTCCCCGCCGGCGTCAGATGCCGGGGCCGGACCACCAGCGCCCAAGTTCCCCTCATCCTCCACACATGCGGGCTCCGTGCTTGGTGCCCTTGCCGGGGACGCCCCTCATGGCGGCGTGGTCGATGGGGGTGGTGCGTTGGGAGTAGCCCCCTGCGGCTCCTCCTGCTGCTGCTCCCGTCCTACAGAACCGGCAAGGTCAGCACCTTTAGCATCGAACGCCTACAGCATGTCGAGTGAGAAAAGGTTAGCGGGCTTACGCTGGGGGCTGTGCCGGGGGCTGTCGTCGGAGCTGCTCAACACCACCAGTGGTGTCTCTGTAGCCCCGGCCGGGGGCTGGCTGCTCGCTGAAGCCTTGGCCCTCTTCACCCTCTGGGCCAACGTCTCTGCGTCCCTGAAGAGGCAAGAACAAGTCAAGATGGGTGGCATGGTCAAGGGAGATGGGGATGACGATAAAGAATGGAATACTCACTCGTCGTCCATCTCCTCCTCTGCCGCCTTCCTCTTCCTCTTCGGGCTGAGGGGCCCGAGGTCGAAGGGGAACTCCGCGTCACCCTCTGAATCGACGTCTGCCGGGGGAGGCGAAGAAGGGGGTGGAGTTTGTGCGCGCTTCGACGAAGAGGGAGCCGCCGCTTTCTTCTTCTCGGCGGCCTTCGTCGACCTCTTCGCCGCCGTGGCCCTCGTGAGGCTCCCGGACCCCTCCAGGGCCAATTGAGGCTGTGCAGTCTTGCCGGGCCGGACCGGCTCGCCGGAACAGGCCCGCCGCAAGACTCGCCCTCTTCCCCTGGCTGGCGCCAGGCCAGCCGCCGCATCCTCCTCCTCTGACGACTCGTCGTCTGCGTCCTCAACCAATGGGGCCCCGGTGCTGGCGCTGCTAGCCTCTCCGGCAGCCGCCGCCCACTGGGCGAACTCCTCCTCCTTCGCAGCCGCGGCGTCCCGGTCCTCAATGCCTCCGGCGCTGCCGGCCTCCCTGATGAGCTGCGCCTCCCTCGCCCTAGCGGCGATGTAGTCCAGCTCCTCTGGGGTGGTGTCCCTGACGAGCCACCGCTCGGCGTCAGGATTGACGCACACCTCGACCAGAGTATCGAAGAAGTGCTGCACGACCTCGTCCTCCGGCTCCTGCCAGCTCGGGACGAGGCCGTGCGCGCTGCACTCCGGCATCATGGCAACGATCTCGTATTGGCGCAAATTGTTGCACAGCGGGACCACTCCTGCTGGCAGCCTGAAGAACTGCCCTTTGACGGCCTTGCCGGCCTTCGCGGCAGCCTTCGCAGCCTTGCAGGTCCGCTCGACCTCACCACCATGACCCACATCTAGCTGGAAGAGCCGCTGACAGAAATGGGCGTGTCCCATCACTGTGAGGTTGTGGTTGACGCCAGGGCGGAGCCGCATGATGTCGGCCGGGTTCCTGAAGAGCCAGGCTGGCCTCCCCTTTTTGTGCAGCGGAGTGATCCGACGGCGAATGAAATCCGCCCCGATCATCTCGAGGGTGAGTCCGGCCTGGACGAGCCGGTTGATCCTAGTGAAGGCAACGGTGAGCCTCCCGTCGGCGGCGTCGATGTCGCTCCAATCGCTGTCGCGGACCGGCGGCGCCCGGCGAACCCTGCAGAACGTTGGCGGCTCGTCTTCCTCCATCCAGCACCACCGGCCGCGCCATTCATCCCACCTCTCCTGCATGGCGCCCTCCGGGTACACCACCTTGGGTCTCGGAATCCAGGTGATGCATCCAGAGACCGCGCCTCCCGGCTGGGTCCGAGGTGTGAAGTAGTGGCGGAAGAGCACCGTGTTGGGCTGCACTCCGACGAAGCCCTCGCAGAGATGTGCGAAGAAAGCCATGCACGCCACCGCATTTGGGGTAAAATCCAAAAGGCGGAAGCCGAAGGTGTGCATGACGTCGCATAAGAAGTCGGAGAAGGGAGGACACAACCCGCAAGAGAAGTAATCAACGAAGAAAGGGTACCGATTTGAGGCGGGCGGGGCGCAAGCGGCCGGGACGACGCGCGTCACCGGATGACCCAAGTCCTTAGCCCGATCCCCCATCTCCGCCCCCCAAATGGGTTTGAAAGTAGCCCGGAGCTCGAAGACATCGACCAGCGACGGGATGAAGATAGCGGCCTTCGTCCGATCCCCCGTGAACACGCCCTCCGGCGGCACCGCAAGCCCGGCACCCTTGGCCGCCCCTTTGCCCTTGGCGGATTTGGACGCCATGACGGCTGAATGGGAAGGCTGAGGGAAGGGGATGGCGATGCAACGGCGGCGGGCGACGGCGAAGGCTTCGGAAGGAAGGAAGCAAGGGAAGAGCGGCTTTGAGATTGGAAGAGACGCGAGGAAAATGGAGGAAGTGAGCAGCGCGCTCGCGGTTATTCCTTTTTATGGGGGACAACGCGGGCCGCCTCCTTTCACATTTACTGCGACGTGACGCATGCCTGCGGAAACCGCCCCACGCATGCCGCCCACGTCACGCACGCCCCTCCAACCCGCGCCGCGCGCGCGGGACGTGGGAGGCGCAGCACGCGGAAATTTTACCACGGTGAAAACCGCCCCGCCTGCCCGCGCACCGTTTTGGGCCTGGCCCAACAACGTGTCGCGCTTATGTGTGGCCCAGGCCCGGGGGCTCCTGTCGGTGTACAAAAAGAGGGGTACACTTTTTCTACCCCTATGACTGTGCACGGGCAGTCTGAGCCACGGCGCCACCACACCAAGCATGGCAAGGGAGGCGAGCCGGGGCAAGACCGAAGCTTGATGAAGACTGGAGCGACGCCAAGAACAAGACCACAAAGAGCAAAGGGACGAAGCGGCTCTCCCCAGCAAGATACTTGCCGGGGCCAGCACTGGCGGCCCCGGCAAGACCCTTGCCGCGGCAGCTTGCCCCGCGCCTACGGAGCGAACTACCCTTGAGTCCACCACCCCCATGGGGCGAGGATTCGGGAGATGTCCCCATGGTGGCATGCAGATCTTTGTGAAGACATTCAAGATCGGATGCAAGTTAAGAAGACGACGACCCTTGGCGGGATCCCAGCCAAGGAGAACCACAAGGCCCCCGGCAAGCACCTTGCCGGGGATGACAGCAGGCGCCACGGCAGGACCCTTGCCGGAGCCCCGGCAAGGCCCTTGCCAAGGACAACCGCCGGGCCACCGTCAGGCCCACACCAACTGGGTTTCCTCCGACCCACGCAACCACCGACCCGACCAGCTGGACGGGCTCCTGCGTGGCAACCCACAGATCTTCGTGGAGACCCACCGTTACGCCACCTCAGCTGCCTGTTTGCCTACATGGTGCGTCAAGCACTGCTGGCCAGGGCGCGTGTCAACACGAGGAGGAGCGGCGACGGACAAGACAGACGTCCCCCCCGTCCCCGATAAAGCAAGGACACCTAAGCTGGGCGCATTAAATGCACCTTGTCCTGTAATGCGAGGGATAACCTCACATCACTGTACCCTTTCCACCTCCTGTGTGCCACTGTGGCAGCCCCTTTTTCCTATAAAAGGTGGCCCGAGGCGACCAGGAGAAGGATTCGGCTTTTTAGAACTCCTCACGACTCTCTTGGAGATCCTCACTAGCTGAAGAACACCAACATATAATCCACCAAAGCAGGAGTAGGGTTTTACGCATCTTTGCGGCCCGAACCTGGGTAAAGGAACCGTGTCCTGACTGTTAGATCCGCTCTTCTCTCAACCCCGCGCCTCGCAACCGTAGTAGGGATTCTTGTGATCCCATAGGTGTCGATCCAAATACACCGACAACCTACGAGTCAAACATAACCCCACCGTGTTCTCTTCTCAAAGCGAAAAGAGACAGTCATGGTTACTCACACAGTTGTGTGTTTTACTTCGGATCCTCTGTCAAGTTTTCTACAACCGGACATTAACAAATTCCAACCTTCCACATAACCACGGGCACGGCTTTCGAAAGATCATAACCCTGCAGGGGTGTCCCAACTTAGCCCATCACAAGCTCTCATGATCAACAGAGATAATAATAATATTACCCCTTATCTTACGGAAGGCTCGATCAGACTCGGAATTCCCGGTGCACGAGACATTTTGACAATGGTAAAACAAGTCCAGCAAGACCTCCTAGCGTGCCGACACCCTGATAGTAGCCGCGCGTATCTCGTCTCAGGTCACGTCCGGATGATCTATGGTTACAGCGACCAGATACCCCAAGTTGCCAAGGGGCAGCGCCGCAAGCTGCTCTATTTGGGACCAACACCATCATCACTGGCCCCCTGTTATGTAGAAAGAATCCTCGGGGACGCGACCCCCTATGCAATTTAATTAATTAATTAAGTTGTTATTATGAGGCAAATTAAAACCAATGTTGGGCCTTGCTGGAGGAGTTTTATTCAAAGACGAACTGTCAAGGGGTCCCCATATACCCAACCGTGTAAGGAACGCAAAATCAAGGAACATAATGCCGGTTTATCGGCTCCTAAGGCGGCATGAGTGGAACAAAACACCGAGCAAAAGGCCAAGTCTTCCACCCATTGCCAAGTATATAGGTGTGTTAATAATAACGATAGATATTGTGATATTCCCAAAGCATCAAGTTCCAACATGGAACATCTTCATCTTCTCCTGCAACTAGCAACGCTATAAGATGGGCTGAGCAAGCGTGTAACATGGCCAAACAACGGTTTGCTGGGAAGGTGTCAAAGGTTAGAGGTTTCATGGCAACAAGGAGAGGGGCTGGCAATAAAGATGGGTAGCGCGACATATAACGATAGCATCGAGACATCTAGCATAGCAATGATAGTAAAGGTATCCAAGGTGATGGTCATCTTGCCTGAGATCCCGCAAGGAAGAAGAATGAGTCCATGAAGAAGACGAAGAAAAAGCCTCGAAGACGAACCACGTGTAGTCGAACGAATGCTCACGATCGCAACGTAAAAAGCACTAACGAGAAGAAGCAAGCAATACGGTAAACACACCACTCAAGAACATGACAAGATGCTCAACCAAGTATGGTGCAAGACAAGTCTATGTGATGCATTACATGGCAAGGGATGAAGCACACAAGAACAACACAAACCAACAAGTTTAAATGAGGCCGGAATCAACATATAACAAATCCGGTAAGCCCTCATATGCACATTTTGAAATTAGTCCATATCTGAACAAACCTTATGTTCAAGTTGTTAAACAGCAAGTTAACATGCACCATGATGATCTACACGAAATTCTAGTCAAGTTTCATATAAAGTTTGTTTAATTCAGAGCTATGGCCTAGAAGATATGAGCAAAACAAGACAAGCAAGGCATCGGTGCAAGATGCACCCAAACATCAAGCAGACACACTCCAAATAGGTAAACAACATGATATTATGCTTCTACATGCAAAATCACACAAGTTTCATATAGGACACACTCAAAACGGATCAACGGTTCAACACATACACATGAAACAAGATATAGCAACAAGCTGTCCAAATTCAGCAACATAGCAACTTTGGAGCAAGGTAAATATATGCTACATCACCCAAACATGATAACAAGAAGCATGGATGTGAAATAGACATGATACTTAGCAAGCATGAACTTAGAACACACCCAAAAGCTTAATGGAACACAATTAACCAAGCATGGCAAGATGCAATAAATTTATCCAGACTTAGACAAAATCTGGGAAGGCAAAAACATCATCACGATGCTGCCTTCGGAGGCACAAAACAACAAGCATATCAACTCTAATAAGTATATAAGGAGCATGGACATGTAACAGACATAGCATACATCAAACAACTCCATTGGAACAACTCCATAGGAGGCATGGATCAATAACAACACGCTTCACCAAATTGATCATGCTGATAAAAGTCTGACAGGTAAAATTTATAGCAACTTGAGAGCAAGAAATAAATAAGCTACAACAGGCCATATATGCAAGTAAGGGCATGGATGGATAGACAGAAACATGGACAACAAGACATGATCATTGGACACTCCAAAACAAGCATGGATTTGAGTGGGGCATCAAGCAAACATAGCATCAGGTTTAACAGATTCCATACTTAGCAGTTTTTTCACTAAGTATAAAACAACAACAACGACATGGCATGTTTACAAGCATGTTTAAGTCACCTCAAGGCATAACATGAAAAGTGGATTGCACCACATCAAAGACCATATGATTGTGCTTCTAAAACATATAGACATGTGGCATGAAGACAAACACATCAATAGCAATGAACAAGTGAAAACAACATCTCACAACAAGTTTCAACACTTAACAGCCACATGCACTTTTGCAACAGAGATTAACATGGTAATATGACACCTAACATGAATGCTACAGCAACCAACATGTAGAGCACTTTACAATGAACATTTTGTCATATCATATGCATCATTTGGACCAACAAGCACAAAGTTACAAGCATCACAAGCATGCAACAAAATTACAGTTAACAACAGTTTTAAACTTATAGCACTCTTGCAACAGAGATTAGGGCATCGAGATGAACTCAAACAAGCATGCCACAATGGAACAAAGTGAAGAGCATATCACCACGATCATTTTGACATATCATACACTCAATTTGGATCACCACACAAAAAGTTACACGCAGTCAAACATGCAACAAATTTACTGATTTCAGGGACTTAGCCAAATTCGAGGAAAAAATAGACGAGCGCAGAATTGTCAAAGAGCGCTCAGGGCGAGGGATAGGCGAAGGCTCACCCAGTTGGGCTCGGCCCAGTGGAGAGGTGGAGGCAGGCCGGCGGGGATGCTAGCCGGCTGGGCCTCCTGTGGGCCCACGAGGCCGGTCGGCGGGCGGGGACCACGCGAGCGCTGGAGCAACGGCCCAGGAGGGAGGGACTCGCTGGTCGTCGTCTTCCCCTATCGGATGAGGCCAAGCGAGGGCGACGGTGTGAGGAGCTTCATCGACGGGGATGGGAGGAGGCCGGCGAGGGGCGTGGAGAACGGATCCGGCCGGGATCCGGCGGATCTGGCCAGCCGGCGGCGAAGGATGGGGTACGGCGGCGTTGCACGCACAGGGGTGGCGGCAGAGCTAACATGGCGGGGCGGCGAGGGACCTGGTGGCCGGCGGGGTCGGGCGCGCTCGCCGGCGACGAGGCCAGGCGGCGGCTCGAGCTCACCGGAGGGAGCCGGGCAAGGCGAGCTCCGAGTCGCGGGGCAGACGGCTGGGCGGAGGAGCGAGGCGACGGGATCCGGGCCGGGCGGGCCTGATCCGGGCGGTGCGGGCCCTCGGCGGCGTGGGAGGAGAGAGAAGGGCGGCGGGGTGACGTGTCGCGCCCTGAGTGGAGGAGGGTGGCGGCGACGCTGATGTGGTGGGCGCTGATTGGCCGGAGTGATGTGGCTAGGGCTGGACATGTCCGGCACGGATGGACATGTCCGGCGGTGCGAGAGGGAGGAGGCTAGGGTTTCATCTGCGAGAAATTTCGGGGGGAGACACATATTTATAGGTAGAGGTAGCTAGGAGAGTCCAAATGAGGAGCGGTTTTCGGCCACGCGATCACGATCCAACGACCGAGAGTATGGAGGTGGTTGGGATGGGCTTGTGGGCTATTGGAGAGGGGTGCTGGGCCGAAAGAGAAAAGGCTTCCAGCGGTTAACGCGGTTAACCGTTGGGCTATCAAACAAACTCCGAACGCGGCGAAACTTGACAGGCGGTCTACCTATGCTATAATAAGACCACACGCCAAGTTTCACCTTATTCCGAGAACATTTCCCGGCCACTCATAAAATAAATATCCGGAGGCGCCGCGGGCGCGTGCGAGTGTGTCTGGGCTCAGAACGGACAACAGAGAGGACGAGGGGGTTCGGCCGGATGCAAGTTTTGAAAACATGATGATGCAATGCACACGAAGACAAGGCAAAGATGCAACACGCAAGGAGATGACATGGCAATGACGACGAATGACTGGCTGACACCTGGCGCATCGGTCTCGGGGTGTCACAGGGTTAGACTGAGCTACTGCTGCTGTCAGTGCTAGAGCCAGTGTTGTTGGAGCAGGTACGGGTGCTCGATCCGATGCTGAAGGTGGTACCGATGTGCGAGACAACAACGACCGTATCTGGTCTGCTTTGATTTCGTAATTTAGCTTTCTAACTTCGCTAGGCTCCGTGACCTGGATCCAATCTTTTACTTCACTTCTTTTAAGCAAGAAGGACTAATTGTGGCATGTTTGTTAAAACAAACTGTAGTTCATCACAGGGCTTCAGATTGTACTCTGACAATAGACTGACCCAATTGTGTCCAGTAATATAAGTGATGGACAGTGCCTTTGTTACCGACACGTCATAAGAAGTAAAACCTACTAAAATAACCATCATAGAGCAAACCAAACGGTTTATTCTGTAACGAATGTGACATGGAAAAATCTGCATCGCAAAATTGCAACAAAAGTAAGAAAACATGATAGTAATTCAATAAGATTGACTTGATGTGACACGAGTCAATCCTTACGAGGATATCACTATGTTCAAGTTCTAAATAGAAGGTTGATTGTCCAATTAGGGGTGGCATGTAGGGCCCCCTCTTACTCCCACAAGCAGGACAATCCAAAGGTCGTGACAACTCATTTGGAGCGACCATCCATGGGACTGGAAATCCTGGTGGGTGCGATAAACCCTGCAATGCATACAGATATTGGAGTGTAACCATAATTGATAAATCGTCCTCACAAAAAAAGATGATATGGATACTTCAAAATATATAGACTGAATTGAGTGGACAAACATTAACATAGACTGTTCTCGGGATCCACCACACAACAAAAGCGATAGTGCTATACAATACAGGGTTCACACACACAAATCAAGTACTGAACAAGTAGTGCTTACTAAAGAGAAGCAAAGTTGCACTAATTAAACTCTACAGACTATTTGTTGCCACCAACCTACGGGATGTACCCCACATAACTGACTAGGCCATGGACTTCGTGAGAGATGTCTACCGGCATCATCGCCAATATCTGGCGGCCAGAATTCCAGCCCTAGGAAATTCCCGTCATGTCCCCGGTCCATGATGAGAACCGATGAACAATGGAGGGATGCTTTTTAGTAACTAGCCCCAGGTACCTACCATGCCGAGCACGGTTCAATTCCCTTGGTCGCCGCTACCCAAGGTCACCCGTCAACTCCATTGCATGTACTAATAGTACTACACCAGGATGAGCACATAATGGAGCCCTGTTTGTTGATTTTGTTTGTGCGTTGTTCGTGCCTACTAGAGTTATTATATCAGGCAATGCACTGATACGGACAGATTATCATTTTACTCTGTATATATAACTTGTCTGAAGTCTAACTAAGCAAAATATTTGACCAAATCATTTCTTAAGAAATATTAACATTTACAACAGTAAAGATGTATGGCTTCAAAATTTATTTCATGATGCAGGTTATGATATTGTTCCAAATCCTGGATTTTAAATTCCATAAAATCAATAATTGACCTGAAATTCATCAAACTCAGCATGGTCACGTGATATGGGACAAGAAGGTTGTCGTATTTTTTTGTTCATTTAGGGAGAAGCTGTTTATGAAAAGATGCACAAAAGAAGAGCCAAGGTATTTTGGAACTAAGACATGTGACGTTAACGCAGACGGTTTCACTATTCAAACCGTGGGTGTTAGACATACGTGCCGCCATGAGTCCCCCTTCTCCTCAGCAGGTGCCGTCCGAGCAAGCGTGTGAGTCGACGGGAGGCGTGCGAGGAGACCGCTGTGTCGGCTGACCAGGAGGCGTGCGAGCAGGCCGCTACGCAGGCTGATCGGGAGGCGAGCCCTTTGACCAGGCTCCGCCGCCCACCTCGCTTGTGCACTAGGCGATACATCTATCTATCCACGCATGTAGTAGTAGTATTAATTGTTAGTAGCCTAATTTGTCATGGTCACTTTTGTTCCTAAACTTGTTACATAATACTAGTACTAGTATTACGTGAAACTGGTGCTGTAACTTGTGAACGCGTCCAGATACGGTCAACGGCAACACCCCCGCGCGTTCTTCGTATTTGCCTTGCTTCGAAAGAGTGAGACAAGTTGGAGAGACTGATATATATCGTTTGTGCGTGGGAGGAAGCAAGGTCAATCGATACATTTAGAGAGAGAGAGAGAGAGAGAGAGAGAGAGAGAGAGAGAGAGAGAGAGAGAGAGAGAGAGAGAGAGATTGAGCGAGTGTGGGTCGTCATGCGATCGAAAGAGTGAGACAGGTTGGAGAGAGTGACCTAGATAGGCAATGTGCGTGAGAGAGTGTACATTATGAATATGTCGAATTAGGCCCAAACATGGAGATATATCATTTATGTGTGAGAAAGAGCGAGGTTAACCGAAACATGCATAGAGAGAGAGAGATTGAGAGAGCGTGGGCTTCCATGAGGTCGAAAGAGTGGAACGGCTTGGAGAGACTGATCTAGACAGACAAACTGCGTGAGAGGGTATAGAGTGTGACGATCGAGGCCCAAACAGGGATATATATCGTTAGTGTGTGAGAGAAAGTGAGGTTAATCGAGACTTAGAGAAAGAAGCGAGTGTGGGCCACTTTGCAGGGTGGGGCTACGTTGGGCTAACATGTGCCCTGCCCACTTTGCCTAGCTGAAACACTACCTAAATACCATGCCAAGTGGCGTGACCCATCTCTTTTCTATGCTTTCTTTTTCAGGCTGGCCCGCCCAAGGAATCCAGTGTAGCTCCGCTAGTGCCACCGCACGGAAGAAAGAGTGACACGGTCTCTTGAGAGTGACCTAGACAGACAATGTGCGTGTGTGCACACGAGAGGGAGGGGGTCTAGATAGGCAATGCATGTATCTACCGAAAGAGTGTGGGGGGGATAGCTCGACATGGAGTGCAATGGCGGGTGTGTGAGAGTTAGAGATCGAAACATGGAGAGATAGAATGAACGTGCGGAAACCAAAGCTTTGTAAGGTGGTTATGAGAGGAATATTGATCAATAGAGGAAGTATGTAACGTGTGTGCCGAGGGGGGGGGGGGTGCTAAAAAACACATTTGAATGTAGATAGTACTAGACTAAATATTGATGTTTTAGTTTAGTGTACTCCCTCCGTTCCAAAATAGATGACTCAACTTTGTACTAACTTTATTGGAACAAAGGGAGTACATTGTAAGATTTGAATTGAGGACAATGCATATGGCTTCTGTAATTATTTCGAATTCGTGCCATGCTAGTTTGGAAAGGTTGATATTGACTCGATTGTTGGGGTATTTTGTATGTGTGTGGTCATATGCTTGAATCCATCCAAAGTTTTCTCACCACCATGATGTTCATCTTATACATATATGAATTTGTATTAAATAAGTAGCGTGGATACCATGAAATGCGAAATCCACATTAAAATTGGAGATCGCTATGTGACAAACACACTCTAATTCAAAGAACTCCTCATTAATTAATTAATAGTACTCATTTTGAAGGACTAAGTACTTGCAAGGAGTATAATATTCGTTTACCAGTGAAAGAAGATTCGTTTGCATTCTTAAATGTAGGCGCACCAGGCAGACCAGGGTCGTATCATGGTGGTGGCGTGTGTCGTACGGACGGTAGCAAGTAGTAGCACCCACCCCTCCATCCCCCCTAAAAAAGAACGACGACAATAAAGGTTCGCGCTTCCATGTTTTGGATTGAAATATCTGGCGGCTCCTTCTCCGCCGTCCCCCAGCCCTGCAAACTCCCCCATCCCCTTCCGCACCCAGAGCTCCCAGATCCCTAATTTGCCGCCAACCCAAGCAAAATTCGAATCGCCCTTCGTGTCGTCTCTTTCCCCACCTTTGTGTCGTACGACGACGACGGTCGCGCTTCACCACTGCACCAGAGCTACCCCATATACGCCCTCGTCCACCGCACCGGGTGGTCTACCCACAATGTCGTCCGCCGCAGCCGACGTGCCTCACAGACACCGACTTCCATAGCATCAGGGCTACTTCACCGAGAACATCGTCGCACCTCCACCCCCCCGACATCGTTAGTGCTTCACCAACGGCCTCGTCCACCGCATTGTAGCGCTCCGCTACTGCTCGAGATTTGGATCCGTACATGGCCAGCCAGTGCCAGCGCGCCACCCTTAATGGCTCTGAAGTGACCCGCACTCTAGCTAGGTAAGCATGCCCAAACATCAGCCCGAACTAGGTATCCACGTATCACTTGCTTGTGCACTATTGCGATGATGTTTGGATATCCTTTTATTGCTCTCTTAGCTTACACGCCTATGCAACTCTACCTTTATCTCTTATTATTTCTGGAGTATCATCTGAAACAAGCAAAATCATTTTTTAGCGAAGCATGACGGCGCTACGGGATCTGGTACACATCCTGCATGCCGGTATAACCTTGTAAGTACCTGTCCTCCGGTACAACAGCAAGGTCGATTCCTCTCATTTGATCAACCATTCGCCGTGTCAAAAATGCAGAGGGGGATGCAAGGAGCACAAGGCCTGCACATCCAAGCAAGTGGTAACATGGACTTGTACATAAAACATCCGAAGGGCAAGCAGAGCTGCAGTGAGCCTGTACAACGAGCAAGCATAAGTCCCTGCATTTCATTTAATTTGTACTGGCCTGCGTGTATGATTTGTGTACAGTGCCGGATCCACAAATTCAAGTTACCAGGGAAAAAATTTAACTTAAAAAACATTAGGGCACTTGCACTCTAGAAATCAACATAACTTGAGAAATGTGAAGCTACGTGCACTTTGAAAACCAGCTAATGATCCAAAGTGGTTCCAGATTATAAAACACTAAATGATGTAAGCAACAAGAAACACAAAATGCAACATGGTGTACAAAGCCTACTAACATGGATTGTACATGCTTGAATTATTGGTTCTCTGGCCGAAAATATCCAAGTGTAATTGCACCTATAACCAGTGCGCAAACTGCATATCAATATATCTATCCTGCACAAGTATGCCAATGGTTTCAAACAACAGATTAGAAAAGTATTTATGCTAGGTTGTCATGATACGGGGACTTTCTGGTAGATGGCCTCGATGTTTCCTCAAGCCATGAAAATGTACTATAATTTGCTTGTCATCAATCCCTGCAAATTTCTATTTCTCTCTCAACATAGCATATCATCATTAGACACTAAATCCTTCAATGGGAGCTTGCAAAATGCTTGCATTAGATCCCTCATTAGACACTATATGTTCATCACCAGGAGCATATAAAATGTTTGCATCAAATCCTTCATTAGGAGTCTGTTCATTAGACACTTCAGGCTCAAGAACAACATGAGCTTGTATGTTTGCTCTCGGAACTTGATTAGACACATCAGGTTCAGTCATTCAGTATTGATTGGGGGAATTATAATATAAGCAGAATTTGGTTTATTTTCTTATAGATTCCCTACATACAAGCAGTTTTACAACACCGTCAGGTTTAACTATTGGCCAGAAATTGAACAGTTGAATTAGATATACTCAGGGATGTGATGTACCTGCTCGTTGCCCATGCTGGTCTTGCAAGCTGCTACTGTCCGTTTGCGGAAGCTTGATGTCATGCCCGTGTTGCCGCCGCTGCCTCCCACACAGGCTACACCCAGCGTTGGATCTTCATCTTCTTGTCCTTCCATTCGCTTGAAGCCCGGCGACTGGCGTCCAACAAGGGTGCGTGGAAGTGCTGTGTCGGTCTGTCTGGAGGCCGGAGCAAACGAATTGGGGATTTTTCCTACTATCGATGGATATGGTAGGCGATCGTTTGGGCCGCGAGCCTCATATTGGTCCTGCCTTGCACTTACATTATTGTCCCATCCAAATTGAAAAGTTTTTCTTCAACACTTGGTCATGTTCCAAATATAGGACAAATCCCTCAGAAACCCTTTCTGGATATTTCAAGCTTTTGAAATATTTACAAAGGAAATATTCTCTAAAAATTCTAGGGAAATTATATCATGTCATATATGACAGATTTGATGATCTTGCCAAGCCCCATGCCTTGGGAAGCAAGAAAACATCATCAAAACCCCTCAAAACCATTCTGTCCATTTTTGAAGTTTGAGCAACTTTACATCGCCAAACTTCTCCAAATGCTCTCAAACTTGGTACACATGCAAAAATGGTCTAATAATGCATCTATACCAAATGGCACAAGTTTTGGAGAAGGGTAACTTGATCAGAGTACCCCAAAACCATTTCCGTTCAAATTCAAATTTGAACAACTTTACATTACCAACTTTTTACTTGGGACTTCAAACTTTGTGGGCATGATCGCAACCCCAAATGATAACACTACACCAAGTGGTGCATCAAGGAGGGATGATTTGCTTAACTCAAACTTGGTGAAACCATTTCTGTTGATTTCTAAGGTTCACCAAAGTTACATTGGCATGTTTCTTCAAATGAGCTCAAACTTGGTGGAACACCCTATTTCTATATACCATTTGATCCTGTTAAGTCTCATGTCTAGTGGAAATCATTTGGTTGCTCAAAACCATATCAAACATCTTCTGGTGAATTTCCAAAATTACCACTTTCACCTCTTTCCTTATTCTCCTTGAGCCCAACTTTTTACCACAGCTTCCTCAGGCTCCCTTGCACCTCCAGTAACTCTCCCCTGGCATCAGCTCAATGATTGAGAGGGGTAAAACCCCAATTTGCATTCTGGGCAGCAGTTTTCACCATTCTATCTCAGCCCTCTCTTCTTCTAGAAGCCTTCCCTAGCATCCAATGCCTCTCCTACACTGTTTACTCCCCCTAGAGCCAATGGACACGGTGGCCGCGCCCAGAGCGCGTGGGACACGGCCATGCCGGCCATATGGGCGCTCCGGAGCGCGCTACAGTGCGCTCCCGCACTATAGCCTCCTCCAATCCGCAGCGCCCGACCACCTCGAGCCTCCCCTTTGCGCCAATCGAGGTGCCTCGACGTCCGCGACACGCCACGGCTCTGTCCCCCTCCTCCTTCTCCCTCCTCTTGCCCCGGCTCGCACATGCGACGGACGCCCGAGAGCTCCATTGAGCTACCCCACACGCGCGCTGCTCTGGACTCCCCCTGCTCTCTCTCTCTTCTTCTCCCCGGCTCTGGACCGCATCCAGCAACGCCACAGACACGGCTCCAGCTCCTCCCGAGCCCTGTGGCAACGGGCAGAAGCTCGCCGGCACATGGGTCCACGGCACCTCGCCGTTCGCCTATAAAAGAACACCCCCGCGCCCTCCTCTCCTCACCACTCGCCCTCTCACACAACTAATCATCCCCCATGCCACTCACTTCCCTCCAGACGAGCCCGAGCTCGAGCTCCGCCGCCTCGGGTCACCGTTAATCCGGAGGTACAGACCTTCCCCGACGCTCCTCTCGTTCGATCTGAAATCGCCGAGCCTCGCTGATCATTTCCCCTCGTTTCCCCTCTCTGCAGCTACCGGAAACGGCCGGAACCACCACCACCCGAAGCTCCTCCGTCGTGTGACCTCGCCGCCGGCGAACCAGGCCACCCCGACGACCAACTCCACCTCCACCAGAACGGCGACTCAACGCTGAGTCTAGCCGTGCCCTCGCCGTGCCCTGCATCGCCGACGGTGAGCTCGCCGGCCCTCTGCCGGAGGGGTAGGGATGACAGGCGGGCCCCGCTTGTCATTCTCTCATCTCCCTCGCCTCTCTCTCCTCTCGCCGACGCCTGGGCCCTGCCCGTCAGGTTTGAAACCTGGCGCGCGCGCAGGCACCAGTGCGCTGGGCTGCTTCCCCCCTGGGCCTGCTGCACTGTGGCCTTTCTAGCCCAGTGGCACAGTGCCATTTTCCCTTTTTCTTTTCTGTCAGTTTTATAAATAATTCCACAGGATTAAATATTAATCCAAATGAAATAATTCCAGTTCCTAAAAACTTGTAAAATTCCAACCTATTTAATGATATCACTTTCACCCATATCCATGAACCTTTTCTGTTCTGTTCAAATTTAAATCTAAATTTGAACACTAAAACCTCTGTTCAAAAATTCATATACCCCATTCTGTCACTCCAAATCCCAAACTAAGAATTTTTACCATCTTAGTTTTTCCTCTAGTATTTTATAAAAATAAGTTGACATTTTTCTGAGCACTTTGGTTTTTCTGTTTTTATTATTATCTTATTTTCCCGTTATTTATTGCGACGATTAGATACCGTGTTTGACGAAGTTGCTGAAGAAGAAGGAGGGGAAGGATTTGAAGACCATGAAGACCAAGCCAATCCAGGCAAGCAGCCCTTTGACCATGATACCCCTTTTGTTCCTCGGAACCCTTTAATTTTCGAAAGCATGTTGAAAAAGAGTGATGGTGGCAAACTTGTTGAGAGCCACCACATGATGCATACGCCTACTCATGATCTTTACCATGTGCTTAGATGCAATGACAAAAGATTAGTTGTGATGCTTAGTGATGCATATGTGCCATGAATCCTTCGTGGTTGCATTCTTTTTGAAAACCCCATCAGGTGCCCCTAATGCCCGAGGGTGATGTTGAGTTAGGTCATCACTTGAGGAAGAAGTGGTGTGCCAAGAAAGATCTCGTGTGTGGGTAAAATGATGGATTAGATTTATGTGTGATTACCGTCCCAACCAAACATGTGCAACCACTCTACCCCTTATGGGACGGGGCATTATTGACTACTTAGGCTGATACTAGCATGGTGCCCACATCATTAGTGACGGGGGGACTTGAGGTCACTCCCGGGATGGGGTCGTGCTTGGATAGGCAACCATGACCGTGTTCACAGGGCACCGGACACACCGTTGGTCCCTTCGTGTATGCGTGACATTGTAAAAAGGGCAAGTCCCACGATTTATCGTTTGTACACGAGGGCTGTGCACCAATGAGTGGACCCTATGTTAGTGTCGTCTAGGGAAAGGTAGTGACCGGGTGCTTCCCTCGAGTACTTGAGGTACTGCGGGATCGTGGGTGACACGAAAGCTTCCCGGATCTTGTGGGTAAAGTGTGCAACCTCTGCAGAGTGTAAAACTATTCAAATAGTCGTGTCCACGGTCATGGACAGTTGGGAGGTGCTACTTAAACTATGTCCAGAATTTTACAATCTCGATGAAAGTATGTGTGTGTGTTGAGTCAAGGTGGTGACTTGACTCGTAGATAATAAATTGAGCTCTATTCGTGTTGATATCTGTAACCTATGTGCAAGGTTACCCAAGTACATTGATGCATGTTTCACAAATGGTAGAATATTTAATCTAGCTTGTAGCTAGGTTGCTCAATGTTGTACAATTGCATTGTTACCTTGAACCAAATCATGGGTTGCTTGCGAGTACATTCAAAGTACTCATTGGCTTGCCACTGGTTATTTAATTGGCCAGGCATGGAGGAGCAGGAATTTGAAGAAGAATTCTATGGAGACGAACATGCGAACTAGGACGCTTTCCCAGTCAGAATGCCTGTAGGGTTAAGGCAGATGGCATGGGTTCTACTTATCTACGAAGACTTCCGCTATTCGAGTTTATTTGCTATTCAGCCCTTGAGGCTTTATCTATGTAAGACTTGGCCATCATGGTCATAATTTGTGTAAGACGGTATGTATGGATGTAAGTCTCTTGTTATTCAGCTTCTGTGTGTTCAGTGAGCATTGATCTCTGGGATCACTATAGACATGCATTCGGTGATCTCGACTCTTAAGTCGGGGTCCCTACAGAGCTGGTATCTGAGCCATCCTGACTGTAGGAAGCCTTAGTTAGCATGGGCGTTAGTTAGGATGAGACCCTTTTCATAAACCTTCTAAACCTCTTTTCTTTTCTAAACCTTACCAAACCTGAGATATCATCAGCTTATTAACCTCTCCTATTCAACCTTTGTAGATGGCCGCTGTACCTGAAGAGCACCTGACCACTGGGTTCCCCTTGCTTCTCGAGGATAGCCTCCAGGAGTGTCAGTTCCACCGAGCACCCATCGTCACCTACCATCAGCATTGGGTTAACGACACTGAGGTGGAGTACCATGTGGGAGTGATCGTGAAGGCAAACGATCCTCCCACAAGTTGGTTCTTCGAGGGACCCGAGATGGCAACACTACCCCTCGCTGTCGAGGCTGCTGCACTCAAGGCACTGACCCGTCTCCGAGAACTTCTTCCGGAGATGGCAGCCAAGATGACAACCCACTTCTTTCCTTACCGGAAGGAAGGAGAAGATGAAAGCAGCACGCAAGCCCCTCCACTGAAGGAAGGACTTCCACTTCGATTCCATACCTACATCAGCCTATGTGCTGACAGCTTGGAACAATATATGGCCTCGGAATCGATGAAGCTCCGTGAAGAACTCCACAAGACCAAGGCACTTCTTCGTCGAGCACAAGAGAAGACGGATAGGATCAAGAAGGAAGGTGCGCCTCCTGGGCGACCCTCTATCGCATATCGAGGCGTAAGGCCCTCGGGAGATGTATCTTCCAAGGATGAAGAGCCACCCCAGCGACGCCGTATGACGGCAAGGGAATATCGCAAGCTTTTCCCTGCACCACCGACAAAACACCGCCGTATCCAACTCCTCCACTCCCCCACACCCTTAAGTGATAGGGGGGCCCAGACAGATGAAGACAAGGAGGAAGACCCAGAAGAGCCAGAATACGCGACCGAGCATTCCGCCGCTTAGGCATTATTCGCAACTCGGATATGCCAGCTCATGACCTCTACGGTAGGATAGGTCGTGTAACCCCTATGCGAAGTTGAGTCCTTGTATGGTTCATATGAAGCCATCTAGTATTTGCTTTTGTTGTGTTTGGATGTATGTCGTATCTTCCCTTCGGGAATATGTAAACGACTACATCACCCATTTGGATTTTAATGAATGTGTTTGGCCCTTTTGGCCCTTGCATTAAAATTATTAGTGTCACACCCACCCCCTTACTAGGCACCCATCTTTATTGCTTTTCCTTTTTATTCCAAATCATGAGACCTTTACCGCTCCAACAGGATGCCTATTGTAACTCGTACTGGTACCTCTACCCAACAGCCCGAAGCCGGAGCATCCGCCCAATCAGAGGCCGGCCAAGACCAAACCCACGACCAAGCTCCACCACCACCTCCCCCGAACATGGACATGGCCCAGCTTCTCCAAATCCTTCGAGAGGAACGCCAAGCCAACACCGCAGCCCTTCAGATGATTGCTCAAGCTGTCACCAATAACCGCCAGCCGGCGGGGAATGGCAATGGACGTTCCACATTGGCAGAGTTCAAGAAGCATGCACCACCAACCTTCATCGAGACTGCTAAACCCCTGGATGCAAACGACTGGGTCCGCACCACTGAGGACTTGCTGGAACTAGTCGGTTGCACCGAAGACCGCGAGAAGGTGGCTTATGCTGCCCACTGCCTCGGGGGGACTGCTAGAGCTTGGTGGGATGGATTCAAGGTCATGCATGCTGGGCAAGACATCACTTGGGACAACTTCAAGGCAGAATTCCGCAAGGCCCATATTCCTTCCGGAATCATGGCTATCAAAAAGCGTGAGTTTCGAGCCTTGAAGCAAGGAAGTGGCACTGTCAAGGAGTACATGTAGAAGTTCAGTGTTTTCTCTCAAGGTATGCCCCTGAAGATGTCAGCACTGATGCTGCGAAAAGGGAGCGCTTCATGGAAGGCCTCAATCAGACTCTGCAATACTCGCTTGTCGTGTGTGACTGCCCAACCTTCCCTGACCTGGTGAACAAAGCACTCATGCTTGAAGACAAGCGACGTGCTCTGGAAGACACTCGCAAGCGCAAGATGGTCAGCAAGGGAAGTTCCAGCAACCAGAAGCCTCGCCCGTGGCAGCCAGCCCCGGTCAAGCCAACCTATCAGCAGCCAAGAGCTCCTGCACCTCACACCAATTATCAGCCTCAGCAGTATGCCAACCCAAGGCCAGCTTTCAACCCCAATAACAGTGGTGGCAACAAGATCAACAACCCAAACCAAGTCACTTGCTTTGGATGTGGTCAGTTAGGACACATCTCAAGGGTGTGCCCCAACAAGAAGCCTGATGCCCCGCGCCCCAATGCGCAGAACCCAGGACAAGGCCGCGGGATGCCACCAAGGAACCAAGCTCCTCGCAACCCGCCCAACCATGGGAAGGGGCGTGTGAATCACGTCACTACTGAAGAAGCCCAGGAAGACCCGGACGTCGTGCTGGGTACGTTCCTTGTCAACTCAGCACCTGCAACTGTCTTGTTTGATTTTGGAGCCACGCATTCATTTGTCACTCAAAGATTTGCATTAAAATGTGGCATGACCCCTAGACCCCTGAATAACCCCATTGTGGTACAAACCCCCAGAGCAGAGATGAGAGCCAAGATAGGCTGTAAGGGAGTCGGTATTATCATTAACGGTGTAGACTTCCTAGCAGACCTTATCATCCTGAGATCGCAAGGCTTTGATGTGATCTTAGGAATGGATTGGCTCAGCAAGAACAAAGGCTTGTTAGACTGTGCCAACCGGGCTATCACTGTGACCAATGACCAAGGAGTCGAGTTAAGTTTGCTTCCAACTCCACTTCTGCACAAACCACTCAAGTCAACTGTCTGTCTGAAGTTGCACTGGAGCAAGTGCCGGTAGTATGCGAGTACCCCGATGTCTTTCCGGATGAGCTACCGGGAATGCCCCCTGACCGTGACATTGAGTTCATCATCGAGCTTATGCCTGGGGCAGGACCCATCTATAAGAAGCCTTATAGAATGGGGACGGAAGAATTTGCCGAGTTGAAGAAGCAACTGGAAGAGCAGCTGAGGAAGGGATTTATCCGCCCAAGTGCCTCCCCTTGGGGATCACCTGTTATGTTTGTGGCAAAAAGGGACGGTACCATCCGCCTATGCATTGACTACCGTTCCCTCAATGAGGTTACAATCAAGAACAAGTATCCACTTCTCAAGATTGAAGATCTGTTTGATCAACTCAGCGGAGCTAAGGTGTTCTCCAAGATCGACCTCAGATCTGGGTACTACGAGCTGAAGATCAGACCCCCAAGATATTCCAAAGACGGCATTTGTAACAAGATATGGCCTGTACGAGTGCACGGTCATGTCCTTTGGATTAACCAATGCCCCAGCTTACTTCATGTATCTCATGAATAAAGTCTTCATGGAATATTTGGACATGTTTGTTGTCGTCTTCATTGATGTCATTCTTGTTTTCTCGAAGATGGAGGAAGAGCACGAGCAACATTTGAGGATGGTCCTAGACAAGCTTCGAGAGCACCAACTATACGCCAAATTCAGCAAATGTGAGTTTTGGATGCGTAAAGTTGGGTTCTTAGGTCATGTCTTGACCGAGGAAGGATTGTCAGTTGATCCCGCGAAGATCGAAGCTGTGACCCAATGGCAATCTCCAACGACCGTCAAGGAAGTCAGAAGCTTCCTCGGACTTGCGGGCTATTACCGCAAATTCGTGGAAGGATTCTCTAGCATTGCCCAGCCAACGACTCAGCTCCTGAAAAAGGACAAGAAGTTCGAATGGACGCCAAAATGCGAAGAAAGATTCCAAGAGCTCAAGAAGAGATTGACCACCGCCCTAGTTCTGGCAACACCTGATATTCACAAGGAGTTCGTGATATATTGTGATGCCTCTCGAACTGGATTGGGAAGCGTTCTGATGCAAGAAGGACGAGTCATAGCTTACCTCTCAAGGTAGCTACGACCTCATGAAGAGAACTATGCTACTCACGATCTTGAGTTAGCAACAGTGGTTCATGCCTTGAAGACATGGCGATATTACCTTTTAGGGAAACGATGTGAGATATACACAGACCAGAAAAGTCTGAAGTATATTTTCACCCAGAAGGAATTGAACATGAGGCAACGAAGATGGTTGGAACTAATCAAGTATTATGACCTCAGTGTTCAATATCACCCCGGGAAGGCTAACGTGGTAGCCAATGCCTTAAGCAGAAAGGCTTGCTCCCTGAATGCCATAATTCAAAGAAGGCAGCCAGCCCTGTTTGAAGAGCTGGAACTATTCAGTTTGGAATTGGTCACCCCTGGATTTCTAGACCATCTTGAAGTCAAACCAACCCTGATGGACGAAGTCAAGAAAGCACAAGGTGGGCACGCAAGCATTGAAGGCATCAAGAAGAAGATGAAGCTAGGCAAGGCCCCAGGATTCTCCGAGGATGAGCACGGGATTGTTTGGTACAAAGGCCGCATCTGCGTACCAAACAAGATGGAGCTGAAGAGCTTGATCCTGCAAGAAGCCCACGACACTCCGTATTCCATCCACCCCGGAGGAACCAAGATGTATCAAGACTTGAAGGAAAGATTCTGGTGGCACGGGATGAAAAGAGAGATTGCAACCTATGTTGCAAAGTGTGATGTGTGCCAAAGGGTCAAGGCTGAATATCAGCGACCCGCTGGATTGCTCCAACCACTCAAGGTTCCTGAGTGGAAGTGGGATAAAGTCGAAATGGACTTCATCACTGGATTACCAAGGTCGAATAAAGGACATGACTCCATCTGGGTCATAGTCGACCATTTGACCAAGGTAGCCCATTTCATTCATGTCAAGACTACCTATGATGGCAACCAACTGGCAACTCTCTACATCGACAGAATCGTAAGCCTTCATGGTGTTCCCAAGGAGATTGTGTCGGATCGAGGAACCCATTTTACCTCAAGGTTCTGGAAGAAGTTCCAAGAAGCCTTGGGAACCAAGTTGTCTTTCAGCACGGCTTTCCACCCGCAGACCGGAGGTCAGACAGAGCGACTAAATCAAATTCTCGAAGACATGCTCCGAGCCTGTGTCTTGGCATATGGAGCCAAGTGGGAAGATTACCTCCCTTTTGCCGAGTTCTCCTATAACCACAGTTATCAGTCGAGCCTTCAGATGGCACCATTTGAGGTGTTGTACGGACGCAAGTGTCGCACACCCCTCAATTGGTCAGAGACTGGAGAAGGGCTAGTCTTTGGACCAGATATTCTCCGCGAAGCAGAAGAGCAAGTGCAACTAGTCAGAGAACGATTGAAGGCCGCCAAATCAAGGCAGAAGAGCTATGCTGACACTTATCGCCGAGATATGAGTTTCCGTGTCGGAGACCATGTGTACCTGCGAGTAACTCCTCTGAAGGGAACCAAGCGTTTCCACGTTAAAGGGAAGCTCGCACCAAGGTTCATTGGTCCCTTTGAGATCACTGCACGACGAGGAGAAGTGGCTTACCAGTTGGAACTACCACCTGAGCTATCCGATGTGCACAACGTATTCCACGTGTCACAACTCCGGAAGTGTCTCCAAGTTCCGGACAAGCCTGATCTCTACAAGGATGTTGATCACCAAGCCATTGATCTTCAGCCTGATTTGACCTACCACGAGAAGCCCATTCGCATTCTGGATGAAGCAGAACGACGGACGCGAAGCCGCACCATCAAGTACTTCAAGGTCCAGTGGAGCAACCACACGGAAGCAGAAGCAACCTGGGAACGTGAAGACTATCTTAGATCCGAGTATCCCGATCTCTTTTAAGACCTAGTTTAGGAATCTCGGGGACGAGATTCTTGTAAGGGGGGTAGGTCTGTCACACCCTCCATTTTGTAACATGTCATTTGCATTAATAAAGCATGAAAATTTGGACCAACAATTTTTTTTGGCATCATTTGGCTTTTATTTGGAATTAAGTTTTTCTCTCTGTGATTTTCAAGTGCTCTTTAAAGTCAACTACTCCCTCTTGTATATTTCATCTCCTTACCCCAAACTCCTGCCCAATGACCATACCAAGTGTATATAATAGTATAGTATTTTCTTACAAAAATAATTTGTCCAAAAAGTATTTTTCAAAAAATAGTTTTCCAAAAAACCCTGAATTGAGGTTTGCACTGCAAGTGCTTGATTTAGGGTGAGAAAAATATTTCAAAGAGTATATTTGAAACCTAGTAGATATAGGACTCCCATAAACCACATAAATATAATTTTAAAAGTTATTTTCCTATTTTATTTAAAAGCATTTTCTTAAGGCCAGAAATGGTCTTTAATAGGGAAAAATTATTTCACTATTTCAAAAATATTTGCCAAAATTCAGAGAAACTCTTAGGACATATATTTTCCATATGAGAGTTTCAACACTTGGTCATGTTCAAAATATTGGACAAATCCCTTAGAAACCCTTTCTGGACATTTCAAGCTTTTGAAATATTTACAAAGGAAATATTCTCTAAAAATTCCAGGGAAATTCTATCACGTCATATATGACATATTTGATGATCTTGCCAAGCCCCATGCCTTGGGAAGCAAGAAAACATCATAAAAACCCCTCAAAACCATTATGTCCATTTTTGAAGTTTGAGCAACTTTACATTGCCAAACTTGTCCAAATGCTCTCAAACTTGGTACACATGCTAAAATGGTCTAATAATGCATCTAGACCAAATGGCACAAGTTTTGGAGAAGGGTAACTTGATCAGAGTACCCCAAAACCATTTATGTTCAAATTCAAATTTGAACAACTTTACATTACCAACTTTTTACTTGGGACTTCAAACTTTGTGGGCATGATCACAACCCCAAATGATAACACTACACCAAGTGGTGCATCAAGGAGGGATGATTTGCTTAACTCAAACTTGGTGAAACCATTTCTGTTGATTTCTAGGGTTCACCAAAGTTACATTGGCAAGTTTCTTCAAATGAGCCCAAACTTGGTGGAACACCCTATTTCTATATACCATTTGATCCTGTTAAGTCTCATGTCTAGTGGAAATCATTTGGTTGCTCAAAACCACATCGAAAACCTTCTGGTGAATTTCCAAAATTACCACTTTCACCTCTTTCCTTATTCTCCTTGAGCCCAACTTTTTACAACATCTTCCTCAGGCTCCCTTGCACCTCCAGTAACTCACCCCTGGCATCAGCTCAATGAATGAGAGGGGTAAAATCCCAATTTGCATTCTGGACAACAGTTTTCACCATTCTATCTCAGCCCTCTCTTCTTCTAGAAGCCTTCCCTGGCATCCAATGCCTCTCCTACGTTGTTTACTCCCCCTAGAGCCAATGGACACGGTGGCCGCGCCCAGAGCGCGTGGGACACAACCATGCCAGCCATATGGGCGCTCTGGAGTGCGCTACAGTGCGCTCCCGCACTGTAGCCTCCTCCAATCCGCATCGCCCGACCACCTCGAGCGTCCCCTTTGCGCCAGTCGAGGTGCCTCGACGTCCTCGACATGCCATGGCTCTGTCCCCCTCCTCCTTCTCCCTCCTCTCGCCCTGGCTCGCACGCACGGCCGCCCGAGAGCTCCAATGAGCTACCCCACACGCGCGCTGCTCTGAACTCCCCCTGCTCTCTCTCTTCTTCTCCCCGGCTCTGGACCGCATCCAGCAACACCACAGACACGGCTCCAGCTCCTCCCGAGCCCTGTGGCAATGGGCACAAGCTCGCCGGCGCACGGGTCCACGACACCTCGCCATTTGCCTATAAAAGGAAACCCCCGCGCCCTCCTCTCCTCACCACTCGCCCTCTCACACAACTAATCATCTCCCCACGCCACTCACTCCCTTCCAGACGGGCCCGAGCTCGAGATCGAGCTCGAGCTCCGCCGCCTCGGGTCACCGTTGATCCGGAGGTATAGACCCTCCCCGCCGCTCCTCTCGTTCGATCTGAAACCGCCAAGCCTCGCTGATCATTTCCCCCTCGTTTCCCCTCTCTGCAGCTACCGGAAACGGCCGAACCACAGCCACCCGAAGCTCCTCCGCCGCGTGACCTCGCCGACGGCGAACCAGGCCACCCCGGCGACCAACTCCACCTGCACCAGAACGGCGACTCAAAGTTGAGTCTAGCCGTGCCCTCGCCGTGCCTTGCATCGCCGACGGTGAGCTCACCGGCCCTCTGCCGGAGGGTTAGGGATGACAGGCGGGCCCCGCCTGTCATTCTCTCATCTCCCTCGCCTCTCTCTCCTCTCGCTGACGCCTGGGCCCCCCTGTCAGGTTTGAAACCTGGTGCGTGCGCAGGCACTAGTGCGCTGGGCTGCTTCCCCCCTGGGCCTGCTACACTGTGGCCTTTCTGGCCCAGTGGCACAGTGCCATTTTCCCTTTTTCTTTTCTGTCAGTTTTATAAATAATTCCACAGGATTAAATATTAATCCAAATGAAATAATTCCAATTCCTAAAAACTTGTAAAATTCCAACCTATTTAATGATATCACTTTCACCCATATCCATGAACCTTTTATGTTCTGTTCAAATTTAAATCTAAATTTGAACACTAAAACCTTTGTTCAAAAATTCATATACCCCATTTGGTCACTCAAAATCCCAAACTAAGAATTTTTACCATCTTAGTTTTTCCTCTAGTATTTTATAAAAATAAGTTGACATTTTTCTGAGCACTTTGGTTTTTCTGTTTTTATTATTATCTTATTTTCCCATTATTTATTGCGACGATTAGATACCGTGTTTGACGAAGTTGCTGAAGAAGGAGGGGAAGGATTTGAAGACCTTGAAGACCAAGCCAATCCAGGCAAGCAGCCCTTTGATCATGATATCCCTTTTGTTCCTCGGAACCCTTCTATTTCCGAGAGCATGTTGATAAAGAGTGATGGTGGCAAACTTGTTGAGAGCCACCACATGATGCATACCCCTACTCATGATCTTTACCATGTGCTTAGATGCAATGACAAAAGATTAGTTGTGATGCTTAGTGATGCATATGTGCCATGAATCCTTCGTGGTTGCATTCTTTTTGAAAACCCCATCGGGTGCCCCTAATGCCCGAGGGTGATGTTGAGTTAGGTCATCACTTGAGGAAGAAGTGGTGTGCCAAGAAAGATCTCGTGTGTGGGTAAAATGATGGATTAGATTTATGAGTGATTACTGTCCCAACCAAACATGTGCAACCACTCTACCCCTTATGGGATGGGGCATTATTGACTACTTAGGCTGATACTAGCATGGTGCCCACATCACTAGTGACGGGGGGGACTTGAGGTCACTCCTGGGACGGGGTCGTGCTTGGATAGGCGACCATGACTGTTTTAGCAAGGCCCCGGCCACACCGTTGGTCCCTTCGTGTATGCGTGACATTGTAAAAAGGGCAAGTCCCACGATTTATCGTTTGTACACGAGGGTTGTGCACCAATGAGTGGACCCTATGTTAGTGTCGTCTAGGGAAAGGTAGTGACCGGGTGCTTCCCCCGAGTACTTGAGGTACTGCGGGATCGTGGGTGACACGAAAGCTTCCCGGATCTTGTAGGTAAAGTGCGCAACCTCTGCAGAGTGTAAAACTATTCGAATAGTCATGTCCACGGTCATGGACAGTTGGGAGGTGCTACTTAAACTATGTCCAGAATTTTACAATCTCGGTGAAAGTATGTGTGTGTGTTGAGTCAAGGTGGTGACTTGACTCGTTGATAATAAATTGAGCTTTATTCATGTTGATATCTATAACCTGTCTACAAGGTTACCCAAGTATATTGATGCATGTTTCACAAATGGTAGAATATTTAATCTAGCTTGTAGCTAGGTTGCTCAATGTTGTACAATTGCATTGTTACCTTGAACCAAATCATGGGTTGCTTGCGAGTACATTCAAAGTACTCATTGGCTTGCCACTGGTTATTTAATTGGCCAGGCATGGAGGAGCAGGAATTTGAAGAAGAATTCTATGGAGACGAACATGCGAACTAGGACGCTTTCCCAGTCATAATGCCTGTAGGGTTAAGGCAGATGGCATGGGTTCTACTTATCTACGAAGACTTCCGCTATTCGAGTTTATTTGCTATTCAACCCTTGAGGCTTTATCTATGTAAGACTTAGCCATCATGGTCATAATTTGTGTAAGACGGTATGTATGGATGTAAGACTCTTGTTATTCAGCTTATGTGTGTTCAGTGAGCATTGATCTCTGGGATCACTGTACACGTGCATTCGGTGATCTCGACTCTTAAGTTGGGGTCCCCACATTTAGGTAGCCATTGATTGCAAAATTGTTCAATTACGTTGCTTGGCTTAGTTTAGTTTGCTACTGATTACATCATGCCATAGTCTGTTAATCATATTATAGACTGCGCCTATCTATGTGTTTGATACTTACTGTTAAGAATTACCTGTTTGCCTGAACTTAAATAGCTACTTAAGCACGTAGATAGCTGGTCATATGTACTTCTAGGGTGCAGCAAAATTCATGTGTAATTTACGTTCTGATACCATGTTTGTTTAAATTGTTTGCTGTTATCACTTGTAGCACTAGAAATGTTTGCATGTTCATAGACAGACAACTGCCAAGTTAATATGAGGGACAACGTCTTTTTAACATATATATGTGTCAGAATCATTTTTCTTATATCAAAGATATTTATATATGTATGTGTTGCTGGTAAATGGTACTGACTTGTTACTGTAATACTTTGCCAAGAATTTGTTAGTTTTACTAGTTCATGTGTAATTAAATACATTCCCAAAATTGATTAGTTTTACTAGTTTGATGTTAGTTCTTATGGCTCTTGCAACACATTATTTATGATTGCTAACATTCAAGTTTGCAGGATCGAACTAAAACTCCGTTGGCACAATAGGTAGGTTTTAAAAAACTTCCTTGTTTACCTGGTTTGCTGCTGTAACTTGTTGTTGTAATCATCTTACCAACTTCAAGTTTTCAGGATCCAATTGGAAGTCCAATTGCACAGCAGGTACATTTTCAAAAACATATTAGTGTAACAGGTTTGCTGTTGTAACTTGTTGCTCTAATCAAGTTACTAACTACTCAACTTTTCAGGATCCAAGAGAATCTGCAATACCAGAACAAGTTCCTTTTGCAAGACTTGTTTGTTTAACTGCTTTGCTGCTGCAACTGGTTGCTCTAATCACGTTACTGGCTACTCAACTTTTCAGGATCCAAGAGAAACTCCAATGGCACAACAGGTACCTTTTGCAAAACTTGTTTGTTTGACTGATTTGCTGCTGCAACTGGTACAATGATGTTAATAACTACTTTTAGCATCCACTCAAAACTCTTTAATTCCTTGTTTGTTTAACTGGTTCACTGCTCTTACTCCCAGTTGAGATGTTTTGCTAACTTCTACTTTTCGGAATCCAATCGGAACTTTAATGGCAAAATAGGTTAGCCCAAGATCAAAGAGCGAGGTCCCCATGGACGTTGTATCATCTCATAGCAGTGGCACCGGCCCAATCGCGCATTATGAATTGCCAACTATTGATGCTCTAGAGGCTGAACTATTGGTAGAAAGAGATTCCGCTTCTGCACTTAGAGATGAAGTTGACATGTTGAGGAAGCCAACATCACAATCACAAGCAGTACTCAAGACAACCATTCAATATTTGATGGATTTAAAAACGAAGCAAGCTAAGACTGGCTGCATTGTTAAGGTCCTGGAGGAATAAAGGAAATTAAATTCCCACTAAGTAAATCATAGATGAAATATTTTTTCCATTGTCGAATAAACTTTGTGTTGTTTGTTCATGTAATCATTCAAACCATTTGTTTTAGAGACCATGTAATAATTGTTTTTTTGTTTGTATTTTTTAGCATGAGTCTGTACTAATTGACAAGACTTAGAGACATTTCATTTTGATTGCTATGCCGGACCTACAAATATGCCAATCGGGCTTAATGTGCATTCAATAATAATAGTACTAGCTTTGCTAAAAAAATGTTGCTCTTCTAGCAAAAAAAGTACAGTGGTCTGGCTTATGTATGTTAGTTGATATTATTGACCCATATACTCTATAAGTGTTTATATGTCTGTTAGTTTTGTACATTATTGATTGATTGACTCTGTATTTTGAATCTTGAGAGATCGCTTGTGTACATATCTAAATGGGAGTACACTATATGATGCATGTGTCATACAAGTTACACTTGAGTTGGACAAAAAGTGGTTTCAAATATTTGAAGTCACCTTAAACTGGTTTCCACCTTCTAAATTCGAGTATCGGCATTTGTAAATCATATTCATATATGATAGTGAAATACCTCTTTGTTGTGCTTTTGAAGATATATACAAAACGTAGAATGATTTATAAAGATTCGTATAAGAATACAAAATGGATTAGAATTTAGTTGCCAGGGTAAACGTGAATGCTTATTGTCCAAAAATTTGAAAGAAGCGGCGACATATCCACTCCCACGTCGGCTGCCCGAAGCCAGTGTTTGCGAGATGGAAATTATTGTCATTTCCACTGTTCTCAATAGGGGTAGTAGGTTAGTAACTTCAATTAGACGTGACACAACCGCCTCTGAGCCCATTCGAACATGGTGTGCGCCAAATGTGGGCGGCAAAACACATTTGATTCAAGCTCATCTGAAAGACCTCTGTCTCTCCCTCCATTTCCCCATTCATACACGGCGGGCGGCAAAACAAACTCGATTCGGCCGAAATCAATGTATGATTTTTTAATAGGAGCAGGTTTGTAACTTCACTCAGACGTGACGCAACCGCCCTACCTGTCAGCCCCGTTCATACACCGTGGGCGCCAAAACACCCTCTCCTCGCCCGAAATCGCTCTGGGAAAATATCGGGTAGATGCGAGATTACCATCCAATCCCCAACCGACGAGACGTCCAAATTTTAAACGGGGCTAAGTTCGTAACTTTGCCATATTTCAGACAGACGCGTCCCAAAAAACATGGTTCTCCGTACCTCTCCATCCATTTTCCCACTCGTACACCGTCCGTGCTAGAACACCATCCCAACACCAGCCTCCTCCGTCCGCCACCCCATCCGTCGCCGCCGTCCTCCACCATGCCGGAGCGCAGACTGCGTCCTCCACTACTAGAGATGGTCGTTTCTCATCCACGACAATGGACCAAGAGCCTTGCATCACGTCCTCTTGCATCATCGGCGCCGTCATCCTCCTTGCCGGGGCAGCTCCGATGACCTTCTCGTCCACCTTGGGACTCATCCCCCGATGAACCCGTCTACCGTCGTATATCTCCTTCAACGCCACCGACAGCCATCGCACCCCCGATGCCTACACTGCGTCGCAAAAGAGGTGGTACTAGTTCATATCTGCTCAATTTTTTATCTCAACAAGAAAATAGATCGCAACTTGGTTACTGTATTATCTTTTCAGCTCTTAGAATTTACTAGTTCTTAGTTCGAAGCAAACAATAAATGGCATTTCCGTGGTTTGCAACTTCAAATCTGCCAAGGCACAGTCATAATACGGTTTAATTGATCATGCTTAGGGTTTCCCCCCTTTTATGATCACTATACGGTGAGCCTACGTGCTTCGTGTCATAATAGCACTGCTCCACCCATCAAGCTAAACAAGCTTAGTTGTTCAAATATGAATCTGATATTATTAAAACAGAGTCGTTTAATTGGTTAGATAAATGTTCCTAATTTAGTTTTGAAAATGCATGTACGCCGCTGGGGTGTAGATCTACAGGGGGCCGCGGCCCACCATGGGATTTTGGGTCGGCCCAGACCCCGATTCCCCTCTGTTCTGCTGCGCTTTCGATCTCTACTCGCCCCAGCCGCCTGCCTCGCCAGTGACTTGTCGTCCCCGGACGACATGACTCTAGGAGGAGACACCGAACTAACAGGAGGTCAGGAGCCGCTCGCCCAATAGCGTCACCGCTGCCCCGGCGCGCCGCCGTGCCTACCTTCCCAGTCTGTTCAGGGCTCAGACGAGCATCACCCACTAAGCCAACCCGATTTATCCTGAGATGCGTCCTCAACCCTCAGCAGCTACTCCCCATCACCCATTTTTTAATTGATTCATTACTCATTAGGAAGGACTGTCATTAGGGTTTGGTGTGTACTGAGTGCTACCTACACTTAATGGTTGAAATATTTCAATAATCTTCAGTACCTGTAAAGTTCATAGGGTTTCAAAATACTGGCCCTAGGAACAGACACTATTCATGTTGGATTGTTTGTCATAATGACATTGACCCAGATTACTACTGCAGGCCAGGTTTGTTGACAATTTTACTTGTCTTTCTTACTCATTCAATATGATATCCAATTATTTACGTCGATTAGTTGCAAACAATAAGTGCTAGAGCAACTTCTTGATTCAGATTTTGGACGGTCTCTTACTGTAGTTACAATTCTGCATACTTGTCCTAGTAAGCTCACAAGTAATGATTGATTCACTACCTCTATGCTTGCCTTGTCATATTTGTTGTCAATATTCTTTTATGGTGGACCACCCTGTTTCAAAATACTGGAACCGCAGACATGAGTGAATAGTATTTCTCTGTGTGATCTCTTTCATCATGTGTGGGCAACGAACACTGCATTGTATAGAAAGAAAGTGGCATATCCACCTTTTACATAGACTATGATCTTTAACATGGAATACAATCTGCCTACTTGCTTTGTGTCGCACTACCAACACTCCACCCTTGAAGCTAACCATTATGCCACTCATAATTCCTTAGTTTATTTGTTCAAAAACGAAATTGATATGATTCTAATGTTCCTACTTTAGTTTTGAATGTGTGCCCCTCTATTATAGAGACATAAGAGGTTTCTATTTCTATGTGTGGTCTGGTCAGCACGGTTGGGGGATGAAATTTGTATACGCAGGGGTTTGTAGGGACTAGGGAGACACTCTTCGAGTTGAATCTGCAATGCATTCCATAATAATCTGACTACTTTTTATGTTTTCATGAATCATAGATACTGAACAACATCATAATGATTATGAGCTTGCAGGCATGAAAAGAATAAAACTGAATAATGTCATGGCTGTCAAACTTGGCATTAAGGGACTGAAATCAAGTCTGGATGCAATGCAATGCAAATGCTCTCCACCTACAGATTCATGCTCAGAATATGGTCCTAACAATGATTCTGAGCTAGAGGGAGACCTAAGTCGATGTAGCTCCCTAGTGGAGGAGCCAGAGGCAGATGCCCTATCTTATTCACCCATCAAGGTGCTTGCTCTAACTTTCCAAGGTTATATTGGTCACACATATCTTGCAACTGATGCTTTGCATTGCTTCTACTTTGTTGCACTGCCATACACACCGTGTCTATGAATATGCCATGCATATCCATTTTCAGTACATATTCCATTGGTCATCATGCCATATTTATCCATTCAAATGTTGTTCTTGTGTATCATACGTTCAAAAGGAAGAGGGCGATTACTAATCACGGAGGAGCACGAACAAAGTATTTGGAAAAGGTAGTGACACTTGATAAATCAAATAGCCCAATTGGTGTAGTTGCAATATCACCAGACCCAGAAAACACGGCCAAAACTCTAGCAGACTCTATCCCTGCTACACTGGCCATCTCTGATGCCCCAACTCAGCAGACCCCAACTGCAGCAAACAGTATGATGATGCCAGTTGACATAGCACCAGCGCTACGACGCAAAACCCCCATTCCAGCAAAGAGTACGCCAAATCCAGTTGCCAGATCCCTTTTCGAACGAGACAGAGCCCAAACTGCAGCAAATAGGACCCCTATTCCATTTATTCCCAGTTTTGAAGAGCAAGCTTATATTGTTGTTGAAAGTGCAACTAATCCCCGGGTGGTTTTGGCAATTAATAACAACATATATATCATTGAACTAATAGTTACTTGAGAATCATTTCAGAGAAGTTCAGTGATATGGGTATGGCAAGGACTGAAGAAGTGGACCCCTCAAAATGCTAAGGCAAGCATTGGCAAAAGCTCAAGACTCCATTTTTGGTTTAGTGATCCAAGATCACATTGAGTCCATAGGAAAAGCCAATACTATTAAAAGGGGATGAGGTTATGTTGATGATCTGGTTGCTCAAGTGCTTAGTGATACATCTCCTAAACTATCAGCAACTTTCACTGCCATATACACTCATAAGTAATCTCGGTCCCACCGATATTCCAAACTCAGTCACACCGAGATGAACCACCTCAGCCATAAGCCAAACCCTAGAAAACTCGGATTTTCCGATTCTGAAATCGGTTTCACCGAAACATGAGTTGCCAAGGTTCTGTAACCTTCTGTCATCAAATCGTTGTCACCGAGATGATGAAGTCGGTCCCACCAAAACTGGCATGCTCTTGTCATTGCACGAATCGGACTAACCGAGATTGTATATTCGGTCCCACCGAAAACCCCAACGTTCACATTATTTGAACTCTCGGTCTCACCGAGTTGTCCACTTCGGTCCCACCGAGTTTGCTCAAATGTGTGTAACGGTTGGATTTTGTGTGGAGGCTATTTAGACCCCTCCACCCCCTCTTCATTCATGGAGAGAGCCATCAGAAAGAACTACCACTCCTACCTTACATTTCTGAGAAGAGAACTACCTACCCTTGTGTTGAGATCAAGTTGCTCCACTCCCACCATATGAAACTTGATCTCTAACCTTCCCAAGTTGCTTTCCACTCAATCCTTTCTTCCACCACAGCCAAATCAGTAAGGAGAGTTGAGTGTTGGGGAGATTATCATTTGAAGCACAAGAGAAAGGAGTTCATCATCATCTACAACATCTATTACCTTTTGGAGGGTGGTGCCTCCTAGATTGGTTAGGTGTCGCTTGGGAGCCTCCGTCGTCGAGATGTGGAGTTGAACCAAGAAGTTTGTAAGGGCAAGGAGATCGCCTACTTCGTGAAGATCTACCCCGAGTAAGGCTAGCCCTCCGTGGGCGTAGGCCATGATGGAATAGACAAGGTTGCTTCTTCGTGGACCCTTCGTGGGTGGAGCCCTCCGTGGACTCGCGCAGCCGTTACCCTCCGTGGGTTGAAGTCTCCATCAACGTGGATGTACGATAGCACCACCTATCGGAACCACGGGAAAAATCATTGCGTCTCCAAATTGCGTTTGATCTTCTCCACCTCTCTTTACTACATGTGCAATTTACTTTCCGCTGCCTATACTCTAGAATTGCATGTGTAGGGTGATGCTTGACTTAATCATAATTGTGAATCTGCCAAAAACTGTTCTTTGTCAAAAGGCAGAATTTTTATATTTACAAGTAGTCTAATCACCCCCCCTCTAGACATACTTTCGATCCTACAAGTGGTATCAGAGCTTTGGTCTCCATTGTTTTGGATTCCATTGCATTGGACTCCATAAGCTTGGTTTCACAACCTAGGAGAGTATGGCGTCTAGTGAGGGTAATTTTTGTAGAGGTCCTTACTTTGATGGTACAAATTTTGCTAGTTGGAAGCATAAAATGAAAATGCATATTCTTGGTCATAACCCAGCCGCATGGGGCATTATTTGTGTTGGTATGCAAGGTGAATTCTTCGAGGAAGGAAAAGTTCCGGATCGCGAAGCTACACCGGAAGAATTGCGGATGTTGCAAAACAATGCTCAAGCTTGTGACATTCTCTTCAATGCCTTGTGTCCCGAGGAGTTCTACAAAATCAGCCGTCTTGAGAATGCTAAAGAGATTTGGGATACTTTGGTTGAAATGCACGAAGGTACCGAGTCTGTGAAGGAATCAAAGCTAGATATTCTTCAAGGTTAACTTGACAAGTTCAAGATGAAGGATGGTGAAGGAGTCGCTGAAATGTACTCTAGGCTTGCTCTCATCACAAATGAGATTGCCGGCTTAGGAAGCGAAGAAATGACCGACCGATTCATCATCAAGAAGATTCTCAGAGCTTTGGATGGAAAGTATGACACCGTGTGCACTTTGATCCAAATGATGCCAAACTACAAGACTCTCAAGCCAACCGAAGTCATTGGAAGAATTGTTGCTCATGAGATGACACTTAAGGATAAGGAAGAGCTTCACAACAAGTCGAGTGGTGCTTACAAAGCTACAAGTGATGCTCCCACAACCTCAAGTGACAAGTTAGTTTCCAATGAAGAGATAAGCCTAATGGTTAAGAACTTCAACAAATTCTACAAGAATAGAGGCAAAGAGAGAAGCTCAAAGTCTAGATCATATGATGAAAAGAGATCTTCTAGTCGTGATCGAAACTGCTACAATTGTGGAAGACCCGGACACTACTCTAATGAGTGTACAGCTCGCCATAAGAGAAGAGAAGAATCTCCAAGAAGAAGAAGTTCAAGAGATGAGTCACCTCGGAGAGAGAGAAGGAGTAGAGATGATCGTTATGAACGAAGACCCTCTCGGAGAAGCAAGGATTCGGAGAGGAAAGACAAGTCATCAAGGAGCTACACAAGAAGAAAACATCAAGCTCATGTAGGTGAATGGGTCTCCGGCTCCGACTCTGACAATCAATCCGATGGAAGCTATCACTCCGACTCCGACTACAGTCAAGATGAAGGTGTTGCCGGTCTTGCTCTCGTATCCTCCAACTCCAACTCCTACGACTTATTTGATTCACCAAATGAGGGAATTGGAAGATGCTTCATGGCTAAAGGCCCCAAGGTATCACACCCTGAATTCATTGACTTCAATAGTGATGAGGATGACTTGCTTGGTGAAGATGAGCTCTTGCATGATAAATCCAGTGAGCCTAGTAACGATGAAAATGCTAGTAGTCTTTATAGTCGAGAAGAGTCGAATGACAATGCTATGAAGGAGATTGAGCGTCTAACTAAAGAACTAAACATTCTTAAGTTAGCTCATGAAACAACTCAAGAAGATCATAGAGAGATCCTAAGATCTCATGAGAGGCTACGCTTCGAGAAGCTCACTCTAGAGCAAGAACATGAGTTTCTAAAAGCGATCAATGACGATCTTCGAAAGAAGAGTTCTTCATATCTTGCCAAACGACTTCTCTTGTCTAATTTCTTGCCACCCATTAAGACTAAGCATGACAAGCATAAGAAAAATTCTTCCTCTAGTAGTAACAATAACCATGCTAAATCCAATGTTGTTGCTTCTAGTAGTTCTCTTGATTCCACTAACAATGTTTCAAGCCAAGTTACACTTGAGCAAGAGAATAGTTTATTGAAAGGGATCATAGAGAAAGGTGTCTACAAGAGCCTTGCCGGAAGCAAGAACTTTGAGGAAATCGTTCGCAAGCAAGGAAGGCACCGGAAGAATCAAGGAATTGGTTTTGAGCGAAAGTTCAACGCCGAAGGAGTTGAGTGGGAAGAAGGTAGTTGAGCTTGACGAAGTAGAACTTGATGTGTCCTTGGGAACCCACTTGACCATGGATTGAGGTGCTTCAATGAATGCATCAATCTCCTCTTGAAGCTTGTCCTTGGCCTTTAGCTTGTGGTCTTGTGGTGGAAGGTCATCTTGAGCTTGTTCCACATTGGAAGAAGTAGGATCATACTTCTCCTTTTGTGAAACAAACTGTGGAGTAGGGTATTGACCTTCTTCCCACTCAACTCCTTCGGCGTTGAACTTTCGCTCAAAACCAATCCCTTGATTCTTCCGGTGCCTTCCTTGTTTGCGAACAATTTCCTCAAAGTTCTTGCTTCCGGCAAGACTCTTGTAGACACCTTTCTCTATGATTTCCTTCAATAGGCTATTTTCTTGCTCAAGTGTAACTTGGCTTGAAACATTGTTAGTGGAATCAAGAGAACTACTAGAAGTAACAATATTGGATTTAACATTGTTATTGTTACTACTAGAGGAAGAATTTTTCTTATGCTTGTCATGCTTAGTCTTAATAGGTGGCAAGAAATTAGACAAGAGAAGTCGTTTGGCAAGATATGAAGAACTCTTCTTTCGAAGATCGTCATTGATCGCTTTTAGAAACTCATGTTCTTGCTCTAGAGTGAGCTTCTCGAAGCGTAGCCTCTCATGAGATATTAGGAGCTCTCTATGATCTTCTTGAGTTGTTTCATGAGCTAACTTAAGAGTGTTTAGTTCTTTAGTTAGACGCTCAATCTCCTTCATAGCATTGTCATTCGACTCTTCTCGACTATAAAGACTACTAGCATTTTCATCATTACTACGCTCACTAGATTTATCATGCAAGAGCTCTTCTTCACCAAGCAAGTCATCCTCATCACTATCAAAGTCAATGAATTCAGGGTGTGTTACCTTGGGGCCTTTAGCCATGAAGCATCTTCCAATTCCCTCATTTGGTGAATCAAATAAGTCGTAGGAGTTGGAGTTGGAGGATACGAGTGCAAGTCCGGCAACACCTTCATCTTGACTGTAGTCGGAGTCGGAGTGATAGCTTCCATCGGATTGATTGTCGGAGTCGGAGCCGGAAACCCATTCACCTACATGAGCTTGATGTCTTCTTCTTGTGTAGCTCCTTGATGACTTGTCTTTCCTCTCCGAATCCTTGCTTCTCCGAGAGGGTCTTCGTTCATAACGATCATCTCTACTCCTTCTCTCTCTCCGAGGTGACTCATCTCTTGCTCTTCTTCTTGGAGATTCTTCTCTTCTCTTGTGGGGAGCCGTACACTCATTTGAGAAGTGTCCGGGTCTTCCACAATTGTAGCAGTTTCGATCACGACTAGAAGATCTCTTTTCATCATATGATCTAGACTTTGAGCTTCTTTCTTTGCCTATATTCTTGTAGAACTTGTTGAAGTTCTTAACCATTAGGCTTATCTCTTCATTGGAAATAAACTTGTCACTTGAGGTAGTGGGAGCATCACTTGTAGCTTTGTAAGCACCACTTGACTTATTGTGAAGCTCTTCCTTATCCTTAAGTGTCATCTCATGAGCAACAATTCTTCCAATGACTTCAGTTGGCTTGAGAGTCTTGTAGTTTGGCATCATTTGGATCAAAGTGCACACGGTGTCATATTTTCCATCCAAAGCTCTTAGAATCTTCTTGATGATGAATCGGTCGGTCATTTCTTCGCTTCCTAAGCCGGCAATCTCATTTGTGATGAGAGCAAGCCTAGAGTACATTTCAGCGACTCCTTCACCATCCTTCATCTTGAACTTGTCAAGTTGACCTTGAAGAATATCTAGCTTTGATTCCTTCACAGATTCAGTACCTTCGTGCATTTCAACCAAAGTATCCCAAATATCTTTAGCATTCTCAAGACGGCTAATTTTGTTGAACTCCTCGGGACACAAAGCATTGAAGAGAATGTCACAAGCTTGAGCATTGTTTTGCAACATCCGCAACTCTTCCGGTGTAGCTTCGCGATCCGGAACTTTTCCTTCCTCGAAGAATTCACCTTGCATACCAACACAAATAATGCCCCATGCGGCTGGGTTATGACCAAGAATATGCATTTTCATTTTATGCTTTCAACTAGCAAAATTTGTGTCATCAAAGTAAGGACCTCTACGATAATTACCCTCACTAGACGCCATACTCTCCTAGGTTGTGAAACCAAGCTTATGGAGTCCAATGCAATGGAAACCAAAACAATGGAGACCAAGGCTCTGATACCACTTGTAGGATCGAAAGTATGTCTAGAGGGGGGGTGATTAGACTACTTGACAATATAAAAAATCTGCCTATTGATCATGAACAGTTTTTCGCAGTTTCACAATTAAGATCAATTCAAGTAACACCCTACACATGCAATTCTAGAGTATAAGCAGCGGAAAGTAAATTGCACATGTAGTAAAGAGAGGTGGAGAAGATCAAACGCAGTTTGGAGACACGGAGATTTTTGTCGTGGTTCCGATAGGTGGTGCTATCGTACATCCACGTTGATGGAGACTTCAACCCACAGAGGGTAACGGCTGCGTGAGTCCACGGAGGGCTCCACCCACGAAGGGTCCACGAAGAAGCAACCTTGTCTATTCCATCATGGCCTACGCCCACAGAGGACTAGCCTTACTCGGGGTAGATCTTCACGAAGTAGGCGATCTCCTTGCCCTTACAAACTTCTTGGTTCAACTCCACATCTCGAAGACGGAGGCTCCCAAGCGACACCTAACCAATCTAGGAGGCACCACCCTCCAAAAGGTAATAGATGTTGTTGATGATGATGAACTCCTTGCTCTTGTGCTTCAAATGATAATCTCCCCAACACTCAACTCTCCTCACTGATATGGCTGTGGTGGAAGAAAGGATTGAGTGGAAAGCAACTTGGGAAGGCTAGAAATCAAGTTTCATATGGTAGGAATGGAATGACTTGATCTCAACACAAGGGTAGGTAGTTCTCTTCTCAGAAAGTGTATGGTAGGAGTGGTAGACTTTCTGATGGCTCTCTCCATGAATGAAGAGGGGGTGGAGGGGTATATATAGCCTCCACACAAAATCCAACCGTTACACACATAATTGAGCAATCTCGGTGAGACCGAAGTGAAAACTCGGTCAGACCGAAAGTTCAAATATAGTGAACGTTGGGGTTTTCGGTGGGACCGAAAATACCATCTCGGTGTGTCCGATATGAGTCAAAGGTAGGAGCTTGCCAGAATCGGTGGGACCGAAATTAACAACTCGGATATTCCGATATGATGTCAATTGGTTACAGAAGGTTGGCAGTCCAGTTTCGGTGAGACCGAACTCAAAATCGGATGGACCGAAATTTCTAGGGTTTGGAAGAATAACTGAGGTGGTTCATCTCGGTGGGACTGAGTTGGAAGAATCGGTTTGTCCGAGATTACTTATGAGTGTGTTAAGTAGTGAAAGTTGCTGATAGTTGAGGGAGCTAAATCACTAAGCACTTGAGCAACCAGATCATCAACACAACCTCATCCCCTTTTAATAGTATTGGCTTTTCCTATGGACTCAATGTGATCTTTGATCACTATACCAAAAAAAGAGTCTTGAGCTTATGCCAATGCTTGTCTTAGCATTTTGAGGGGTCCACTTCTTCAGACATTTCCATACCCATATCATCGAACTTCTCTGAAATGATTCCCAAGTAAATATTAGTTCAATGATATATATGTTGTTATTAATTACCAAAACCACCCGGGGATTAGTTGCACTTTCAATGTTTGACACATATTTCATTTGCTATCTTATTGTGTGAGCATGTTGGATGCATGATTTTATCCATTCGAGGACATCCATTTGTTGTTTTGGTCATTTTGATTTTTCTGACCAAATGGATGGACAAGAATGCCTAAGTACCTCCCCTAGCTATCTATGCTTTCTTGTCTCAAATTCTATTCATGCTTACATCACAAACTTTGAACAAGTCATTTTCGGACCCTCCGGGTGAGGAGCACTCGGAGCCACCGATCCGTCTTGGGCAAATCTCCAAAACCTTCTAATTGATTTCGGTCAGACCAACTCACTCAAACTCGGTCGAACCGAAAGCATTTAGACTGATCTAGGTTTTCATCTCGGTGAAACCGAATTGTGATTCTCGGCGTGACCGAAGTGCATAACTGCCTAGCAGTTATCCATCTCGGTGCCACCGAGTTTTTCAACTCGGTCCCACCGACAGCAAAGGGGTATATAATCCAAGGGCCGCGCGCGTTGATTCCTCCTTCAAACGTTTCGCCCCCACATCCCCTGCTGCCGTCGCCTTGGTCTCCGGATCGTCGCCGTCGTCGCCTGTGCGCCCTCGCCGCAGGTCTCCATCGTTGTCAACGGACATCTCCTCCGCGCCGTTGCCGCCGTAGAGTAACTCCACCAAGTTAGGGTGAGTTTTGATCCCACTCGTGCTCCCATCTCCGATTCAATGCACGTTTGGATTGCCTAGTATCTTGCCACGATTGAAATACTCCTGTACACCAGATTGGTTCGTTTGAACTAGATTCGAGTAAACGTTTTAGGGTTAGGTTTCCTCAGAACACATCTCGGTGAGACCGACTTTAAATTTTCGGTATGACCGATTTGGCCTATGGCCATTGCACTGCACCCTTCGGTCCAACCGAGTTGTGCAAAATCGGTGTGACCGAAATGTAGTTTCTATGAAACCCTAGTGTTTTCGGCAGGACCGAAACCCACTTCGGTCAAACCGAAAGTGGTGTGCCAAGCTCCTGTTTAACACTTCGGATTCACCGAAACTTAAACTCGGTCTGACCGAAATGTCTTCTGTGAAAACTTAAAACTAGAATTTGAACTCATTTTTTTTGCAAAAACTTCTATAGTTTGTGATGACTCTTCTTCTCTGCCTATACCTTATCTATTCATAGGTTGTCAGCCATGTCAGATGCCAGTGACAGTCAGAACAGGTCAGAGACACCCATTGCAGACATTCCAGAGGCAGACACTAGTCCTGATCCTAGTAGCCCATTTGATGATGGTGAGAGGAGTACACCAAGTGGCATGCCTCCTGCAGCCACCAGAGCTAGAAAGGAGAAGAATTCCGATGATGAAGATTCAGACTTTGTTGTTGATGAAGAAGTGACCTCCAAGCCTAAGAGGAAGGTTGTTGCCAAAGAGCAACAAGGTCAGCAATCTAAGAAGGGCACCAGCAAAGTCAAGCAGTCAACTGTTGCTAAGAAGCTGAATTTGGGAGAGGCAGCTGCAAGCAAAGTGAAGAAAACCTCCAAGAGAAAGAGGGTAGTGTATACTGATTCTCATGCAGATGCAGCAGTAGAGGATGAGAATGAGGAAGCACCCCAGCCTCCTCCTCAGAAGCAGAAGCTCATGGGTGATGCCATTAAGGCTGGAGCAACATCAAAGCCCAAGAAATCTGCTCAAGCTAAGGCAGCTCCAGCAAAGCTTGCTGCCAAGCCCAAGAGGACCATCAGAAACATTCCAGCGTCTGAAAAGAACAAGGATGATGTGCCATCAGCTGAGTCTGACGATGAAGGACAAGTGTTGCTGAAACTTCGTCCAAAACTGCCACTTCATAATGATGCTCATCCTCAAGCTGAGGATATGAAAGCAAGGAAAGATAGAGGTCTCAGGCTATGGAGACAAACTGACCCATATGCCGTGAGGAGAAGAACTGCTGTAGATCCCAGATTTCACACCAGAGAGCAGCAGGACTTCTATGAGACCGTGCTGATGGACAAGAAGCCCATAGTCGCAGACACCAGATATGTTGACTGGGAGTACATTGACAGCGAAGAGCACAGAGATTTCTTTCCACATGTGCATGAAAGTTTCACTGCATGTGGCGTTGCAGATTTTGTAGGTCAGAAATTGACCAGTTGGAACGATGAGATGATAATGCAATTCTATGCCACAGCTCACTTCTATCCTGATGGAAAGATTACGTGGATGACTGAAGGTCAAAGATTTTCTTCTTCCGTTGAAGAATGGGCAGAAATTCTGAATGCTCCATTGCAACGAGAAGATGATATTGATGTTTATGGGATTCCAAAGAAGAATCATGAATCCATGAAGAATATGTACAAAGAGATTCCAGTAGAGGATTTGGAAATTTGGAAGCTCGGCTCAGTCTACCATCTCCAGGCAAGCTTACCTACCACTAATACCATTTTGAGGCATACCTTGATGCCCAAGTCTGGAGGTCATCGCATGATCAGAGGATATTCTATCAACATGCTGCATATACTTGATGAGAAAGCACCTTTCAAGGTGATGGACTTGATGGTAGAAACCATTAAGAGGACTGCAGCTGACCAGAAAAGGTCATGTGGATTTGCCCCGCAGATTCAGATGCTTATCAATGCCAAGTTTAGCACGGGAAAATTCTTGTTGGATAGGAAACATTTACCACTGCAGCCAGAGGATGAAGACAATGTTGTTGTGATGGATGAGGAGGATCCGACATCTGTTGAAGGTCAAGCCAAGATCGAAGCTGCTAAGAAAGCCAAAGCTGACAAGGAAGCAGCAGCAGCAGCAGCTAAACCAAAGAGTTTCGGAGAGCAAATTCTTGAAGCTACCCAAAGGATTGAACAACGCCTGGCCAGCATTGAACAGTCTCAGGAGAGCTTAGAGAGGATTGTTGACGAGAAGATCCACGCTCTGGACGTGAAGCTGACTGAAATACAAGTGACCGTCAACAAGCTCGAGGCAGACATGGAGGAAGCAAAGCAAGACAAGGCAGAGCTTACGCGTGAGTTGCAGGATGACTTAGTCCAGGATTCTCATCGACAGACTGCTCCGGTTCCCAAAGGATCCCGATCAGCTGCTATTCCAGTGACTCACACCAGGACTACAGCTTCAGCACCTCCCACAGTTCCAGCAGTTACTACAGCTCCAGTGTCCACTCCTCCAGCACAGACATCAGCTGAAGTCTTCGCCGATGCTGTCATATCTACTCCGACATCAACTCAGACGGGAGCCGCCAGCAGAGCCCACAGTGACGTTTAGCTCTATGCTTTTTCGAACTTTTTGGTAACTTGTTGCCAAAGGGGGAGAAATTGTGCAGATCATAGGGCTTCGAGAGAGAGAGTGCTGTTGTCTTTGCGCTTTTGCTCTTTCGTTCTTTTGCGGTTTCTTTGAGATACTTTTGGTTTTCGAGACATTCAGTGTGCTTGATACTCCGTTTGATGCTACCTTAATGAGTGCTTGGTCGTACTATGCTTTAATGTGTGCTTAATGCTTATCATATGCCATTCCTATCTTGTATGACTATTTACTCATGTCTTGGTGATTGGGTGCATGCTGTTCATTCTTATCATTTTGTGCGCTCCACCAAGATGTATGTGACATGGAAGAGTGACCCATGATCCTAATCGATTGTGCATTTGCATTCAAACGCAAATCTTAAATAATGCACAAATTTAGGGGGAGCTCTTGCTTATCACATACTTCTCAAAGCAACGATAATATTCATTGATTATATCCTTTGTCGAAGCTTTGATCTATATGTTGTCATCAATTACCAAAAAGGGGGAGATTGAAAGTGCAACTAATCCCCGGGTGGTTTTGGCAATTAATAACAACATATATATCATTGAACTAATAGTTACTTGAGAATCATTTCAGAGAAGTTCAGTGATATGGGTATGGCAAGGACTGAAGAAGTGGACCCCTCAAAATGCTAAGGCAAGCATTGGCAAAAGCTCAAGACTCCATTTTTGGTTTAGTGATCCAAGATCACATTGAGTCCATAGGAAAAGCCAATACTATTAAAAAGGGATGAGGTTATGTTGATGATCTGGTTGCTCAAGTGCTTAGTGATACATCTCCTAAACTATCAGCAACTTTCACTGCCATATACACTCATAAGTAATCTCGGTCCCACCGATATTCCAAACTCAGTCACACCGAGATGAACCACCTCAGCCATAAGCCAAACCCTAGAAAACTTGGATTTTCCGATTCTGAAATCGGTTTCACCGAAACATGAGTTGCCAAGGTTCTGTAACCTTCTGTCATCAAATCGGTGTCACCGAGATGATGAAGTCGGTCCCACCGAAACTGGTATGCTCTTGTCATTGCACGAATCGGACTAACCGAGATTGTATATTCGGTCCCACCGAAAACCCAACGTTCACATTATTTGAACTCTCGGTCTCACCGAGTTGTCCACTTCGGTCCCACCGAGTTTGCTCAAATGTGTGTAACGGTTGGATTTTGTGTGGAGGCTATTTATACCCCTCCACCCCCTCTTCATTCGTGGAGAGAGCCATCAGAAAGAACTACCACTCCTACCTTACATTTCTGAGAAGAGAACTACCTACCCTTGTGTTGAGATCAAGTTGCTCCACTCCCACCATATGAAACTTGATCTCTAACCTTCCCAAGTTGCTTTCCACTCAATCCTTTCTTCCACCACAGCCAAATCAGTAAGGAGAGTTGAGTGTTGGGGAGATTATCATTTGAAGCACAAGAGCAAGGAGTTCATCATCATCTACAACATCTATTACCTTTTGGAGGGTGGTGCCTCCTAGATTGGTTAGGTGTCGCTTGGGAGCCTCCGTCGTCGAGATGTGGAGTTGAACCAAGAAGTTTGTAAGGGCAAGGAGATCGCCTACTTCGTGAAGATCTACCCCGAGTAAGGCTAGCCCTCCGTGGGCGTAGGCCATGATGGAATAGACAAGGTTGCTTCTTCGTGGACCCTTCGTGGGTGGAGCCCTCCGTGGACTCGCGCAGCCGTTACCCTCCGTGGGTTGAAGTCTCCATCAACGTGGATGTACGATAGCACCACCTATCGGAACCACGGGAAAAATCATTGCGTCTCCAAATTGCGTTTGATCTTCTCCACCTCTCTTTACTACATGTGCAATTTACTTTCCGCTGCCTATACTCTAGAATGGCATGTGTAGGGTGATGCTTGACTTAATCATAATTGTGAATCTGCCAAAAACTGTTCTTTGTCAAAAGGCAGAATTTTTATATTTACAAGTAGTCTAATCACCCCCCCTCTAGACATACTTTCGATCCTACAGTTGTCGGGAACTTTGTGCGCATCTTTCCTTCATGGAAAGAATATACCACAGACACAGAACAATTTCCAACATTCCTCTACAACTTACGTATAAGTAATGTACTAATCTTGTTCAGGGTAGTTACTGCATATGTTTCTGTTGATAGAAGACACAAGATTTCATACTTTTAAATAGGCGAGGACCAAATTGGATAGTGAAGATGAGCAATGGTTGCTTGCACTTTTCAAGCACTCATTGATGAAGTATCGTTCCTACCTGAGGCAAGCGCACTTCGATGGCAAGCCTCTTAACAAAATTTTGGTAAAGTCTCCGGTGCTACATTTATCAGACAGTGACTGGAATAATCTTGTTACACATTGGTCTCGTCTACAGCGTAAGGTAATGTCTATGATATCACATCATAATTTGAACTACTTTTCTGCATGTACCTTACCGTCTCACTTGTACGAAAACTGTTTGCAGAAGAACATTCATTCTCAAGGGACCACGAAAAGTCGCAACTATACTGCACACTGCATTGCTCTTGTGAGTACCTCTTGCTCTGTATGGCCATACTTTCTTAGATGGTTGATTATGTAGCATCACTGCCCATGGTAGCCGCGTTATCCTCCATTTGGTGGACATTATAAGATCGGTGTCAACTCTTACATAAATTTAGAATCAACCCAATGCTTTTGAAGAGGTTTAGCTCTGCAGTGCTCTTGTAAGGATGGAACGTCTTCTAACACTATACTTACATTAACAACTACTCCCTCTGTCCCATAATATAAGAGCGTTTTGTATTGTACACAAGTGTACAAAACACTCCTATATAATGGGAAGGAGGGATTGGTTCATTGTGTAGCATTCTGCATCTTATCAACCTCGCCCACCATTTACTAAAAATATCAGATCTATATTTAATCTTACCAAAAAGTTGAATACACAGAAAATGCGAGTGCATAAGTGTAGCCAATTGCTCTTGTCATTACATTTTGTCCTATAATGCTTGTACTTATAGGGATTGGTATTTGATTATGTAGCATCAATCTGCATCTTATCTTCATTATCCTCTATCCCTTCCAGCATTATCATATCTATAATTATTCTCTACAAAATGTAGAGTACAGAGAATGCTTATGAAGAACATTCTGCGAAATTCTTGAGTTATCCTTCCCTTGACATGGAGAAGGGCATTATAAAGCCGGTGTTAACTGTTAATGTAAGTCAGTCCTTCTAAATTCTTTATCCTCAACTATTGTTTAATTTGCTCATACTCCCTATCATCAACTTCCGTTTAGTTTGCTGTTTCTATCAAAGTGCGTGTTCGTAACAACTGTAAGTTCCAAGTTTTAGTTCTAAAACCAAATTCCTTATTAATACGATGCACATCACTTAATACTCCCTATATTTATACTTGTTTTTGTGGATCTATAATCCAGTGTGTGGTGAAGCAGCCCACATTTGCACCTTGTCATCTCCTATTTTATCTTACTGATGTGGCTCATGATATGAACAACATGCCAGGCACATTAACCAAAATAGATACAATGATTGTCTTTGCCCTTCATCTATGCTTGTTTTGTCAACACGGTAATCCAGTAGTGTGGTGAAGCTCCCCGCATTATGAACAATGTCAAATTATGCTATTGATATTTCGAACTGACTCTTTATTTTCTAATTTGAAATTGGATGGAATTGAGAACATAGTTACCATCTCTGTTTGTACACGTGTAAAACATGTCATCTCTCTGCTTGTTTCAGGGTGATCTGCCTGATGGCATGCACAATTCTGCTGAAGGTTGTGAGACAAACCCAACATATATTGCAGCAAAGAAGGCAAAACATCTTGAAGATATCGAGACAACCCTAAAGTCATGTCTTGATGTCGTGTTCAAGTTACTTGAGACTAGCAGTAAGACAAGCTCACATAATTCGCTGTCTGAATCAATTCGACTTCTTTAGTCTCAAGTTCAAGCAGAAAGGCACTCTGCAACTCAACTTCGACTTGAAGTCCAATCTCTAAGGAAGATCACAGAGAACACCAGTAGAGCCTCATTGCTAAACAACTACACCTGGAAGCTATGACTGACATGCTAGGACGGTCTCACAGCCTTGCTCAGCACCTTGCGCAGCAGCTCCCGCACAATGCTAACCTTTCTTGAACTGTCTTCGAAGTGGTCTTGGTTCAATATTATTTTGTTACGTGCAATGGCGCCCAGTTTTTGTAATCTGCTTCTTCGTTGCGCTTTATGATCACTCGTGGTGAACTTCTATTCCAAGTAGATGTAATATACCATAATTCCTTTATTGTATAGTGTAGGTTTGTTCTAAGTTACAATGCCGAGTAGTTTTGTTCTTAATTCCTACTAGTTATCGTATATGCCATCATTCGCTATGTGAAAAGAACGGCGAAAATGTGACGTAGTCGACCAGGCCCAAACTTTCTTGGGCCTGAAAGGTCATTGGGACCCTTCACACTTTGCGCCAGGCCCACAACTTACACGGGCCTACATTAGGCCCAATTTTTAGTTAGGCCTTTAGTGGACCCAGCGCTTGGTTGGGCCCATGTTGCTTTGGGCATTAACATGCTGAATATTCCGCTGGCCTATTGAGGCCCAGAAGATACCATGAGCCTTTAGCAGGCTGAAATGCATGTTGGGCCTCAATTTCCACAAGTCATCCACGGGCCTTTAGAAGGCTGAAATGTAGACCGGGGCCATTATTGGCCCAGTTATAATACGGGCCATTACCAGGCCGAAACATATCTGGGCCTTAGTTGGCCCACTAATATCATGGGCCTTTAAGAGGCTGAAAACTTAGTACATGCATCAGTGGGCTGAATTATACGGCAGGCCTCTAACAGGCCCAAAGTCACGTTGGGCTGAACTGTTGCCAGCTTGATCACGGGCCGTTAGTGGGCCAGATGTCGCGTCAGACCATATATGGCCCATCGGCAGCACGGGCCATTCACAGGCCGAAAGACATACCGGGCTGAAATGGGCCCATGTCTTCATCGGGCCTCTAACGGGCTGAAATGTCACTAGGCTGTAATCGGGCTCAAATACTCGGTGAAACATTAACAGGCTAGATCTAGCTTTTGGCCGTAATTGGACCATGTTTAAGCAGACTGTTAGTGGGCTGGCCCAATAGTACATGAGTAAATACTACGGGCCTTTAGCTGGGCCGGCCCATTTAATATTTATGGGCCACTTCTGGGCCTGTCCACGTGTCAACATATCATAGGCGCATCTCGCCCATTGGATGAGTGACATATGTGCCAACGCGGATCTGACACGTGGTTCCGTCAGCCAATGAGAATTTTACACGTGCAAAGTCACCATTGGTCGTGGCTGTTAGCGGGTTATCGGATCCAAAACCAGACCTCATAGCTTAACGGTGACCCATTACTGTGGATGCCATGTGTCGGTTACCCTTGACGAAAGCACTTCCATGACGCAGTATTTATCGTCATGGAAGTGGACACTTATGTGATGATAATTTTGGTATTGTCATGGAACACTACTACGACAGCACAGGTATGACTATCTTGATTCTGTCATAAAATCGTCATGGATGTACATGCATGACAGAAAACGTGACCTACTGTGACAAACACGTATTATCACAGAAGTGTTTTTTGTAGTGATGTATATCAAATATACCTTTGTTCACTTTGCCATCCTTCTTATCCGCCAAATACTTGGTGCAGTTCCGCTTCCAATGACCAGTCCCTTTGAAGTAGAAGCACTCAGTTTTAGGCTTGGCTCCAGACTTGGGTTTTTTCCTGGGAGTAGCAACTGGCTTGCTATTCTTCTTGAAGTTCCCCTTCTTTCCCTTGCATTTTTCTTGAAACTAGTGGTCTTATTAACCATCAATACTTGATGCTCCTTTTTGACTTCTACCTCCGCAACTTTGAGCATTGCGAAGAGCTCGAGAATTGTCTTTTCCATCCCTTGCATATTATAGTTCTTACAAAGCCTTTGTAGCTTGGTGGCAGAGTATGTGACTGACAGAACTGTTCTCCTCCAACTTTGAGGATTGAAGAACTCTGTCAATAACACTATCATCTGGAATATTAACTCCCAGCTGAGTCATGTGGTTATGGTACCCAGACATTCTGAGTATGTGTTCACTGACAGAACTGTTCTCCTCCATCTTGCAGCTATAGAACTTGTTGGAGACTTCATATCTCTCAACTCGGGCATTTGCTTGAAATATTAACTTCAACTCTTGGAACATCTCATATGCTCCATGACGTTCAAAACGTCTTTGAAGTCCCAATTCTAAGCCGTAAAGCATGGCACGATGAACTATAGAGTCATCATCAGACCGCGTCTGCCAGACGTTCAATGCGTCCACGTTAGCGGGAGGGGGCTTGTCACCTAGCGGTGCATCAAGGACATAATTCTTCTATCCAGCAATGAGGATAATCCTCAAGTTATGGACCCAGTCTGTGTAGTTGCTACCATCATCTTTCAACTTAGCTTTCTCTAGGAATGCATTAAAATTTAAGGGAACGGTAGCACGGGCCATTGATCTACAACATAGATATACAAAAACTATCAGGACTAAGTTCATGATAAATTAAGTTCAATTAATCATATTACTAAAGAACTCTCACTTAGATAGGCATCCCTCAAGTCATCTAAATGACCACGTGATCCATATCAACTAAACCATGTCTGATCATCACGTGAGATGGAGTAGTTTTCAATGGTGAACATCTTATGTTGATCATATCTGCTATATGATTCACGCTCGACCTTTCGGTCTCCAGTGTTCTGAGGCCATGTATGTACATGCTAGGCTCGTCAAGTTTAACCCGAGTATTCTGCATGTGCAAAACTGTCTTACACCCGTTGTATGTGAACGTAGAGCTTATCAACCCCGATCATCACGTGGTGTCTCACCATGACGAACTGTCGCAACGATGCATACTTGATACGTCTCCAATGTATCTATAATTTTTTATTGTTCCATGCTATTATATTATCCTTCTAGGATGTTTTATGGGCTTCAATATACATTTTTATATGATTTTTAGGACTAACCTATTAACCCAGAGCCCAGTGCCAGTTTCTGTTTTTCCCTTGTTTTTGAGTATCGCAGAAAAGGAATACCAAACGGAGCCCAATTGACCTGAAACTCAGTGGAGGTTGTTTTTAGACCAGAAGAAGCCCAGGGAGTACCGGAGGAGGACCAGAAGATTCCTAGGCTGCTCACGAGGGTAGGGGTGCCCCCTGGGCGCGCCCCTACCTCGTGGACAGCCCGGAGACCCCCTTTACTTGTTACCGACTCCAACACCCCCTATATATATATAGAAACCTTCAAAAAATAACCTAGATCGGGAGTTTCACCGCCGCAAGCTTCTGTTGCCACCGAAAACCAATCTAGACCCGTTCTCGCACCCTGCCGGAGGGGGGGAATCCCTCTCTGGTGGCCATCTTCATCATGTCGGCGCTCTCCATGACGAGGAGGGAGTAGTTCACCCTCGGGTCTGAGGGTATGTGCCAGTAGCTATGTGTTTTCTCTCTCTCTCTCTCTCTCTCTCTCTCTCTCTCTCTCTCTCTCTCTCTCTCTCGTGTTCTTGAGATGGCATGATCTTGATGTATCGCGAGCTTTGCTACTATAGTTGGATCTTATGATGTTTCTCCCCCTCTAATTTCTTGTAATGGACTGAGTTTTCCCTTTGAAGTTATCTTATCGGATTGAGTCTTTAAGGATTTGAGAACACTTGATGTATGTCTTGCATGTGCTTATCTGTGGTGACAATGGGATATCACGTGATCTACTTGATGTATGTTTTGGTGATCAACTTGCGGGTTCCATGACCTTGGGAATCTATGCATAGGGGTTGGCACACGTTTTCATCCTGACTCTCCGGTAGAAACTTTGGGGCACTCTTTGAAGTTCTTTGTGTTGGTTGAATAGATGAATCTGAGATTGTGTGATGCATATCGTATAATCATGCCCACGGATACTTGAGGTGACAATGGAGTATTTCTACCTCTTGAGCTTGCGTTGTATTCCCTCAAAGAGGAAAGGGAGATGCAGCACAGTAGCGTAAGTATTTCCCTCAGTTTTTGAGAACCAAGGTATCAATCCAGTAGGAGACCACGCGCCAGTCCCTCGCACCTGCACAAACAAATAAGAACTATGCAGCCAACGCGATAAGGGGTTGTCAATCCCTTTACGGTCACTTACGATAGTGAGATCTAATAGAGGTGATAATTATATTTTTGGTATTTTTGGTATAGAAACAGAAAGTAAAGAAAGCAACGGCAACAGAAATTGGCTAGTTTACAAGAAAGTAATATGATAAAGATAGACCCGGGGGCCATAGTTTTCTCTAGTGGCTTCTCTCATGGTAGCGATATTCTACGGCGAGTAAACAAATTACTGTCGAGCAATTGATAGAAAAGTGAATAATTATGAGACTATCTAGGCATGATCATTGTATATAGGCATCACATCCGAGACAAGTAGACCAACTCCTGCCTGCATCTAATACTATTACTCCACACATCGACCGCTATCCAGCATGCATCTAGTGTATTGAGTTCATACGAACAAAGTAACGCCTTAAGCAAGATGACATGATGTAGAGGGATAAACTCAAGCAATATTATGAAAACCCCATCTTTTTATCCTCGATGGCAACAATACAATACGTGCCTTGCTGCCCCTACTGTCACTGGGAAAGGACACCGCGAGATTGAACCCAAAGCCAAGCACTTCTCCCATTGCAAGAACTATAGATCAAGTAGGCCAAACCAAACCAATAATTCGAAGAGACTTGCAAGGATATTATGAGCACACATAAAAAGTTCAGAGAAGAACCAAATATATTTCATAGATAACCTTGATCATAAACTACAATTCATCGGATCTCGACAAACACACCGCAAAAAGAGATTACATTGAATAGATCTCCTCGAAGACCAAGGAGAACTTTGTATTGAGATCCGGAGAGAGAGAAGAAGCCATCTAGATACTAGCTATGGACCCGAAGGTCTGAGGTAAACTACTCACAACTCATGGTGAGGGCGATGATGATGATGATGAAGGCCTCCGTGATGGATCCCCCTCCCGGAACAGGCTCCAAGATGGGATCTCCACGGGAACAGCAGCTACGGCGGTGGAATTAGGGTTTTGTCTCTGCGTTTGGAGTTTCTGGGGTACGTAGGCATATATAGGAGGAAGAGGGGCACCAGGGGCTACCGGGCCTGCCCTCGAGGCAGGGGCGCGCGCCCTGGGAAGGGGGGCGCGCCCCCCACCCTCGAGGGTGGGCCCCCTGTCCTCTGGCTTGGCCCCGAAGTTTATCTCGCGTGATTTCCTCCCAAAATATCTCCTGCGAAGGTTTCATTCCGTTTGGACTCCGCTTGATATTCCTTTTCTGCAAAACCCTGAAATAGGAAAAAAACAGCAATCTGGACTAGGCCTTTGGGTTAGTAGGTTAGTCCCAAAAAAGATATAATAGTGAATGATAAAGCCCATTAAACATCTAAGACTTCGTAAATAATAGCATGGAACAATAAAAAATTATAGATACATTGGAGACATATCAAGCATCCCCAAGCTTAATTCCTGCTCGTCCTCGAGTAGGTAAATGATAAAGAAAGAATTTTTGATGTGGAATGCTAACCATTATAGTTTTTCAATGTAATTCTCTTAATTGTGGCATGAATGTTCAGATCTGAAAGATTCAAGATAAAAGTCTATATTGACATAAGAGATAACAATACTTCAAGCAATACTAACAAAGCAATTACGTCTTCTCAAAATATTATGGCTAAAGAAAGTTATCCCTGCAAAATCATATAGTGTTGGCTATGCTCCCTTGCTATCACACAAAATATGCATATCATGCACAACCCCGATTTCAGCCAAGCATTTGTTTTCATGCTCTATCTTTTCAAACCTTTCAACTTTCACGCAATACATGAGCGTGAGCCATGGACATAGCACTATGGGTGGAATAGAGGTGGTTGTGGAGAAGACAAAAAGAGGGAGATAGTCTCACATCAACTAGGCATATCAACGGGCTATGGAGATGCCCATCAATAGATATCAATGTGAGTGAGTAGGGATTGCCATGCAACGGATGCACTAGAGCTAAATATGAATGAAATCTCAACAAAAGAAACTAGTGGGTGTGCATCCAACTTGCTTGCTCACGAAGACCTAGGGCATTTGAGGAAGCCCATCGTTGGAATATACAAGCCAAGTTCTATAACGAAAATTCCCACTAGTATATGAAAGTGACTAAGCATGAGACTCTCTACAATGAAGAACATGGTGCTACTTTGAATCACAAGTGTGGAAAAAGATAGTAGCAATTGTCCCTTTTTTCTTTTCTTTTCTCTCTCTCTCTCTCTCTCTTTTTGCGGAGGGGCTTTATAGATTCAGCCTTTCCTCCCATGGGACAATGCTCTATAAATGATGATCATCTCACTTTCATTACAACACAAGATTACAACACAAGATTACAACACAAGATTACAACTCAATACTACAACAACAAAGTATGACTCTATATGAATGCCTCCAGCGGTGTACCGATATGTGCAATGAAACAAGAGTGACATGTATAAAAATTATGCATGGTGGCTTTGCCACAAATGCGATGTCAACTACATGATCATGCAATGGCAATATGACAATATGATGCGTGTCATATGAATAGAACGGTGGAAAGTTGCATGGAAATATATCTCGGAATGGCTATGGAAATGCCATGATAGGTAGGTATGGTGGCTGTTTTGAGGAACAATATGGTGGTTGTTTTGAGGAAGGATATATAGTGGGTTTATGGCACCGGCGAAAGTTGCGTGGTACAAGAGAGGCTAGCAATGGTGGAAGGGTGAGAGTGCGTATAATCCATGGACTCAACATTAGTCATAAGAACTCATATACTTATTGCAAAAATCTACGAGTCATCAAAACAAAGCAAGCAACGCATGGCCCTAGGGGGAAGGTTGGTAGGAGTTAACCATCGCGCGCCCCCGACCTTCACACAAAGGTTGACACTCTACAAATACCTCACGCTTTAACTTAGTCACACAACGGTTCACCATACGTGCATGCTACGGGAATCACCAACCTTAACACAAATATTTCTCAATTTCATAATTACTCCACTAGCATGACTCTAATATCACTATCCTCATGTCTCAAAACAATTATCAAGCATCCAACATCTTTTTCTACTCAATGCACTTGATGTAATTTTTTTTACTACATTGACATTGGATGTTTATCATGTGAAGAATAGTTTCTTTAGCCTAAACACTTTACCATGCTGTTTAAATAGACTCTCAAATAGATCTAAGTGAAGCATGAGAGTTCAACAATTTCTACAAAATATTACCACCACCGTGCTCTAAAAGATATAAGTGAAGCACTAGAGCAAAAACTATTCAACTCAAAAGACATAAGTGAAGCATATAGAGTGTTCTAAAAATTTCTAGGGCATATTTAACTCTCTCAAATAGGTGTGTCCAGCAAGGATGATTGTGGCAAACTAACAAGCAAAGACTCAAATTATACAAGACGCTCCAAGCAAAACACATAACATGTTGCGAATAAAAATATAGCTCCAAGTATAGTTACCGATGGATGAATAAGAAAGAGGGAATGCCTTCCCGGGGCATCCCCAAGCTTAGTCCTTTGCTACTCCTTGTTCCATAGTCCATCAAAGCAATACTCAGAACTTGAAAACTTCACAACACAAAACTTAGACAAAAATTCTCGTGAGCTCCGTTAGTAAGAGAAATCAAACCACCACTCAAAGATACAACAAGGAATTCATTCATTGTTTATATTGGTGTTAAACCTACTGTACTCCAAGTTCTCTATGGTTCATATCCTCCAATATTGCTCATAGATGCATCGGAATAAGCAAACAATACACGAAAAACAGAATCTGTCAAAAACAGAACAGTCTGTAGTAATCTGCTGGGTTCGCCTACTTCTGGAACTCCAAAAAATTAAAAATAAATTGGTAAATTTGCGCAATTTTTCTACCAATCAGCAGCAAAAAGAATCAACTAAAAAGCACGCTCCAGTAAAATCTGAAGACTACTTTAGCGAGCGCTAACGATTCTGTTTTTCACAGCAAGATCATATAAACTTCACACAAGTCTTGCCAAAGGTTCTACATGGCACAAACACTAAACAAAACATGAAAACACATATAATCAGAGGTAGATGCAATATATATTCCCTAACAGCAACAAAAACAAAAAACAAAAAATTAGGTTGCCTCTCAACAAGCGCTATCGTTTTACGCCCGTAGCTAGGCACGATTTTAGTGATGCTCTCATGAAAAACAAGAATTGAAGCACGAGGAGAGCATCATAAAGCGCATGGCAAACACATCTAAGTCTAACATACTTCCTATGCATAGGCATTTTATAGGAAAACAAATTAGCAAGACAAGCAAGATCTGGCCTATGCAAGGAAGATGAAAGAAACAATAGCAATCTCAACATAACGAGAGGTAATTTAGTAACATGGAAATTTCTACAACCATATTTTCCTCTCTCATAGTAATTGCACGTAGGATCATAAGAAAATTCAACAATATATCTATCACAAAACATATTCTCAACACGATACACATGCATACGAAGTTGACACTCTTCCAAAATAGTGGAAGCAATATTAACTAAAGTCATGACCTCTCCAAACCCACTCTTAATATTATTGCAAACATTATTATCAATCTTACATTCATCATGGGGATTAAATAAATTTTCAGGATCATAAGAAGAATCACCCCAATCATGATCATTGCAACAAATAGTAGTCATGGCAAAACTAGCGTCCCCAAGCTTAGAATTTTGCATATCATTAACACAACGGCGCCAGAAATTCTTCTTGCTACCTCTTGAGCTTGTGTTGAATTCCCTCGAAGAGGAAAGGGAGATGCAGCACAGTAGCATAAGCATTTCCCTCAGTTTTTGAGAACCAAGGTATCAATCTAGTAGGAGACCATGCGCCAGTCCCTCACACCGGCACAAACAAATAAGAACTTTGCAGCCAACGCGATAAGGGGTTGTCAATCCCTTTACGGTCACTTACGATAGTGAGATCTGATAGAGATGATAATTATATTTTTGGTATTTTTGGTATAGAAACATAAAGTAAAGAAAGCAACGGCAACAGAAATTGGCTAGTTGACAAGAAAGTAATATGATAAAGATAGACCCGGGGGCCATAGTTTTCTCTAGTGGCTTCTCTCATGATAGCGATATTCTACGGCGGGTAAACAAATTATTGTCGAGCAATTGATAGAAAAGCGAATAATTATGAGACTATCTAGGCATGATCATTGTATATAGGCATCACGTCCGAGACAAGTAGACCGACTCCTGCCTGCATCTACTGCTATTACTCCACACATTGACCGCTATCCAGCATGCATCTAGTGTATTGAGTTCATACAAACAGAGTAACGCCTTAAGCAAGATGACATGATGTAGAGGGATAAACTCAAGCAATATGATGAAAACCCCATCTTTTTATCCTCGATGGCAAAAATACAATACGTGCCTTGCTGCCCCTACTGTCACTGGGAAAGGGCACCGCAAGATTGAACCCAAAGCCAAGCACTTCTCCCATTGCAAGAACTATAGACCTAGTAGACCAAACCAAACCAATAATTTGAAGAGACTTGCTAGGATATTATGAGCACACATAAAAGTTCAGATAAGAACCAAATATCTTTCATAGATAACCTTGATCATAAACTCACAATTCATCGGATCTCGACAAACACACCGCAAAAAGAGATTACATCGAATAGATCTCCTCGAAGACTGAGGAGAACTTTGTATTGAGATCCGGAGAGAGAGAGAAGAAGCCATCTAGATACTAGCTATGGACCCGAAGGTCTGAGGTAAACTACTCACAACTCATGCTGAGGGCGATGATGATGATGAAGAAGGCCTCCGTGATGGATCCCCTCCCGGAACAGGCTCCAAGATGGGATCTCCACGGGGTCAGCAGCTACGGCGGTTGAATTAGGTTTTCTCTTTGTGTCTGGAGTTTCTGGGGTACGTAGGCATATATAGGAGGAAGAGGGGCACCATGGGCCACCGGGCCTGCCCTCGAGGCAGGGGGCGCGCCCTTGGAAGGGGGAGCGCCCCCCACCCTCGAGGGTGGGCCCCCTGTCCTCTGGCTTGGCCCCAAAGTTTATCTCGCGTGATTTCCTCCAAAAATATCTCCTACGAAGGTTTCATTCCGTTTGGACTCCGTTTGATATTCCTTTTCTGCAAAACCCTTAAATAGGCAAAAAACAACAATCTGGACTGGGCCTTTTGGTTAGTAGGTTAGTCCCAAAAATGATATAAAAGTGAATGATAAATCCCATTAAACATCTAAGACTTCATAAATAATAGCATGGAACAATAAAAAATTATAGATACGTTGGAGACGTATCAAGTATCTAGGTGACATTAGGCTTTTGGTTGATTTGTATCTTAAGGTGTTATTCTAGTACGAACTCTAAGATAGATCAAACGGAAAGAATAGCTTCGTGCTATTTTACTACGGACTCTTGAATAGATCGATCCGAAGGAATAACTTTGAGGTGGTTTTGTACCCTACAATAATCTCTTCGTTTGTTCTCCGCTATTAGTGACTTTGGAGTGACTCTTTGTTGCATGTTGAGGGATAGTTATCTGATCTAGTTATGTTATTATTGTTGAGAGAACTTGCACTAGTGAAATTATGAACCCTAGGCCTTGTTTCCTAGCATTGCAATACCGTTTACGCTCACTTTTACCACTTGCTACCTTGCTGTTTTTATATTTTCAGATTACAAAAACCTATATCTACCATCCATATTGCACTTGTATCACCATCTCTTTGTTGAACTAGTGCACCTATACAATTTACCATTGTATTGGGTATGTTGGGGACACAAGAGACTCTTTGTTATTTGTTTGCAGGGTTGTTTGAGATATACCATCTTCAACCTACGCCTCCCACAGATTGATAAACCTTAGGTCATCCAGTTGAGGCAAATTTTTTACTATCCTACAAACGTATGCACTTGGAGGCCCAACAACGTCTACAAAAAGAAGGTTGCGTAGTGGACATCAAGCTCTTTTCTGCCGCTGTTGCCGGGGAGGTGAGTGCTTGAAGGTATATCTTTACATCTTGCAATCGAATCTTTTAGTTTCTTGTTTTATCACTAGCTTAGTTTATAAGAGAAAACTACGAAAAAATGGAATTGATGTTGCCTCATATGCTTCATCTTTTGAATATCTTTCGTGAAAATGACGGAAAGGAAAATTGTGCCCAAGTACTAGAAGAAGAATGCATTAAAATGTTTGGCACTAAACACTTGAATGATGAGCATGATTGCAATGTTGTTAGTGTGAATTCTTCGAATATCCATAGTACTAATGACGATTGCACTAGTCATGATGAAAATGTCTCTTATAAGCATGTCAACTTTTGTCGAGTGCATAGAGTTTGCAAGTACACACCAAATAGGGAAGATAGATTTTGCAAGAGGCATAAGTATTTAGAAACCAAATGGTTGCAAGAAAGGCTAGATGTTTGTTGTGACGCCCGGATAGTTAAGAATAGTAACCATTCGCTAATGGTGCCACGTCAGCACGATTACTGTTGCTAATCTTGCGATGATACAAATCTCGTTCAAATTTCAAATTTTAAAATAAAGTCAAACAACAAAAGTTTTGAAACATTAAAACTAAGATGTTCGGATTGTGGTAAATAAACCATACAAAATATTGGTGAATAAACCACACTTTTATAAAATATTTTAATACTCTAAAATGAATAAAACAGTAGCTAAGGCAAATAATTAAATGCCACTTATATTGGTAAAATAATAAACTATATTATTTTGGGGTGGAACTTTTTGTGGGAGTGAAATAATTACTAATACTAAATTAGGTACAACTTTTGTAATATACAAAACAAAATTTAACTTGTAAATAAAAGAGAACAGAAATAGAAAAATAAGTAAAAGAAAAAGAAAATACAAAAAAAATATAAACAAAACAAAAACAAAGAA
>LR738711.1:724224043-724236290 GCA_902687465.1 Secale cereale
CCCAGCGCTCGCCACGGCCTCCCCTGCTCACTGCCCGCGCGGCTGCTCCGCGCCGGAGCCACCCCCTTCCTCCGGCGCCATCCCCCTCCGGCGCCGTCCTCCGCCGGCGCCAGGCCCGCCACCGCCTGGGGCCGCGGCTCGCCGCCGTTGGCGCCCCGTCGGGCGCCCGTCGCCCCATGTGCCCGTCGCCCGACCCGCTTTGGCCCCCAGGGCCAATGACACATGGGCCCCACCCCTGAACGTTAAAAAAAAGATAAAAAGAAATATATATAATAAAAATAATTAATAAATAATAAGGGGTTTTAATTAATTAATTAATTAATTAACTTAATTAATTCTATTAGATTAACCTAATCACTAATTAACCTATTAATCTGTTAATTAAACTAACTAACTTAGTTAACTAGATATCAGTCAATGACATGTGGGTCCCCCTTGACTCTGTTGACTGGTCAACATTGACCCAGTCAACGCTGACTGGATCTGCTGACTGGACCTTTGACTTAGTCCACCTATTAAATAATTTGGAAATTCAATTAAACTTTGAAAATTAATAAAAACGTTAGAAAATCATATCTTTTAAACCGTAACTCGGATGAAAAAACTTTGTACATGAAAGTTGCTCAGAATTTCGAGACGAATCCGAATACGCAGTCTGTTCGTCCGCCACACATCTCTATCATACCGAACGTGCAACATTCCCCCTCCGTTTCATCTGCCCGAAAACGCGAAACACCGGGAATACTTTCCCGGATGTTTTTCATCCTTGCCAGTATCACCTCCTACCGCGTTAGGTCACACGTAGCACCGCGTTTTGCCATGTTACACTTTGTGATGCTTTGATTGCTTTGTTATTTATTATGTTCCCCCCTCCGTTACTTCTTTCCGGTAGACCCCGAGACCATTGATGCTTCGGTGTTCGACTACGGCTACGCTTCCAAGCCCCCCCTTTGATCACCAGATATCGCCTACTCTTCTCTCTACTGCTTGCATTAGAGTAGTGTAGCATGTTACTGCTTTCGATAATCCTATTCTGCTGCATAGCCTGTCATTGTTGCTACCATTGTTGATACTTTACCTGCAAACCTAAATGCTTAGTATAGGATGCTAGTATACCATCAGTGGCCCTACACCCTTGTCCGTCTGCCCTGCTATTCTATCGGGCCGTGATCACTTGGGAGTGATCACGGGTATATACTACATACATTTTACATACACATGTTGATGATTCGGATATGGGGGCTGAAGGGGCAGGTGGTTCCACCCAGGTAGTGGTGGGCCTGGGTTCCCGACAGTCCCCTGATGGTTACTTTGTGGCGGAGCGACAGGGCAGGTTGCGACCACCTAGGAGACAGGTGGGCCTGGCCCTGGTCGTTGCCCGCGGTTATGTCATAATAACACGTTTATCGAGATCTTGGTATTTGATCTGAGTCTGGCCATTTGGTCTATACGCACTAACCAGCTACGTGGGAATAGTTATGGGTACTCGACGTCGTGGTATCAGCCGAAGCCTTTTTGACGCCAGCGACTTAGCGGTGCGCGCCGGATTGGACTGGAAAGCCTACTCTGGTATTAGGAGAGGCTAGGTCTGCTTACCGGCCGCGTACGCAACGTGCAGGTGTGTGTTGGGCGATGGGCCCGGACCCCTGCGCGCCTAGGACTTAGACCGGCGTGCTGACCTCTCTGCTGTGCTTAGGTAGGGCTGCGACGTGTTGATCTTCCGAGGCCGGGCATGACCCTGGAAAGTGTGTCCGGCCAAATGGGATCAAGTGTGCTGGGTTATGTGGTGCACCCCTGCAGGGAAGTTAATCTATTCGAATAGCCGTGTCCCTCGGTAAAAGGACGACCTGGAGTTGTACTCTGACCTCATGACAACTAGAACCGGATACTTAATAAAACACACCCTTACAAGTGCCAGATATAACTCGGTGATTGCTCTCTCACAGGGTGACGAGGGGAGGATCACCGGGTAGGTTTATGCTATACGATGTTACTTGGTGAACTTACCATCTATTTCCCTTCTACTGCTTCAAGACGGAGGCTGCGAGACGCGAGGATACTTGTTACTTCCATATATTCTCTTCTACTGCTGCAAGATGGAGGTTACGAGAAGCGTAGTCTTCGATTGGATTAGCTATCCCCCTCTTATTCTGCTTTCTGCAGTTCAGTCCACATATATTACCCCTTTGCACAGATATCATTGCATATGTAGTGTAGATCCTTGCTTGCGAGTACTTTGGATGAGTACTCACGGTTGCTTTGCTCCCTCTTTTCCCCTTTCTGTTCCTTCTTCTCGGATGATGCAACCAGGTGGTGGAATCCAGGAGTCAGAGGATCCCGATGATGTTTCTACATGGAGTTCGGTTTCGAGGAGTAGTTAGGAGGTCCCAGGCAGGAGGCCTTGCCTTTTCGATCGTTGCTACTTTTGTGCTAGCCTTCTTAAGGCAAACTTGTTTAACTTATGTCTGTACTCAGATATTGTTGCTTCCGCTGACTCTTGTGCTTTCGAGCTTTTGTATTCGAGCCCTCGAGGCCCCTGGCATGTAATATAAAGCTTGTATTATTTAATTTGTGTCTAGAGTTGTGTTGTGATATCTTCCAGTGAGTCCTTGATCTTGGCCGTACACATTTGCGTGCATGATTAGTGTACGGACAAATCGGGGGCGTCACATTTGTGCTAAAAATTTAAATTTTTATAGCCGTCCTTGTGAGCTTTGCAATGAACGTGGTCATTTAAATATCCAATGCAAATTGTTTCATGATCGAATCGTGTCAAAAAATTGATGACTTGATTTCCCTTGCACATCATAATAAACTTAGTTTGCTTTTGGGTTATGAAGAAATGAAAAGTATAACTAAGAATATTCCAGAATTTGCCCTTGATAAAATTCTTGATTTTGATCTAGAGGAAATTTATATGTATTGTGCGGTGAATTGCATTGAAAATCTTTATATTGCCACTTACATAAAGACAAGAAAACAAATAGAATATGAAGAGAATACTAATGAAAGGGAAGAGATTTACCAATATCCTCCTATTCTTTCTTATGATGAATCAGGTAACGAGGAGGAGCCTTCTAATCAGCCAGTCTCATTAATAAGGAGCTCCAAAAAGAGGATTAAACCCATACTTAATGTGAAGAAGAAAAAGAAAAGACGGAGAAGCAAGGATAAAAAGGTGTCCCTCCCAAATGATGTTGCTCCTATTACAAATTGTGATGAGGATAATTGCTATACTATTGGTGCTATCCATACTATTAATTATGAGAGTGATTATGCTTATGATATGAAAAGGCCCAAGCTTGGGGATGCTATGTTTGATGAGAATGGCATGTTTGAGAATTTATTTGGTGCAATTAATTTTTGTTCCAAGGTTGGGGATGCTATGCTTGATGAAGATGATATTTTTAGCATCTCAAGTTTATGATGATAGTGCTACTTCTCGAGCTTGTGTTTTATTCCCTCGAAGAGGAAAGGGTGATACAGCACAGTAGGATAAGTATTTCCCTCGGTTTTTGAGAACGAAGGTATCAATCCAGTTGGAGACCACGCGTGAGTCCCTCGCACCTGCACAAACAAATAAGAACTTCACAGCCAACGCGATAAGGGGTTGTCAATTCCTTCACAGTCACTTACGAAAGTGAGATCTGATAGATATGATAAGATAGTATTTTTGGTATAGAAACATAAAGTAAATAATGCAAAGTAAAGTAGATGGAAGATTAATATGATGAGAATAGACCCGGGGGCCATAGGTTTCACTAGTGAACAAATTACTGTCGAGCAATTGACAGAAAAGCGCATAGTTATGAGAATATCTAGGCATGATCATTGTATATAGGCATCACGTCCGTAACAAGTAGAACGAAACGATTCTACATCTACTACTATTACTCCACACATCGACCGCTATCCAGCATGCATCTAGAGTATTAAGTTCATAAGAACAGAGTAATGCCTTAAGCAAGATAACATGATGTAGAGGGATAAACTCAAGCAATATGATATAAACCCCATCTTTTTATCCTCGATGGCAACAATACTATACGTGCCTTGCTGCCCCTACTATCACTAGGAAAGGACACCACAAGATTGAACCCAAAGCCAAGCACTTCTCCCATTGCAAGAACTATAGATCTAGTAGGCCAAACCATACCAATAATTCGAAGAGACTTGCAAGGATATTATAATCATACATAAAAGATTTCAGAAGAGAATCAAATATTGTTCATAGATAATCTTGATCATAAACCCACAATTCATCGGATCTCGACAAACACACCGCAAAAAGATTACATCGAATAGATCTCCTCGGAGATCAAGGAGAACTTTGTATTAAGATCCAAAAAGAGAGAAGAAGCCATCTAGCTAATAACTATGGACCCGAAGGTCTGTGGAAAACTACTCACAACTCATCGGAGGGGCTATGGTGTTGATGTAGAAGCCCTCTGTGATCGATGCCCCCTCCGACGGAGCTCCGGAACAGGCCCCAAGATGGGATCTCACGGAAACAGAAGGTTGCGGTGGTGGAATTAGGGTTTCTGCTTACTCCTCGATGTTTTCATGGTATGAGGATATATATATGAGGAAGAGGGCACCGGGGGAGCCAGAGGGGCCCACGAGGGTGGGGGCAAGGCCCTGCGCTTGTGGCCACCTCTTTCGTTGCCTCGCGTGTACTCCAAGTCTTCTGTGTTGATACGGTTCCAAAAATAACTCTCCCGTAGGTTTCATTCCGTTTGGACTCTGTTTGATATTCCTTTTTTGCGAAACACTGAAATAGGCAAACAAACAACAATTTGCATTGAGCCTTGGGTTAGTAGGTTAGCCCATTAAACATCCAAAACATAATAGATAATAGCATGGAACAATCAAAAATTATAGATACGTTGGAGACGTTTCAAGCATCCCCAAGCTTAATTCATGCTCGTCCTCGAGTAGGTAAATGATAAAAACAGAATTTTTGATGTGGAATGCTAACCAACATAATTCTCAATGTAATTTCTTTATTGTGGCATGAATGCTCAGATCTGAAAGATTCAAGACAAAAGTTTATATTGACATAAGAATAAGAATATTTCAAGCATACTAACATAGCAATAAGGTATTCTCAAAATAACATGGCCAAAGAAAGTTCATCCCTACAAAATCATATAGTTAGGCTATGCTCCATCTTCATCACACAAAATACTCAAATCATGCACAACCCCGGTTTCAGCCAAGCACTTATTTCATACTTAAATTTTTCCAAACCTTTTCAACTTTCACGCAATACATGAGCGTGAGCCATGGACATAGCACTATGTGGAATAGAGTGGTGGTTGTGGAGAAGACAAAAGAGGAAGATGGTCTCACATCAACTAGGCGTATCAATGGGCTATGGAGATGCCCATCAATAGATATCAATGTGAGTGAGTAGGGATTGCCATGCAACGGATGCACTAGAGCTATAAATGTATGAAAGCTCAACAAAAGGAACTAAGTGGGTGCGCATCCAACTTGCTTGCTCACGAAGACCTAGGGCATTTGTGGAAGCCCGTCGTTGGAATATACAAGCCAAGTTCTATAATGAAAATTCTCACTAGTATATGAAAGTGACAAAACAAGAGACTCTCTATCATGAAGATCATGGTGCTACTTTGAAGCACAAGTGTGGAAAAAGATAGTAGAATTGTCCCTTTTCTTTTATTTTCCTTTTTTTCTCTTTTTCTCTTTTTTTGGGCCTTTCTTTTTTTTCTTTGGCCTTTCCTTCTTTTTTTTCTTTTTTTCTTTGGGACAATGCTCTAATAATGATGATCATCACACTTCTATTGATTTACAACTCGATATTACAACTCGATACTAGAACAAAGTATGACTCTTTATGAATGCCTCCGGCGGTGTACCGGGATGTGCAATGAATCAAGAGTGACATGTATAAAAATAATGCATGGTGGCCTGGCCACAAATACGATGTCAACTACATGATCATGCATGGCAATATGACAATGATGAAGCGTGTCATAATAAACGGAACGGTGGAAAGTTGCATGGCAATATATCTCGAAATGGCTATGAAATGCCATGATAGGTAGGTATGGTGGCTGTTTTGAGGAAGGTATAAGGTGGGTGTATGGTACCGGCACGAGTTGCGCGGTACATGAGAGGCTAGCAATGGTGGAACGGTGAGAGTGCGTATAATCCATGGACTCAACATTAGTCATAAAGAACTCACATACTTATTGCAAAAATCTACAAGTCATCAAAACAAAGTACTACACGCATGCTCCTAGGGGAAGGGTTGGTAGGAGTTAACCATCGCGTGATCCCGACCTCCACACAAAGGATGACACGCAATGAAATTTCTCATGCTTCTAATTTGACACACAACGGTTACCATATGTGCATGCTACGGGACTTGCAAACCTTAACACAAGTATTTCTCAAATTCACAACTACTCCACTAGCATGACTCTAATATCACCATCCTCATATCTCAAAACAATCATCAAGAATCAAACTTCTCATAGTATTCAATGCACTTTATAAGAAAGTTACTACTATACCCATCTTGGATGCCTATCATATTAGGACTAGTTTTATAACCAAAGCACATTACCATGCTGTTCTAAAAGACTCTCAAAATAATATAAGCGAAGCATGAGAGATCAATAATTTCTACTAAATAAAACCACCACCGTGCTCTAAAAGATATAAGTGAAGCACTAGAGCAAAACTATCTAGCTCAAAAGATATAAGTGAAGCACATAGAGTATTCTAATAAATTCTAAATCATATTTATCTCTCTCAAAAGGTGTGTCCAGAACGTATGATTGTGGCAAACTAAAAGGCAAAGACTCAAATCATACATGACGCTCCAAGCAAAACACATATCATGTGGTGAATAAAAATATAGTCTCAAGTAAAGTTACCGATAGACGAAGACGAAAGAGGGGATGCCTTCCCGGGGCATCCCCAAGCATAGGCTTTTGATTGTCCTTGAATTTTACCTTGGGGTGCCTTGGGCATCCCCAAGCTTAGGCTTTTTCCACTCTTTGTTCCATAGTCCATCAAATCCATACTCAAAACTTGAAAACTTCACAAAACAAAACTTAGCCAAAAATCTTGTAAGCTCCGTTAGTATAAGAAAACAAACCACCACTCAAAGGTATTGTAATGAACTCATTCTTTGTTTATATTGGTGTTAAACCTACTATATTCCTAAACAGAAGCAAAAACAAATAAAATAAAATTGGGTTGCCTCCCAAGAAGCGCTATCGTTTAACGCCCCTAGCTAGGCACGATACAAGGATAGATCTAGGTATTGCCATCTTTGGAAGGCAATCCATAAGTGGCTCTCTTAATAGATTCATATGGTAATTCGATTTTCTTTCTAGGAAAGTGTTCCATGCCTTTCCTTAATGGAAATTGGAATCTAATATTTCCTTCCTTCATATCAATAATTTCACCAATCGTTCTAAGGAAAGGTCTACCAAGAATAATAGGACATGACAGATTGCAATCTATGTCAAGAACAATGAAATCTACGGGCACATAATTCCTATTGGAAACAATAAGAACATCATTAATCCTTCCCATAGGTTTCTTAATGGTAGAATCCGCAAGATGCAAATTTAAAGAACAATCATCAAGCTCATGGAAACCTAACAAATCACACAAAGTTTTGGGGATAGTAGAAACACTTGCACCCAAATCACACAAAGCAAAGCGTTCATGATCTTTAATCATAATTCTAATAGTAGATTCCCACTCATCATAAAGCTTTCTAAGGATAGAAACTTCTAATTCAAGTTTTTGTTCGTAAGACTGCATTAAAGCATCAACTATGTGTTTGGTAAAAGCCTTATTTTGACTATAAGCATGTGGAGAATTTAGCACGGATTGCAACAAGGAAATACAATCTAGTAAAGAGGAATTATCATAATTAAATCCCTTAAAATCCAAAATGGTGGTTTCATTGCTATGTAAAGTTTTGACCTCTTCAATTCCACTTTTAACAATTTTAGCCTCAAGATCTAAAAACTCTGAATCATTGGGACGCCTTTTAACTAAAGTAGACTCATCTCCAGTCCCATCTTTATTAAGATTCATACTAGAAAACAAGGATTCAATAGGAGACACATCAATCACTTTCAGATCTTCATCTTTATTTTCATGATAACTAGAAGAACACGCTTTCATAAAACAATCCTTTTTAGCACGCATCCTAGCGGTTCTTTCTTTGCACTCATCAATGGAAATTCTCATGGCTTTGAGAGACTCATTGATATCATGCTTAGGTGGAATAGATCTAAGTTTCAAAGAATCGACATCAAGAGTAATTATGTCCATGTTTCTAGCCAACTCATCAATCTTAAGCAATTTTTCTTCAAGCAAAGCATTGAAATTATTTTGCGAATTCATAAACTCTTTAACACTAGATTGAAAATCAGAAGGAATCTTACTAAAATTTCCATAAGAGTTGTTGTAGGAGTTACCATAATTGTTAGAGGAATTACTAGGAAAAGGCCTAGGACTAAAGTTTCCTCTATAAGCATTGTTACCAAAATTATTCCTACCAACAAAATTCACATCCAAAGATTCATTATTATTTTCAATCAACATGGATAAAGGCATATCATTAGGATCGGAAGAAACACTCTTAGTAGCAAATAATTTCATAAGTTCATCCATCTTTCCACTCAAAACACTAATCTCTTCAATGGCATGCACTTTTTTACTAGCAGATCTTTCAGTATGCCATTGTGAGTAGTTAACCATAATATTATCTAGGAGTTTGGTAGCTTCTCCTAAAGTGATTTCCATAAAAGTGCCCCCCGCGGCCGAATCTAAAAGGTTTCTAGAAGCAAAATTAAAGCCGGCATAAAAGTTTTGTATAATCATCCATAAGGTCAAACCATGTGTAGGGCAATTGTGTGCCATTAATTTCATTCTCTCCCAAGCTTGTGCAACATGCTCATGATCTAGCTGCTTAAAATTAATAATATCGTTTTTAAGAGATATAATCTTAGCGGGAGGAAAATACTTAGAGATAAAGGCATCTTTGCACTTATTCCATGAATCAATACTATTTCTAGGCAAAGAAGAGAACGAAGTTTTAGCACGATCTTTGAGTGAAAACGGGAATAGCTTTAATTTAACAATATCATTATCCGTATCCCTCTTCTTTTGCATATCGCACAAATCAACAAAGTTGTTCAGATGGGTAGCGGCATCTCACTAGGAAGGCCAGAAAACTGATCTTTCATGAAAAGATTCAACAAAGCAGCATTGATCTCACAAGATTCATCATCTAAGATAGGAGCAATCGGCGTGCTAATAATATCATTATTGTTGGAATTGGAGAAGTCACACAATTTGGTATTGTATTGAGCCATAGTGACAAGCAAGCAATCCAACACACAAGCAAACAAGAGGCAAGCGAGCGGTAAAACACACGAAAGAAGAAGGGCGAATAAAACGGCAAGGGTGAAGTGGGGTGGAGGAAAACGAGAGGCAAATAATGTAATGCGAAGGATAAGGGTTTGTGCTAGGTACTTGGTATATGACTTTTGTGTAGATCTCTCCCCGGCAACAGCGCCTGAAATTCTTCTTGCTACTTCTCGAGCTTGCGTTGTATTCCCTCCAAGAAGAAAGGGTGATGCAGCAGAGTAGAGTAAGTATTTCCCTTAGTTTTTGAGAACCAAGGTATCAATCCAGTAGGAGACCACGTGCGAGTCCCTCGCACCTTCACAAACAAATAAGAACCTCGCAGCCAACGCGATAAGGGGTTGTCAATCCCTTCACGGTCACTTACGAGAGTGAGATCTGATAGGTAGGATAGGATAATATTTTTGGTATTTTTGGTATAGAAACAGAAAGTAAATAATGCAAAGTAAAGTAGATGGAAGATTAATATGATGAGAATAGACCCGGGGGGCATAGGTTTCACTAGTGGCTTCTCTCATGATAGCAGAATTCTACGGTGGGTGAACAAATTACTGTCGAGCAATTGATAGAAAAGCGCATAGTTATGAGAATATCTAGGCATGATCATTGTATATAGGCATCACGTCTGTAACAAGTAGACCGAAACAATTCTCCATCTACTACTATTACTCCACACATCGACCGCTATCCAGCATGCATCTAGAGTATTTAGTTCATAAGAACAGAGTAACGCCTTAAGCAAGATGACATGATGTAGAGGGATAAACTCAAGCAATATGATATAAACCCCATATTTTTATCCTCGGTGGTGATACGTCTCCAACGTATCTATAATTTTTGATTGTTCCATGCTATTATATTATCCTTCTAGGATGTCTTATGGGCTTTATTATACACTTTCATATGATTTTTGGGACTAACCTATTAACCCAGAGCCTAGTGCCAGTTTTTGTTTTTCTCCTGATTTAGGGTTTTACAGAAAAGGAATATCAAACGGAGTCCAATTGACGAGCCAATTTTTTATGATTTTTTCTGGACCACAAGAAGCCCCCGAAGAAAAAGAGTTGGGCCACGAGAGCCACGGGCTGCCCACGAGGGTGGAGGGCGGGCCCTGGGAAGGTGGTGGCGCCCTCCTATCTCGTGGACCACCCAGAAGCCCCCCTGATGTGGGACCTACGCCAAAAATTCCTATAAATACTAAAACCTTCAGAAATTAATCTAGATCGGGAGTTCCGCCGCTGAAAGCCTCTGTAGCCACCGAAAACAAATCTAGACCCTATTCCGGCAACCTGCCAGAGGGGGGAACCCTCTCCGGTGGCAATCTTCATCATCCTGGCGCTCTCCATGACGAGGAGGGAGTAGTCCACCCTCGGGGCTGAGGGTATGTACCAGTAGCTATGAGTTTGATCTCTCTCTCTCTCTCTCGTGTTCTTGAGATGGCACGATCTTGATGTATCGCGAGCTTTGCTATTCTAGTTGGATCTTATGATGCTTCTCCCCCTCTACTCTCTTGTAATGGATTGAGTTTTCCCTTTGAAGTTATCTTATCGGATTGAGTCTTTAAGGATTTGAGAACACTTGATGTATGTCTTGCATGTGTTTATCTGTGGTGACAATGGGATATCATGTGATCTACTTGATGTATGTTTTGGTGATCAACTTGCGGGTTTTGTGACCTTGGGAATCTATGCATAGGGGTTGGCACACGTTTTCGTCTTGACTCTCCGGTAGAAACTTTGGGGCACTCTTTGAAGTTCTATGTGTTGGTTGAATAGATGATTCTGAGATTGTGTGATGCATATCGTATAATCATGTCCACGGATACTTGAGGTGACAATGGAGTATCTAGGTGACATTAGGGTTTTGATTGATTTGTGTCTTAAGGTGTTATTCTAGTACGAACGCTATGATAGACTGAACATTACTACGGACTCTTGAATAGATCGGTCAGAAAGAATAACTTTGAGGTGGTTTCGTACCCTACCATAATCTCTTCGTTTGTTCTCCGCTATTAGTGACTTTGGAGTGACTCTTTGTTGCATGTTGAGGGCTAGTAATATGATCCAATTATGTTATCCTTGTTGAGAGAACTTGCACTAGTGAAAGTATGACCCTATGCCTTGTTTCCTATCATTGCCATACCGTTTATGCTCGCGTTTACCACTTGCTACCTTGCTGTTTTTGTATTTTCTTATTACAAAAACCTATATCTACCTTCCATATTACACTTGTATCACCATCTCTTTGCCAAACTAGTGCACCTATACAATTTACCATTGTATTGGGTGTGTTGGGGACACAAGAGACTCTTTGTTATTTGGTTGCAGGGTTGTTTGAGAGAGACCATCTTCATCCTACGCCTCCAACGATTGATAAACCTTAGGTCATCCACTTGAGGGAAATTTTCTACTGCCCTAAAAACCTCTGCACTTGGAGGCCTAACAACGTCTACAAGAAGAAGGTTGTGTAGTAGACATGAAGCTCTTTTCTGGCGCCATTACCGGGGAGGTTAGTGCTTGAAGGTATATATTTAGATCATTGTTCAAAAAATCGGCCGAGTAGACGATTAATCGGCCGATTAATCGCTGCTCGGCCATCCACCTTGTAAATTACATGTACTTGCCAGTGTTACTCGACCTGGGGATTAATCGGCCGATTAATCGTCTGACAACCGATTAATCTGCTGCATACCGATTAATCCCTGGACTCCCAGGGGGCATACTGTAAAAGTAAAATATCGGCCCCCCTCATCTCTCCTCAATCCTCACCCGTACGTGGTGTTAGGTCTGGCAGACCAGAGAAGTCCACCCCGCGCCGCCGC